>JACXII010000006.1:3406957-3990830 GCA_014737395.1 Bombus waltoni
AGGAGGAGGAGGAGGAGGAGGAGGAGGAGGAGGTGGGTGGGAGGGGGGAGGGGGTGGGGGGGGGAGGAGGATGGGGCGGGAGGGGGGCGGCCTAAAAATGTACTAGAAGGATGGAGAACGATCTTTCGGTAGATTAATATTACATATGAATTTTTTATGTTATTAACATCGCTTTCGAAATTGGTTGCAATAATTTCAGCTTATTATGTATATAAGTGAATCGAAACAAGCACTGCATATATTCAACGGCGACTTACACATATTAGAGAACAATCGATAAATATCTTACGTCCTGATCGTTACAATCTAACATCTCAATCTCGCGGATCATTGTCAATTCAAAAGAAAAGAGTACATAAATGGCTATATTTTTTCAAAAGTCTATATTTTTTCAAGCACCGGTCGTAAACTGCGACAATATCTGGTACAAATATTATTAATCGTCCTATAGAGTCATGAATAAATTTGTAGTACCGAACACACTGAAAATCCAGTCTATTTTTATATACATAAACCTCATTCATAAGCTTTGCAACCAATTTGTTATCCGCAAGATCGAAATTCATCCGCTCTCAAAAAATGATTCCACACATATTACAAAATTTGTTCAGCGAAGCAAACATTCCAATTTCTTAATTTCATTTCCTTTTACAATATAAGTTTCAGAATTAATAATATCGGATTATATGTTGTATAATATATTATATTATAATATTTGTAATTTATTGTAATATTGTGCATAATATAACATCAAGATTACTATGGTTTACAGGATTTACGTTACGAAGAATAGCTGTACGTTCACACGACAATCATGCATAATTTATCATTTATTATTATTATTATACGTTGTAATATTTTTTGTAGAATATAGACATTTAATGCTTATGTGGAATAAACGCTTTATGTGTCAGCAAACTACGTCTCTTAAAATTTTATTCATCCTAACTTATACTATTTAATTATCTTATATTATTTAATTATCTTATATTATTAACTACTATTAACTTATATTACTATTATTTTATAAATAATTTCAGGAAGTAATAGTCTCTAAGTAAAAGTTTTTTTTCCCTAAGAAGAGTTGCTTTATTTTGCGATAAAGTCCAAGTCAAGTGTACCACGGCAGATCAAATTCGTGCCGTACTTGTATTTGCATAGTATACCGGATGGCGTCGATGATGCCATCTAATGTCACCAGAGATACTCTGGTAGAGCCACCTGCGGTTCTCGATGGAACAGCCGACTGTGTCGTATCTTAGCAATATGGCTACGTATCCAGTGTTCTAGCGCGTTCGAAGCACTATTGTAGAAAGTACTAGCCGGGGGTTTAACGATCGTTCAATAAGACGACATCGATCGATTTACTGACCGCGAGCATGTCAACGACAGGTAAATGGGATTTGTCCCGGGAGGACATTAAATGTGCAGCAAAGGATGAAAAGGTGAATAGTCTGATACAAGTTGGCTACAATGGCTTCTTAGTATAAAGGCGTAAGATGAAGGCCTATTGGCGGGAAATTTAAATTTCGATGATTTTAGGAATTGCTATTGGAGCACGATAGCGATCCGGATGAGAATATGTTGTTCAAGTGAGTCTGATGTATCGAATGATACTTCCCTCGTTTGCAATAATTGTTTTCGTATATTTTAATGGATAATATTTGTATTTTAGTCAACCAAGTACGTCCGCAGAAACTAAAGTGGATGGAAACATGGAAAAGTAAGAATATCTTTTATTTTTGTAAATAGAATCCGGTTTTCTTTTGTACTATGCTTCAGCACAATCTCGGGCGGTAGATAATCGTTTCAGAAATAAGAAGTAATAGTTACAAAATTTACTCGCATACTTGGATTCCAGCGTTAGGCTACAAATTCAGGATGTTACCAAGGTGATGCGGGAGAATGTGCAAAAGGTAATGGAGCGTGGAGATAGACTGGAGGATCTACAAGAAGTTAGCGATCGTTTGTCTATAGTTGGAAATGAATTTAGAGCAGCAGCGCAAAAAGCTCAACAGAGGGCCTGGCTGCAGAACTTCAAAACAAGGATCATTCTCGTCGCTGTTACGGTGACCGTTGTCGTCTGTATCATTGGTATGATACACATCGTCTTTATAGAATGCATGTTAAACGCATGTTTTTTTTTTACTGCACTTAAAGTAGAAATGTTCAATCTCGTAAGACCGCCATCTACGTTCAAAGAGAGAAACAGCAAACCAAAAGTGCAGTAAGATATTTTTGGTGTTGAAAAATTGTATTCGTCAGTGTTTGTGTTAAAAGTTGATATCTTAATCTTGGCGTGATGTTAATTGTCTTTCACTGTCGACTCTGATTGCACATTTCTATTTTACTCGTCTAACGTTCGTGTTTATCTATCGTGAACATTGCACACCACGGTTTAATAGTTCATGCTGTTCAATTACGCTTCATCGCAAATTATTGTCGCATGAAAACGTGTCCTTCTAAACACAGTGCAGGTTGTCAGATCGACGCATATCGTTTTCAGTTCTGGACATCATGGTGCTTTACCTGGTTCTCAGATAGCGAACACGGTATAACGAGCCTCGATTCCAGGTACTCATTAATGTTCTCCACTTTTAATCTGTTCGGTGTTTTCCACTTCTACACGCTTCCACTTTGACCTTTTTCTTTTATCTCTTTTAACAGTCAGGTAGATCGTTTATCAAAGTCGTTATGACTTTGTCGCATTGTAATTAAGCATAACAAGTTAAATGAGTTTTCTCTTGTATTCCTGGCATTATTCATCGCTCGATCGATTGTGCACGCGTTTCATGTCGCTTTGATGGATGTTGAACAGCGGAACGTGTACACATTATTGGTTTTATAGTTTTATTTTTCAGTATCGTGACATGTTCGTAACCGACGCACCTTTGGAACCGAAACACACTTTGCGAGCGTTCGTTCATATTTGCGTCTCTTTTTCATGATGGATTATCTACGTGTACTACTACTATAAGTTTATATAAATATATACATTGTTATTTCTAGTTTAGAACCTTCGACTGTTATACGCGTTCGATCTACGTGTTCACGTTAACAGAAATTATTTCGAAATTTCAACTACTTTGCCAGAAATTTGATGTCCATAGAATATAACGCGTCACCACAAAATATCAGATCCTCTGTTCGAAATTGTCTATTTTCACCACGTTAATCGATTAGTAGTTATAGTCAAATTCACTCTCGTCACTTTTTGCACTCTTCTACTTGTTCATAAATTAATTCCGTCAACTGTACTTAATACTAATACTTAATAAATATGCGTTACACTTTACTAAATTACTAGAAATCTAAATTACTACTAGAGATCGTGATCAATTAGAATTATAAGAAGGAGCAAGCTCGTTCGACCATTCTCGCAAAACTTCTTCGCTCAAGAAAACGCAACTGCGGAATACGATCTCCTCCCTCCTACGTTATGCGTCACTGGCTATCAGTGACGAACACACACATTTCACGAGACGAAGCGAGCAAGTATGAGTGTACACATATTGGCGAATACAGTCACACCTTGTACTCTGTACACCGTTTATCGAGCGGACGTTTAGTAGTGTTCTGGTCGCTGTATCGATCTCCTGCTCGCATTGAGCGTGCGTACTCGTCGTCAAACCCGAGCCCAATCTACGACGAATTCCCTTATTTTTTGTTTTCCTTTTGTTTTCCTTTTTTCCTTCTTCTCGCGAGATCAAGGACGATTCATCGCGATCGAGCGTGCTCCGAAAAATCCAGGGACATGCACGAGTTGGTGATCACGGTCTTGTCCGTATTTATCGGAGCTTATTTGTTCACGGGAAAACGACGGCGCTTCATTTATTTGCTGTACAAAACCTTGCCTAGAGACATGCTGTGAGTATTGAAAAAAGCTGAATTCAAACTTCATAAGTTAAATTAGAATGGAAATACGCAACAGTTGTTATCATGGCAACCCTGTATCGTATTTCTGTCGAAATATTTTCCGATGACATAATTATTTTCTCTTTCCGTTCTGGTTCGCTGTTTTCGCGTCGATGCTTCAAACTGGGCAATTGCGTCACACGTCAATTTGAACAACAATATTATTAACAGAAGCATGGACGATGTATCCATTCGATAAACGGCCTTCGAATAACATGTTTCGCGTTTAGCGATATTGCGACAAGACCATGTACTCCTGTTATAATCGAGATTCGCGCGATTGCAGGATAAAGAAAGCGCGACACGACTGTTGAAATATTCATCCGCCATACGTTCGTGCGAATTCCTTAACGAAAGTGTGTTCTTAATCGTTTCTATCCACGCCGTTATAAATGATTCCTCCCTATACATAAGTATCTTCGAAAAGGATACACGCGTTTCATATACTTAGTACAGTGCGGATTCTTACATAAATATCTTTAATCCCCGTGATTCGTTTCAAACGACATCTGAATAGGTCACCAGGCTCGAAACTATGTATACGCATCAGGCTGTAATATACGCCAGGTTCCTTCTCCTAACTCATCTTTTACAATTAGATCACTTAAGAAATTTTACGATACTATTGAACGCGATCAAAGGTCCTGTATCCGAGCGAGATCACGCGTCCGGGCGTGGATTCGTATCTCGCTCGGACGATGATCGCGCTCGTTGTACGAGCGATCTGCCGAGTTCCGAGGAACGCAAGGATCCGCCGGAATAAGTACATAGAAGTTTCAAATTTCGACGGAAGAATGGAGAGAAAGGTAATTCTTCCTCCAATGGATACTTTTCGTTCGCGACGCGCTAGAAAGGAATCGTATAAGACCCTCGAGCTATTCGGCATTGATTTCCATCGTGAGAATCGTTGATCGCGAACCATCCTTGATTCACGAGCACGATCGCGAGAGAGTATTCTTCGTGCAAGAGCGTAGTTAGCCACACGTTCATCTGCGGATGCATCCCGCGCATTGTGCTACCGTGAACGACCATTGTAGGGCCAATATGGAGCGCATGGAATTTAAACAACCGGCTGAATAATATTGTTTTGAAGCTGCGATTACGCTCGATGGCCCATCGTGTAAATGTCACGAGTTTCGAGACTCGAGCGGATCTGGTTTCGACTGGATCGATCTTATTATTTTTCTTTCTTCTTCGTTTCTATACTTTGGTGTACGTTTGTTTCACGAGTATGTAATAAACGACCAAAGTTTCAATACAAGGTGGTAATTTTTTTTTTTTTTTTTTTTTTTTTTTTTTTTTTTTTTTATTAAGAATGGAAAGGAGAAACGATTCTGTCGCAATTACAGAAAGTAGGTTTAAAATTATGAAACCTTCGAAACGCGTGTTCTATTTATATCTTGCTTTAGGATTATGTAACTATACGAAATTTGTATAGGATATGTTTTAATTTATGGATAGATGGACACATGATTTTCTATAGTAAAGTGTATGCTCGATCGATACACTGATTATACAACGCGCTCAAATGACACGAGGTCAGCGTTTATTCATAATCGTAGTATTAGTTACATATTAATTGATAAAATTCCGCATCAAAAGTACTTTGGACGAACAGATATAGTTTAAGCTTCGATCGTAAAAGAGGGACTTTGTCTACTTTCGTCAAGGAAGAAAGGAAAATATTAACCCAGCGGCTGACAACTTACAGCGTATTATCGAGTGTAGTATGTATCGTCGATACGATGTTCACAACGAGTCCCAAATAAATCCTTGAAATAAAAGTAATTACTTCAATTCCTGTCTCTATCCTTCTACAATAATATTCCCAAAACGTAGTCAATATACATCGTAATATAACTCGTTGGCTGAAGTCTATTAGTTGCGATGAAACTAAAAAATGGCTTTCGAACGATCTATTCACGTTTTGTTCCCTTTCATCTGCTCTTCTTTTTTTTTTCTTTTTTCTTTTGTGGCTAAAGTCGATTAAAATGCAGTATGAAACTGCAAGTTTGCCACGGACTAGCATCCAACAAACTCGATGCGTCGTATATAAACGACAGCAACAGGTTGTTGAAATATCGGTTACAGCGAGAATGATGGCCCTGTTGGTCAGTCGTTTACATTCGATAGGCAATTGCACGCAGAATGCGCGTAATCGTGCAAACATTATTTGCAAAATTTTCTTGTCAAAAAATAAACAGGCCGAGCGGCACGGCCTTGTCCGCCAACGAGTGCTGGATGCCAGCGTTTACATTCCATTAAGCGCTGGTCTATCGCGACTCGAAGAGTAACCGTCGTCTCATTTGGCCTGCGTCGGAGTGCTCTACCCAATGCAGTTTCTTACGAGATTACAACTACTTTTATATTATTCCCGATTCGATAAAAATTTTTTGTTAAAAGCTATATACCCAACATGTAATTGTTAGCATCTTAGTGTTGAATAAAAATGGACAGTTAAGGAAAATTCGAAGTTTGTGTACTTGTGTATAATACGATCCTTTTTACGCGTTACCGTGCTTTTAATAGAGAAGAACGGAATTTCGGACAAAGTAACTTAGCACGAAATTTAACTTCCATGATCTCGTGTAGATAATTCGAACAACGCAGAATCGCCTACTCGAACGATATTCCCCATAAAAGTTTTAACGTGAATCTCGGTGTTCCGACCATTCGCCACGACTTTGATAGAACCAACAACGTATCACGAACAAATTCTTCGTATTCGTCGACATTTTATTCCTTTGAAACTTATCGGTAAATCGTCGATCTGCGCGACAATTACAAATCAAGATACATAGGGGAACTAGAAAGAATAATTTCGAAGAGACCGGTAAAGTTGTCTAGAGATAGTTGTCGTCTATCTGCGGCTCTAAGGTGAATACCTGCTGTGTGATTAACACATAGCAACGAAACCGCGAATGATGCATCGTAGTCGAGGGTTATCCTCATACCTAGCACGCATAGCTCGCTTCGTTATTTTATTTGATTTCATTTAATCACCATGGAAACGTTGGAAGGGGCTGACCGCTGGTGTCATATGCTCACCGCGATACGAGAGCTTTGACAAAGGCGTAATCTTCCAGGGACGGTAGCATTTCTCGAGGTTTTTCTCGCATTCGAGACTTGACGTTAATGCGATTTAATATTTTTCAGAATAATTCGTTCTATACTATGTACCTGTTTATTTTTATTTTATTATTCCATCTTACTTATCCACTTTAAACGCGTCGATGAAATTAAAATAAAACTACTTTCTTTTTTTTTCGAAGAACGAATAGACCGAAAAAGGTATACCTGATGAATTTTAGGAAAGAGGAAATTCCAATTCTTTCTTTATTCTTTTTTTCCTTTTTATTTGATTCGCAGAATGCTACTATTTGTCTTTGATAAAGTAATAATTGGTCAGACGCAGTAACAAGGCTCGCGAATTGATCGCTTTTGCGCGGACGCATGTAGTGCGCGTGTCAAGTCGTGAAATTACTCAATTGATTCGGAAAGAGAAGGACGTATGGGTAGGGAAGAACGTGACGATGTGCGATAGAGATACGTATTACCGAGCCAGAAAACATATAACCAACCATATTCATTGCCTGTACCCTAATTCGTTTCTAATCATTTCATTTGATCCCTTCGCGACTAACCTCTTTCCCATCGCAAAAATGGTTGCGTAGGATCCGCAGAGTCGCCATTAAAAATCACCACCTATTTTAATCATACGCGACGATACATACTCTATCGTTGCGTTGTCCTCGTTTTTTGCAATTAACGATCGGTTTATATCGTTTATATTATATTATCGTTTATATTATATTATCGTTTATATTACATTATCGTTTATATTATCGGTTATATCGTTTTAATGTTCGATATTTATTTCCGATTGCTATGTTCTCGATTTGGCAAAAAATACGACGAATTTCGTAACGACGTCAAAGAATTCTTGGAAGTTAGTGGACGAAAATTAAAATCAACAATGAAAAAATGATTTTGTTTGGACAATAGGGGCGCATACAGGTTCGTTCGAGTGAACGTGTTGCTATGGTGGTGGGAGTGGCAAAACTTCACCGTGGCGAAATTATTCACGAGACACGCCACTGCTAACCCCGACAAGATTGCATTCATCTTCGAGGACAAAGAATGGAGTTATCGGGAGGTGAGTTGAGATAATTACAGTCTGGAGAGCAACCGGTGATGCTTCTGATTTGCGAACGCAGTTGGAAGAATACAGCAATCAATTGGGACGTTACTTCCATGGGAAATCTCTGTCTCGCGAAGATAGCGTTGGTTTGATTTTGGAAAGTAGGCCAGAGTACGTAGGTATCTGGTTGGGTCTGAGCAAAGCCGGCTTAGTGGGTGCTCTTCTTAACACAAACCTTCGGCAAGATGTTCTGGTGCATAGTATCAAAGCTGCTAGCTGCAAAGCTGTAATCTTTGGATCAAATTTTAAAAATGGTAAGCATCAAAAACGATCGAAAACGGCGAATAGCAATTTCTCAGAAAATCTCGAATAAGTCACGTAGTGTGTGTGTGTGTGAGAGAGAGAGAGAGAGAGAAAAAAAAGAGAGAGAGAGAGAAAGAGAGAGAGAGAGTGTGTGCTTCTCTCTCTTTTTAATAATTCTGAAGTAAGGCACAGAACGAATTCCAAGTCAAACAGATATAAGTTAATTCCACGTGTTTCATTCGTTCGTGTAATAGCATCTGAAACTGAGATTGACACGTCTTCTCTCTAGCTATTAATGAAATCAGGGAGAGAATTCCGAACGTGACACTGTATCAGTGGTCTGAATTGCCCGATACTCCATGCCTGGAAGGAGCAATTGATTTGAACCCGGAAATCAGTAACGTCGATTCCAGCCCCTTGGATACCGTGGCTCTCGGTATCCCTAGGGACAAATTGATTTATATATACACATCTGGCACCACTGGGATGCCGAAAGCTGCTGTTATTACTAATTTAAGGTATAACATATATATGTTCTTTCTCGATCAATACTCGAACGATTCGAATATGTTCAAGGATTGTTGTTAGCGTAAAAAGCTGACTTATGAGAATTTTTTTATCCCGGAAGGTATTTATAATTTTTTACCAACTTTATTTACATTTATCAATTTGCGAGAAATGATTAGCATGCGAATACAAAAGTTCTTGGTATCTCGATAACGTAAAAATGTTCTTGTCATAGTTGTTAAAACACTTGTACGATGATATTTACTTAGAAGAAATACGAAACCTGCAGTTCAGGCAACGTTCCCTTCGTCAAATACTATTCGAGGATGTCACGCGAACATAGCCTTTTCGTATGCAACGGATCGTAACGAAGTCATGGACGATCATCAATCATCGTTTCAGATATATGCTGATGTCGTGTGGCGTGAATTCTATGTTGAATCTACGACCAACCGATCGAATTTACAATTCCTTGCCACTCTATCATACGGCTGGAGGACTAATTGGAGTAGGTCAAGCATTGCTGAGAGGAATTACGGTTGTACTTCGCAGACGTTTCAGCGCCTCTAAATTCTGGTCGGATTGCGTCCATTACGAATGCACGGTACAATTGTTCTCGCGTTATTATTATTTTGGGTTTTCTTAAATTTACTATAAACATAGATTTAAATCACATCGAAGGCGAAGCTTTCTCCATCGCCTTATCCTATAGGTTTCTCGTTACCCGGAGAAGTTGAAAATTAGTAGAGAATGAGTTCGATATACATATTTCCTGTAACCATAAGGGGACAACATAATTCGTTGCATGAGAGGATACTTTGGTTATAGATAGCTCAATATATCGGCGAGATATGTCGGTATTTGCTGACCGCACCACCAGCTTCGTGCGACACTACGCACAAAGTTCGTTTAATGTTCGGAAACGGTCTCAGACCTCAGATTTGGAAGCCGTTTGTGGAGAGATTCGGCGTGAAGCAAATTGGCGAATTTTATGGCGCCACCGAAGGCAATTCGAATCTTGGTAATTCACACTCGCTTGATACTTTACTTTCTGGCCGGTTCCGATTATAAATTACTTTCTCTCTGAATTGTTTTCAGTGAACATTGATAACAAGATTGGCGCAGTAGGATTCGTGCCACTCTGCGCTGGTTCTTTGTACCCTGTTGCGTTACTGAGAGTTGACGAAGAGACTGGAGAACCTTTGAGAGAACCGGATGGCCTGTGTATTCGTTGCAAACCTGGTTAATAGCATATTTCTCTGTTAAAAATTGGAAACTCTAACTGTACATTTTTTCGATGCCCCATTCTTCTAACAAATTTTTCCACGTTTGTTAGGAGAATCAGGTATTTTCGTGGGTAAAATCAATCCAAAGAGGGTGTTAAACGACTTCTCTGGTTACGTAGATAGAAAAGCGTCGGAACAAAAGATTCTCCGCGATGTTTTTCGAAAAGGAGACCGAGTCTTTAATTCTGGTTAGTGAAATAAACCGATAAAGGATATTGAAACATATATCAAGGCATTTAAGAGAGATTTCGTAATTTGGGCGTGTTGTTTGTACAGGTGATATTCTGCTCATGGATGAATTTGGGTACTTCTATTTTAAGGATAGGACTGGTGACACGTTTAGGCAAGACCTTTTAGTATAATTATATAGATTCACGTCTCACGATTTCAAACCTATTTTCAATCTTTATAATTGTTACCATAGGTGGCACGGTGAAAATGTCGCCACTTCCGAGGTAGAGGCTGTTGTCAGCAACTTGATAGGTTTAAAAGACGCAGCTGTATATGGAGTCGAGGTAATTGCCGATAAAAGTTGGTCGAATTTTACCCAGAATAGATTTAGGACGTTGCGTGATCAACAGGTACCTGGAACCGAAGGAAAAGCCGGAATGGCTGCCGTTTACGATCCAGAGAACACTCTGAACATTAAAGAAATGGCAGAAGGTTTGAAAAAATCTTTGCCATCGTATGCCAGGCCTCTTTTCGTTCGGGTCTTGTCAGAATTACCGATGACTGGCAAGTATTTTAATTCCGACCGATATATTTTACTACCGATACTATTTTAGCTGTATCCTTTTACATTTTGTATCCTTTTACATTTTGTATCCTTTTACATCGTACTATTTGAATTATTAACATTTAAATGATCAAAGTTTTTATTATATTAGGCACGTTTAAGTTGAAGAAAAAGGATCTTCAAGAAGACGGATTCAATATTAAAAAAGTAATTTCATCGTCTTTATGTTTAATATTTTCTAATATATCATTCTTACAATTTTACTCGTACAGGTTTCAGATCCAATTTATTTCCTTGACAACTCTGGTGTCTATGTGAAGCTGACGGAACAAATTTATAACAATATACTCGATGGGAAGATGCGATTGTGAGCTGAATCCTTGAGAAAACTCAATGAAAGTATAAGCAATCTCGATTTTGTATAATTTCTATTTATTGATGAGAGAAAGAGTCTATTAGATAGATTTATCTTTTGTCTACACAAGTATCCGCAACTATATCCCGAACGTCTCATTGCAAAGTTAGCTCGAAGAGATATTATATTTATATGTATTTCTATATCTATTTTATTCTACGATCTTCGTCAACTCAAAGCTCTGTAATTTGAAATTGTAAAAACGGAACCAAAAAAAAAAAAAAAAAAAAAAAGAAAAAAGATAGATTTAATGCGTATATTTAAAAAGAAAACATTCACGAAAGAAACTCACGTCCCGAAAATTGTAGACGGTTAATTCTTAATCGGCTAGATGTATTTTTATCTGTTACATAGAATTGTTGTTAGAGAAGTAAGACTTTTAAGTTATTTTATAAAAAGCTGGTGGAGGAATCGAGCACGAAGCGACTGCAATTCTGTAAAGTAATGTGTGTAAAATGAAACACCGCGTCATAGTTTAATAAATTGTCCCCTTGTTGAGGAAAACCAATTCGAGCTGGACTTTGTCCCGTGGAGGTGCCTTACTTTACGCCCACCCGAAGTATTGTCTCTAATAAAAGCAGAAATCGTTGGTGCGCAGTCTCGACCGCTGTACAGTGACCCTCATCGTTATCAGACTGATACGTAATATCAGATCCGATATTCTCTACTATTCGACGACTACGATTCAACAATTCAATAAAAAATATATTTTACATCGAAAAAACGGTGGATGAAGTTATTTTATTCCTTCCCAACCTCCAAAAAACATTATTTTCCAAACTTCCTGACATTTTCATAATAATTCATAAGAATTCCAATTGACGATCGTCCACGATGATATCATACTTTAACCTCGATCGTTCACGAATGAGAACCATTTACAAGTCTCGATGCAAGAAAATTTGATGGTTAGATGGAGTTCATTATCGTGTTCGACGTAATCGCTTGTTATGGAAAAGTACTAGTAGCATAGATGAGTATACAGCATACCATTTTTAATCAATGCTAGTAGCCTATTACGTCATTTTCGCAACAGTGCTGCTATCGAGTGTGCAACGCCGGAGAATACTTGACAAAACAGTTGCCTCAAGGCGCAAAGTGCCATGTCGCTCATGTCAACAGAGAGATAGAAATTATTGATTTAAATTGCCCGAATTATCATTGAGTCGAAGAAAAAAAAGGAAAAGAGCATTCTTGTCGATAGTCGTTGTGCGCCCTCAATTTCCTTTAATAATCGAAAATTCGCTGCCTGTATTTATTATTTGTGAAAAAACATGCATAATCACAGCTTGTTTGTTTTGTTATGCATACATCATCGAGACTCGTCGGCGTCGAATCTTATCAGGTATTACTGCGCATAAATTTTAGACTCCTCGTAGGTCTTCCATTATCTGATAAAATGATTTCCGTTGCTGCTTCACGAGAATTACAGTTGACACATTCCTCGAGTATCTGTCGAGTAGTGCGTACATAAGATGGGCAACGAGAAATTTGAGTTCGCCATAGATCGCGGCGGCACGTTTACCGACGTGTACGCCAGGTGTCCAGGCAGGAAGATTCGTGTAATGAAACTGCTCTCTGTAGACCCTGGTAACTACGAGGACGCGCCACGCGAAGCAATTCGCAGAATTCTCGAACAGGTACTTATAGTTGTGAATTGAGAATTTAATTTCTCGTATATTTCTGAGACAAAGCAATTCCAGGAAACTGGAAATAAAATTAACGGGGAAATAGATACATCGTTGATATCATGGATTCGAATGGGTACGACGGTTGCTACGAATGCTCTTTTGGAAAGAAAGGGTGCAAAAATGGCGCTCCTGATAAACGAAGGATTCGGGGATCTTCTTTTTATAGGAAATCAGGCACGACCGAATATATTCGACTTGGTTCGTATTTAAATACAGCGTTAAATAAATATAAAAATTTGAAATAAGTGACTTGAAACAATCAAAGAAAATTGCGTTGTTTTCTCTTTAGCAAGTAATTACGCCGGAAGTGTTATACGAGAAAGTAGTCGAAGTTAAATGCAGGGCGATACCTGCGTTGCCTGGAAAATGTCGCTTGGATAATAAAGAATGGCGCAGAGTGAAGGGATCTACGGGCGAGGATCTTTTTGTCACTCAAGAACTCGACGAAGAGAAATTAAAACTAGATTTGCAAGAATTGAGAAGATCAGGAATTGAAAGTTTGGCCGTGGTTCTCGCTCACAGTTACACGTCGGTTATATCGGATGTCAATTATAATTGAATTGAATATTCTATCAAACTTTACTCGTACTTAGCTCGTTTATTTTAGGTTTGCGGAACACGAGATAAGAGTAGGCGAGTTAGCGAGACTAGCCGGTTTTTCACAAGTCTCGCTTTCTCACGAAGTCATGCCAATGACGAGGATAGTTCCTCGAGGATTCACTGCTTCTGCCGATGCGTATTTGACACCACATATTAAACAATACTTGCAGGTAGATTTTCTTAATACATTCTTTCGTCTTGATCTTTCGTGTCACAACGAAATCTATTTTAGGGATTCTCCTCTGGCTTTAAAGACAAACTGAAAGGCGTGAACGTTTTGTTTATGCAAAGCGATGGTGGATTGACTCCGATGAACTCGTAAATGCAGTCTTATCGAATTAACGAAGAAACCTGACCCTAACCCTGGCCTTTAGCAATAAAGCGTCCTTCTTTATAGATTCAATGGGTCTCGGGCCATTCTTTCTGGCCCTGCTGGCGGAGTAGTCGGTTACGCGATGACTACTTATGGCAAAGAGACCAATTTACCGGTAATTGGGTTCGATATGGGTGGTACGTCAACCGATGTCAGTCGTTATGGTGGTAACTACGAGCACGTCTACGAGAGTACCACTGCCGGCGTCACGATCCAGGCTGCACAGGTACTCCTACTCTACGTTAGCTCCAATTTCTTTAAATTCGAATCGAATGTCTCTATAAAAATCGACGATAAAATATCTTGAAACTATTAAGTTGGTGAGGATGTCTCGTAAATGAAGTGAAAAGATATTGTATGGGCGCTATGTATTCGGTCGATGTTAATCGACACGATTTCAAAGATAAACGACATTCTGAAACATATCTCGAAATTGGGTCGAAGCTGGACGTAAACACAGTTGCTGCGGGAGGTGGATCGATGCTTTTCTTCAGAGCGGGTCTCTTCGAGGTAGGACCTGAGAGCGCTGCGGCCCATCCTGGTCCGGCGTGCTACAAGAAGAACGGCCCTCTGGCTGTCACTGATGCGAATCTAGCTTTAGGAAGGCTCTTGCCGGAATATTTCCCAAAAATATTTGGTCCGAACGAGAACGAACCATTGGACAAGTCTCGAACGATGGAAGCTTTCCAAACACTTACGAATCAAGTATAGAGCGCGTTTTGAAATATAATCGTACTATATGAAACGACCAATAGTTTATCGACGAATCAATCTATGGTTTATAGATAAACGAATTTCTAACGACGGAGGAGCACGGACCGAAGATGTCCATCGAAGAAGTAGCCATGGGATTCGTCAGAGTGGCCAACGAAACTATGTGTCGACCAATACGGGCTTTAACACAAGTATTTATTAAACAGTATAAAGTCTATTAACGTTTGCATATTACACGGATAAATTGTATAACGATTTAGTTCGTTAAAAAACGAATTTCTGCGAATTAGGCAAAAGGCTATGACACATCTCACCACGTGTTGGCGTGTTTCGGAGGTGCAGGTGGGCAACATGCGTGTGCCATTGCACGTTCTCTAGGGATGGGAACTGTCTTTGTTCATAAATACGCTGGAATTTTGTCGGCCTACGGAATGGCTCTTGCTGACGTCGTGGAAGAAGCTCAGGAATCCAGTGCGGAAACTTACGAACAAGGCATATTTTATGAAAATGCTCGTACACGATATATTAGCTACTTACGGTTTCGTGTAAATCTTTTATTTTTCTCACTTAGAATCATTTGCGCGTCTGGACGAGCGTCTAGATGCGTTGGAAAAGAAGGTTCGCGAAAAGGTGGCAGCTCAAGGATTTTCCGATTCTTACATAGAGACTGAATCTTTTCTGCATTTGCGTTATGAAGGGACAGATTGCGCCCTAATGTGCACCCCTAGTAAGAATTCTGAAAATAAGGGCACGAAGCACGGAGATTTCCTTACCACGTTTTTGGAAAGGTACAGCTTTTTTCTATATCGATATAAAGTAAAGAAAGAGAAAGAAACCTTAATTTATCACCTTTATCGCGTTTAGCGATAATTGTGTCGAATTAAGATAAGTTATCAATAAACGTTTATTTGCCCAGACAATGTAGATTACATATATGTACATTCATATGAACGATGAATTACATTTATGAAGCGTTTTGGGCCGGAGTACTGTTACGCGACGGTACGACGTAACCGTACATACGTAACCGTATTTTGTATCGGATTTACCTTTTCATCGTTACGAATGGAAGCTAGAATTAAATCGCTCGGCGGCGGTACTTATATACTCTATTTTTTTATTCTTTTTTCTTGTTCTGAAAATCTGGTGTGTCGAATTAAGGTACCAAACAGAATTTGGTTTCACCATGCCCAACCGAAAGATTCTGGTGAATGACGTAAGAGTAAGAGGCACAGGAAAGATGGATATCCAGGAAGATGCGCATCTACCTTCTTCTAATGTTCCACCAAGGGTAGAAAAAGTAAGCAGAAGAAAAACTGCACGAAATTAATTAATCCAATCCATCAACGACCAAGTAGCAGAATTCTAATTTTCTTCTAGACTACCATGGTGTATTTCGAAAATGGTTACCAGCAAACCAAAGTGTACCAATTGCATTCTCTGTCACCTGGCCACGAGATTCACGGGCCGGCCATTATAATGGACAGCCTGAGTACTCTTTTGATTGAGCCTGATTGTACCGCATCGATCACATCGCGCGGCGATGTGAAGGTAACGGTCGGTCAAGGACTAAGGGTCAAGGTCACGGCCGAATTGGATACCATTCAATTGAGCATCTTCTCTCATCGTTTCATGAGCATCGCCGAGCAAATGGGCAGGTAGATCGATAAATAAAATGTACTTAAGAGAGTCTATTAAAGTACGAGGCTCTGATAAATTGGAATCTTGACCTCGAAGGATTCTTCAGCGAACCGCTATCTCAACAAACATCAAGGAGCGTTTGGATTTTTCATGTGCTGTTTTCGGACCTGACGGAGGTCTGGTTTCCAATGCTCCGCACATACCTGTGCACCTAGGTGCCATGCAGGAAACCGTGCAATATCAAATAAAAGCTTTCAACGGTGAATTTTCAAAAGGGGACGTAATCCTCGCGAATCATCCCTGCGCTGGAGGATCGCACCTTCCGGATCTTACTGTCATCACCCCCGTGTTTTACAGGTATTTGTTCTTCGATGCTGGGAAATAACAATAATTTAATGTTTTTGTACGTCTTGGAATTTGCAATGTGTTTAAATAGAGACGCAAAGAAGCCAGTGTTTTTCGTAGCCAGCAGAGGACATCATGCTGACATAGGAGGTATTACACCTGGCTCCATGCCGCCACATTCAACCTCCTTGCTCCAGGTATGAAAGATTTCCAAAACTTTGAGCTGAGAAACATTTCCCTTTCCGATTAATGCCAACTCTTCGCCTTCGTTGAGTGTGTCTGCACTATGCTCGTTAATATGATAATTATTAAAAAGTTATGTTCTTCTACAGGAAGGGGCGGCGTTCAAGAGTTTCTTGTTGGTTCACAAAGGGGTATTTAGGGAGAAAGAGTTGACAGAAGCGTTGATGGCACCTGGAAAGATCCCAGGAAGTTCCGGAACCAGAAATTTGTCAGACAATTTGAGCGATCTCAAGGCTCAGATCGCGGCCAATCACAAAGTAATTATAACGACGATCTTGTCTTTTCATTCGTAATTTTCGATACATTTCTTTCAAAGGGGTCTCTGTTGGTCAATGAATTGATCGATATATACGGTCTCGAAGTAGTACAAGCTTACATGAGTCATATTCAACACAACGCTGAGGTTGCTGTGAGGGATATGTTAAAATCTGTTGGCAAAAAGCTTCTCGAACAAACTGGAAACACCGTGGCAACTGCGGTAGATTATCTGGATGACGGAAGTCCTATTCAACTTCTTCTGAACATTGACGTGGACAAGGGCGAAGCAGTTTGTGATTTTACGTACGGTTTTCTCTCTTTTCATACTCGTATAATTACTGTCTTTAAAAATTTTCGTCTAAAAAGAATGAAAATTGTAGTGGTACAGGGTATGAAGTATGGGGTAACTGTAACGCGCCTAGGGCCATTACTCTTTCTGCATTAATTTATTGTCTGAGATGCATAGTGGGTAGAGATGTTCCTTTGAATCAGGTAATATGAATTTTCACTAATCGATCCTCCTTATATCGTTAAATGTAAAACAAAAATTTCACAATGTTCGCCATTGAATATCGTACTTCGTTTGTAGGGTTGCTTAAAGCCCGTGAAGGTAATTATTCCAAAAGGGTGTCTTTTGGACCCTTCGGAGGAGGCAGCGGTGGTCGGTGGCAACGTACTCACGTCTCAGCGCGTAGTTGACGTAGTTCTGCAAGCTTTCGGAGTTTGTGCAGCGTCACAGGGTTGCATGAACAATGTGACGCTTGGCACCGAGGAATGGGGTTATTACGAAACTGTTGCCGGTGGCAGTGGAGCCGTAAGAAATTCAAACCTCCTATTTCTTCTACCTAAATTAATAATATTTATATGTCAGAAAATTTTTTTTATCAAGGGACCAACGTGGGATGGTAGAGGAGGAGTTCACACACACATGACAAATACAAGAATCACCGATCCAGAGATATTAGAACTTCGTTATCCTGTTATTCTTAACAAGTTCTCCCTTCGACCCGGAAGCGGAGGAGCTGGAGCTCATCCTGGAGGTGATGGTGTCGTTCGTAAAATGACATTTAGGTACTTATATCGTATCGTAAATTTCCTAAGGAGCATCTAATGGTAAACGTCCTTGATATTTTATAGAACATGCATGATGTTGTCCGTATTGACGGAAAGAAGAGTGCACAGTCCACCAGGATTAGCAGGAGGACGGCCAGGTCAGAAAGGACGAAACACGTTACAAAGAGCCGATGGGAGAAGGATTAATGTGGGCCCCAAAACCGCGGTGTCTGTTTGCCCTGGGGTAAGAAAGATGGCAATTTTTTTTGCAACGAGCATTCCTTCGCGTACACGTAAACGTATGACTTTGCGCAAATTTTACACGACGCTGTAAAAGTTGCTGGATACGATGGAAAAAGCAAACCGCGGATCGGGTGCACTTGAAGAAGGTAAAATAGCAACGAATCTATTCGCGTTTTACGCCGGGCTGTAAAAAATTTTATCTCGGTCGATATAATCGGAACTATTTGCAAGTCGCTGCTGGCAACGTTTCTCTATACACGATGTTTGCAAAATTTGCGTCGATATTACCTACATTGTTATTGGAAGAAGGGAGCAAGATTATACTACAACTGTTTGGGCCACGGAGAAAATCGAATACTGCTGTTGGTTGCCAACTTTTCCTCTTGAAACTAGTTTCTCTATTTACGTTCGCAATATCGCATTCTTCTATCAAATTCGCGTTCCGCGGTCTCCAATCTCATTCTTCGTAGGAAAATGCAAACGAAAGTCTAGTTTTGTTTGGTATTTGTCGAATTTTAACAATTTTCCATAGGATACGTTCATTCTGGAAACTCCCGGAGGTGGTGGTTACGGTCCCCCCGGTGAAAAAATGCCATCGATGCAGAAAACATCTCAAGGATTTGTCGAACGGGGCAGTGTGTTCGAATATAGAAAAGCACAAGAATCTGTATAATGTCTATCCAACGATAATAATTACTTTAATAATCGAAAAATGCGCACGATAGTCTTATCAGTGTAATTATATCGATGGAAGACAATAAATGCAAAGAGAGTGAATATTCGACGATGATTTAATCGTCCATTCTATCGATTTTCGATCATCGTCTAGTATAATAACGATATGAATAAGGCCGTAAGAGGGTAATCGAAGCGTTCAATTTATCGTTAAACGATTTATTCATTAGTTTCTTAATAAATCGAAGCGAGTGCCGAATCAAATTTACTGAACCTGGCATCGATTTGGCCGCGCGGTTCATTCGGGAATGGCACACGATGGCTACCATGCCATTTCCGGTCGCAGTAATTGCTGACCGAAATATCGCCGCGTCCGTACACGTGCGCAGCTCGACACTTCCGATTGCATTTCCATTTGCACGAAAGCTTTCTTAGAGACTCGCACGATCTTTATCCGATACTTTATGTATTCCCACCTAAGTTCTATTTCACGTAAGAAATAGAGAGAAAATAGTATCGCGAGCAAATAGAATAATCGATTCTTTTCTCGCAACTATGAATAGAGCCCTCATTGATTTTCACCGCGTAGCCCGTGAGAAAAAAAAAGAAAAAAAAAGAAAAAGGAGAAAAAGTCGGGATAGCTCTTATTTCGTAGACTTCTGCCAGCTGAGAAGCTTCTTTGTGTAGCCTTCTTTTCATCGTCGGACACGAACCAAGAAACGTCCACGATGTCGCATTAAAATGTAATACGACGCGCCACGTGTTAAGATTCGTTCACAATTAGTGTTGGTCTGAACGAGTCATTGATCTTAGACCTCGTACGTGACGATCCGTAAAGAAGTGAAACCGAAACCCGAATTTTCCTCGATTTTGTGAAAGAACGGCGGCGGTATAAGGAAACGCTGATTGAAAGGGGAATATATTTTTCCTCTTTGTTCTCAAGCTACTGTTCTCGAAAGCTTTAATATCGTTCGAAATCACGATCGTTTCAGTTCATCTCGAGGAAAGCAGACACGCCGCGTTATGATCACTGAACGATAAAGTTTTCGTGAAAATGTTACGAATGCTGGAATGCTCGCGAAAGGGGGAGTGGAAAAGTTGCATGAAAAACGACGATAGTTGGAGAAAGTTTCCACCTCTCTTTTACCAAAGTTATATCCTTTTCGTCGATACGCGCGCGTGCCTCGGCCAACTAGTAAGACTGGTGCCCGATTTTCCGGCAAATCTGCTGCCGTTTAAAGAAAATCTCGTCAAGACTCGTTTCGAAAATATTTTCAAAGCGTTTTTATACATTCTCTTTCTCGTGCTCTTTTTGTACAGCTATCGATCGTCGACTCGGAATTTATTCCCTTTCAACGAACGTCCTCGATACGTCTATCAATTTGCTAGACAAGTCGAGCTGTGTTTAACTCGATCGAAAATTTCAGCTATTTATCAACATCTTTCTCTATTGGATTTTATATTCCTTCGTCATAGTCTTGCGATAACGAAAGTAACAGACTGTGTAAACGTTAATTAGATGGTGTTCGTTCAGTTGTCGTTCGTTCTGTAATCTTGGAGAACGGTTTAGGCAATAAGTCTCTCAAACACCTGTTAAATATCCACCTTATAAAGCGAGCGTCTCGACTAAAAACCGATTAAACATCGAACGAAAACAGTGGAAATTAACGTTTCTGTTACGACGAGGATACCTTCAATATTTTTCTTCCTCTTCGCGTCTCATTGCATTTGTCTGCTCTCGAATGCCAACTGCAAGGAACAATTGATTCGAGATGAAAATCCCGAGCATCTAAATCCAAACCCGCAGAACTCGCTACTCCACGGTCGAGTAATTACCTCGAGAAAGGGACCTGTGGCTAACAACGGAGCGTTTGACAAACTTCCGACATCTCGTTGGAAAAACTTTGGTCAGGTGGGTTCGAATGACAATGCGGGTTAATTACCCCGGTCGTTTCATCGTTGTGTCCATTTGGGAGGTATTTTCCTGCCGGGGAAAATTGCCATAACGAGCGAGATAGATTTTAGAGGGAACTTTGTCCGAACTTCTTTCCGGAAGTCCACCGAAGAAATCACGTCGAAAAATCAGCGAGTTCGCAGTTGCCCGAAGGATAAAAACGCGACATTCAGTGACAAACTTCGCTTGACCATCTTTCGACAAACAGATATCAATCGTCTCGAAGGAAACGGGCAACTTCTCCGCCGAAAATTGAATCGGAGATCACAGACGAAAAAAGAGGAACGAGCGAATCCGGATTTTCCAGGCAAGCTTTCAATGTGAACGGTAAACTTAACCCCGATCCACCCGGCTTTAGTTTCTATTTTTTGTTTTCCAGTTGGGATAGCGGCAAGGATGGACACTCCGGTAACCGGCAAGCCGATGCTGAAACTTTCCAAGAGAAAGAAGAGGGACGAGCGAGAAATCATGAAGCTCGTGTTGGCAATCAACGTGTGTTTCATCTGTCTGGTTTATCGCCATTGAAAAATGGATCCTTGGAGATCGTTGGTCTGGCGGTTCAACCTGTTAGAAAGATTTTTGGCTTTCTTTTTAATACGATTAAGGGGAAAGCAGAGGACGATGGTAAGAACGTGAATCAACAGTCGGATATCATAGGTTGGTATGCAAATTATTGCAGTACGGAAGGAATACGTTGTTGAATAATACGAAGGGAAAGCGCAGAAACTGCGAAGCTTGGTATTTGCGAACCAACGACAGTTGGATCGCTGTCCATAAACTTTAACACAGAGAAACCATAAACTGTTATTCGCTGCACGTACACGTACACGTATCGTTAGCGTAAAGTGTGGCTCGTCTGATTAAAGAATAAATAGATGGTTGATTAGAGTCGTGCTTAATTGCTTTTATAAACGCAAACTATGGGAGCAACTACAAAACTACAAAACTATAAAAACTACAAAAACACAATTAAGAATTGTTACACAGTTTGTGCGTTATCGCGAGAACAGAGTTTCATGGCAGAAAGAATTATGAAAGCTGAAGGGATATTTTAACCAAAGATAAATAGTGGAATGCTCGGTTATTACGCGACTCGTCGGCGATAAGATTTTTCGACAGACGAAAGAACGTCTTGAGCATCTCGGAACGAACGAGCGTACGAACATCTAGCTGGAAGGTAACGAGAATAAGGCGTAAATTTGTTATCATTTACACGTATCGTTAGATTAATATTCAAAAAGTAATAATTCCAGCGCAAATGCATATCGAACAATTAATAATATATCGGTGAAATTTAAGGTAACGATCATCGATCGTCGCTTGTATCTCAATTAACGACGTTCTGATGCGTAATACATATTTGATGAGTAAATCAGTTTAGTATTAACACCCTGATTATCGATTCATTCGTAATAATAAATAATCAAATTAGCCGACCCGATATATTCTCGAATGGCAGGAATTAAATTAAACGAGAGCAATTAACAGCAAGATATTACTTATTTCGTGTAATGCGTCATCGACGTGTCGGTAAATAATTAGGTAGCTCGAGCTTACGTCTTCGCAACATCCGCCTCCTGTTTGCTTTTTGTTTTTATTCCACGTGTATGGCAAAACACGCGAATATTTTTCAGCGCCCGCCGAAAAAAAACTTTCATCGTTTTCACGAAAGATAACGAGAAATATCGATTCGGTCAACGGAAGAGAAATTTTTATATAAAATTCCGCCAACGAATACTCTATTTTTCTTCAGTTTTCTGTTTGCCTTTCCATGCGGATTATTTTTCATGCATTGCCAACGCTTCGTATTTTATTTTCCCAGAGGTTGGGTCGTGACTATAACGCGTCAAACCTATCCTATATACCAAGACGAGTTCCACGATCACGGCGTTTCGCCGGGGAGAAACAATATCGTTCATTTCGTGACATCCACGAATAACTTGAACTTTCATCGATCGAGCAAGCGAAGCTTCGAGACACGAAACATTTTAGAGCGTAGAAAGCGAATCGTCGAACACTTTCGAAAATATTCGGAGATCGAAATCTTCACGAGCAACCGGTGTTACGTTGCGTAACACAACCTTAGACCACCCAACGGTCAAGACATTTACCAGATGCGGGCAGACTCTTCTTGGAGCACTCGTATCATATCATGCATAGCATTTAGGTCATCGATAGACCCATCATAAATAATCTTTTGTAACATTCGGGATTCTCAAGTCGTTCGAAGATCTCTTTCAGCAGTTATTCTGTAAAATAGTCCCTAGATCTATTGATCGTTCCAGAGAAATATTGAAACAGCGAATTTTACCAGATATTAATTTTCCCACGCTCCTGACTTCTTGATTTTTATCTATCCAATTAGCGTCAACTCACTTTGATATCGTAAAGAGCCATCAACGAGTCAGCTTTCCCCCTGTATCTTAAGACACAACCAACAAGAGTTTTCCTTCGCATCAACGCCACAGCCGAAAAGCTACTTTCGAGTCAACCGTCTTGTACGTAACTTCTGATAAGTCATTTGTCTTCACGTTTACTCATTGCGTCCGAGTCAAACTAACGTCGTTTCAAATCAATCTGTTTACGAGTCACTAAATACGGGCGATACTCGGTTTTAATCATACGTCTAACGAATCATAATTACGCGTTCTGTCCGAGTAACGACACTCGAATCTCAGTATCGTATAATCATTAGATCGAAACTTATCGTTGATCCATCAATTATAACGCTATTCGATGTTGCGCCGTGCAACAATAAGAGATCAAAACCTGATGAAATACGCGAGATAGGTGTTGCAAACATAGTAAATATTAACCCTCTTATACCTATGTCATAATCAACCAGCCACCCCTATTCTCCTAACAGAAATCAGGGGATCAACTATATCGCAGCGTCGATATTGCAATCGTAGCGAGAATTTAAGCCCCTCGGATCTTCCTACGCACTTCATCGCGACCGCGTCTTTCCGCGAACGATTGAGCAACAGCGGGGTCGTTTAATTTCTCGAACGAGGAACGATCGTTAATATTTTCACGTAAGCTCCCGCCGTTCGCTAAATTTCAAATCTCCGAGGAAGTATCTTCGAGTGGAGGAATTACGTGAAAGCTGCGTAAACGCAATCGACTCTGACTCAAGCCTGCGATTTACTCGGAACCACAGCTAGATCTTCGACGATTCGTCTTGCCAAGGAAATGTAGTTTCCAAATCTTCTATCCGCTTGTGGAAATATTAAGGAGAAATCCGCGAGATTTCGTCGGTTGTTTGCGGCTCATTTGGCAAATAGCTTCTACTGCACGTGCATCGATATCGTTAATACTCTGCCGTTACTAATTGCTAGGAAAATCCTAACAAGTGCCGTGTTTCGAAAGAAGGATTTTGCGAATATCGCTTCTATACCAAAGGTTAAGGAAGAAATCGATAGGTACGTAGGAAATATTAAAATATTAAATATTCGATTGTCCAGAAAATTTCTTTCCCTTTGTAAGGAAATAATAGATGCGCAACCTTTTTTCGTTTTATGTTATTTTATCGAATCATGTACGATCCATTTTCTTCCATTTCTATTATTATGATCGTACAAAAATAATATAAAAGAGAGAAAGTGGTGCGTGCATTATTTCCTTACAAGACGAAAGAAACTTTTCGGACAACCTAATACAAGGAAAGAATGGCAGCACGCTGAAACCAGCTGGCTGCTGAAACGAGCAAAACTCGCACGAAAAGAAGACTAAGAGAAAAGCACCCCACTGACCTCGCTAAAGAAATAAAACAAACAATCTGGAAGATGGTATCCAGCTAGGGGTACCTATCCACACGTTATTTTGTAACAAAGATATAAAATTTTACCAAATGTCCTACTAGACAAATTGTAAAACGCGGAATAAGATAAATGAAAACAAAAAAATACCGTTTCCAACTAAAATCTGACGGAATTCTCGTTAAGAACGCGTGTCGGATCCTCTGAAACGAATGAATTCCTTTCCGTTTGAAGTCCTCGTGACACGCGGCTCTGGACAGCTCTGAACACAGGGTAAATTGCACGCGTGTTCCGACTGACGTGTATGAATTGCATCGGTAAAGGAAAAATGGTAGACGGGTCGAGAGGATAACGCGCGTGTATCCGGAATCGCGCGAAAAGCTGTCGCCTTGCGGCTTTACGGAAACTGGCGTTGCAATACGCACGATAAAGGGATGGTCACTGGAGGCCAGTGGCACGTTACCAACCGTGCGACCGATATAAATCTCGTTTCTCCCTTTTTGCGTGATGTTGGACTGTCGATGTACGCGCGCGCATCGGTTTTCCGGATAGAACGTACACGTGTATGCACAATGCATGTCCCGCACGCGACTCGTCTCTCCCCGATCTCTCGCATAAATCGCCCAGCCAACGTTTCCTCCGAATCCCGTGGAAAACCGTGCGAGAATAATTTCCTGGCTGTACGGGTTTTGCTCGGTCCGCGAGCATTCCGCCGTCGTTCTTTAATGTTTAACACTTTGTACACGGGCTTGAAGTCGACTACGGCGGAGTGAGATATTGACGATGTTATCCGGAACCGAGTCTCGGATTCTGACAAACGAGGAGTCTCGCGTTTACATAGACGTGGACTTTTACGTTTCTAAAATATACCGTGGCGAGGATTTGAAAGTTTTAGGTGTTTTTTTTTTTCTTTCCTTTCATTTACGTGTACGTAAGACGCGCCAGAGTATTGCGACTATATTTATGTTTGACTCGTTAAACACGGACAAGAAGATTTGCTTCAGTCGCGATGCACCATGGTCTCCTTGCTCGCAAAGGAATTCAATTTGCTTGAAAAATTGAAAGAAAGTACAGCGTAATAGATAGATTATACCGGAAGCTGAATTTTAAACAAAGTCAAACTCTCGCGAGGCAATCGCGTGGGAAGTTGACAAAGTGGATAGTCGAACGGTACACGCTGCACGTCTACCTGACGTTTCTTTCTGACGAGAACGCCAACCTTCTTTAGCGTAGTTTGCTGTTTGCACAATATTAGAACGATTTCTGAGTAACAACGCAGCAGCAAGTAACAACGTAGGGCATACAAGAGTGAAACGGCAAAGTAACGCGTTTCCGTGGAATATCGTCTCGTAATAGCATGCGAAACTCTTTAAAAGTTGTTCGAGAATCCTTTTGAACGGAAGGACGACAAAATGGCGTAGCTATTAGCGAGACAAAGTCCGTCGAAGATCAATGGAAAACTTGTAATAGCGAAACTTTGATAAACGAGACTATTTCGCTCCGTACGGCTGACAATCGACGATCGTCTTTCAAACGGTTCCGTGTCGTCACATTACGTTAGTTCGTGGTTAGATTCGTTCGTTGTTCGTCGCTCGAAAGAATATCGTCTATGTCAAAGATATTTAGAATATTTAAGCCATCCGGTGGCTTGATCAAGCGTTATCAAAGTCAGATTGAAAACAGTCGCGACGATTGGAGAACGAAGATCAAGAAATGCGCGTTCTATTTGTCCGGATATCACAAATATGGGCTATATACCCACGATTTATTTTACGACGAGGACCCTGTGATAAAAGAGGCGTTACGCCGACAGCCGATACAAGTGTTGGATGGCAGAAATTTTAGGTATTCGCCGAAATATGTTTGCGTTTTACGTTAATCGTGCGCAGCTAGTTGACGAATTTCTATTGAGGCTTTTCTACTAGCCGAATATTCGACTGGCATATTTGCGAGGCTATCGTGCCACGAAACTATGCGTAAATCCTCTAGCCAGAATCATGGAATTTCTAGGCTCATACGCGCGACTCAATTGGACTTTCTGAAAATACATTTGCCCAAGGAAAAATGGATTACGTTCGAGCAAGATATGGAGTATCGATATCTGGACCCTTTCATAGAAGAAATCAAGGCGGAGAGAGACGAGATCTCCAAGTTTGGTTGCACTAATTATTCTGACAGCGACTGGCCTGATTGCGAAGTGAAATAAGAGTATTGTCTCTGCTTTCCAAATTACACATGACGGATAAATGAGAGAGAGAAAAAAAAACGAAGAACGAAGAACATCGACTGCTGCCAATCGTGAACAATATTCTATAATAATTATCGTAAATACTAAAAGCCGCGAAATCTGACGAAACCGTGTTAATTTTCGTACGCTCGAAATTCAATTTCGAAATTCAAAATTAAAAAAAGAAAAAAAAACAAAAAAGAAAAAAAAAACGCGTTGCTCGTTCATCTTCGAGTCGCGTATCTTAATTTACAACGCGCACGCGTCCTAGGGGAAAGTTGGTCGGAACGATAAAAGTGGATGGCGTCGGTTCTTGATGATAGCTTCGGTGTCTCGCAGCTCTAATTATGGACCACACATTCAAGTGGTTATCCCGGCGAGGATGTTGCTCTAGAGATTTGAAAGTTGCTTCTTCAAGTGTATCACGCGTTACTGCCGCCGGCTTCAAGCAGCCTCTTCAAACTCTACCCTGACCTAGGCAGGATTCAACCTCGGTTCGCTCGTATTCAAAACGCCTCGCACCGGCAACGCTTTTTGTCATTGCGCTTCGTTTTTACGAGCAAACATTCCACGTGTCACCGGCATCGTTACGGCCGGAATATTTCCGGCAAGGCAAGACCGCTTAATTAACGCCAGATACGCTTCGTAATTTTTATGTCAATGTATCGAACATACGCGCCACTTTCGCGATATTTAGTCGACGAATTTATTGCGATAGATCCGTAATCCTCTCTTCAAATACGCTTTCCTTGTGTACGTATCTCCCCCTCTGCTCTTTTGCCAAGGGCAACGATGGCTTTCTTTGCCCCGGTATTGCGTCGTCGTTCTAGCAGCTTTGAAGGCTAAAGCATTTCGCAAAATCTTCAAAGGATCGCGTATTTTCATCGAAAAGTATATAAAAGGATTTAGGAAACTCAAAGAACTCGGCATCGTCGACGGTTGCCTCTTTAATCATGGTGACTCTTAATTAGAAAATTACATTTGCGCGCAGACAAAAGTTTCTCGATGAGATGATATGGCGTTCTGTTTGACGAGGGTCTAGATAATAAAATCACGGACTATGTCAAAAATTCGCTCACGTCCATCGGTATTAAAATAAGACGTTCAACGTGTCGACAGCAACAATCGCGTTTAACAGAGTATTAGAGCGTTGGCGAATGATTTCGCTCATTCAGTTGGAAACAAAGAGGCATGACATTAATTTCGCCGCTGTTGGATAGTTAATACAAGCCATTTTCAACAAGTAGAAGTTCGCCAGCGATCCTAATTCGATAACTCGGCAGTTATCGGTGTCGCGAACGCTTCTTGCGAACGAACATTGTTTCGATTCCATTTAGCTCGCGCGCCTCGCGGTTTTATTTGGTTTACGAGCAGCGAAATGAAATTTCAAGCCGATACGGCTGCGACAAAAATCAGCGCGCTCACCGAGTGAATTTCGATTTTTCAATTATGCAGCGGCGCGTTAATTTATCCGAGAATGTGGAAATTCGTTCCCACGTTGGTAACGATGATATGCTGCGTCCATTTAATTATTCGAATTTCGAAACAACGAAGCGCCGCGCGGCGACAAAGTTACATTGAATTTACAAGCCTGGTAGGAAAGTTTTGACCGATACAAGCGTAATTATGTTGCTCCTAAAGGCAAATAGAACTTCGATTCGAACGATGCGGTCTTGGCCGATTGATTTAGGCTTGTTTTGTAAGGGAGATATCAAAGTTTCACCAACAAACTCAATCTTCTCGGTAGAAACGCGAGCGAGATTGTACGAAGATATTCGCAGATTACGCAATCGATTAACGCGAAACGAGGCTTTGTTCGAGATTACATAGTTGGATTTGCCCGATATCGGCAGACGCGCGTTAACAAGATATATTTTGCATGATAGAGCCTGCCAGCTTTCCGCTGTTCGCGCTAATTAATGATCATTTTACTCGGGACGATAAATTAAATTTCAGCTTCCTAGCGCGTCGTTTTGTTCCGCGCACGCGTTTGGCCCGCGTGGCTGTAGTCGAGGCGTTTATCTTTCTACGAGATTGAAAGACGTAGACGAAGATATCGTGCCGGGAGGAAAACATGCTTTTCCCGAGCTAAGAACCAGCATCTGATTAGCCTCTTGTCTCGCTACTCGGAGGAAGATATCGCGAACGAAAAAGCATCTTTATTTTTCTCCGGTTCATCGAGTTAAAATTTATCAATGACAATTTTGTTATTACATCACTCGTGAGACGGATTATTATACAGCAGGCGGTTTATTCAGAAGGAGAAGTTCTACAATATCGTTTCAATCGGTGGTAATTTGCATACATCATATCGCCGGGTCGTTTCTTACTCCCTTAAATTGGTCTGAACTTACGGTAGGTTAATTAAGGAGGGCTCACCGAGTGAATGCCGGTTGAATGCCGGTTAAAATTGCCCGTCAGCATGATTACCCGCGGCGAAGGATAGCCAGGGGAAAAGTTAAAAATACCTAGCAACTTTACTTTTTAATCCTTGTCAAGACCTCTTACTTATTCTGTTTGTGCAATTACGGTGTATCCATTTCGTATTGTTTCCACCGGAGAGATATTCGTAGAATCTTCGATGACGATGCACCCGAGCCTTTCATATAGAAAGATTTCGAAACGTAACAACGAGGAAGAAAAATGAATTCACGCGGATAAATTCTCGTTTCCCTCGGCCGAGGGTGAATCGCAACCGAGAAGTCGTATTTACTTTCCATTGAAAATGAAAAGAAAATATCGGGTGCGGTCATGATAGGCGTTCCAGCCACACCGTGTGTTTGCTCAGTATTATATTTTTAATGCGCTCTGATTTTCCGCGTCGTGTAAATTCTAACGGCAATGAAATGCGCATGATAATTCGTTTGTTTCAAGAAGAGGAAACTTTTGCAGCAGGCTTATTCGATTTACGCTCAGACGGAACGAGCCTTTGCCCCGGCGTTTACCTGTGCGCTAGAACCAACCGCTGCGTCGCCGTATTTTATTCCAAGAAATAGTTTTCGACGAATAGAGAGTTGGTCCGGCACGTGTGTGGAGCTAGAATTGCCCAACAGGCTCGACAATAGTTTAGAACAATAAAGACAATACCATTGATTTGGGATTATTGAACGCGAACGCAGACGAAAGTTTGGCCAAGCTCGGATATTAATTTAAATAATAGGTTATTCATATTTTGATAAATAATAACTTGATATCATTTGGCGAAGCCAATGTAGTTTTATTCTTTTGTCTCTATCTCTAACAAAGACATAACAATCCCTTTATCGAGCTAAAAGGGTTATTTGTTCTTGTTAAACAGACCGAACGATGTATAAAATTAACAATCACGTTTGTTACAAACGTGAAACTGCTTTGAAACTCCGCCGAAGGGGTGAGCGGCATTCGTGAAAACTGTATCGCAGGTGGAATTATGTATTTGCTTCTTGAATGGTCGTATGTTCTACATTTTACGAAATTTAATTAAAACTTTTTGCGCGTACATGCTTGTACAAAGTTATTCTATAATTCAACTACAATTCTCGCATGCAGTATTCTCGTTTTCATTATATAAGAAAGTCGCGAATAAAGGATTTATCTCCATTTATTTTCACGTTTATTTATTTCTCTGTATTGGAGATATTTTCTCGTGCGCAACGTATAACAAATTTAATCGATATATCGGAGAGACACGACGTACTTTATACGTACAATACAATACACGCAAAATGTATTTTCTGTGCCGCATGAAGCTGCCTGTTGCGTCAAATTTCTCCAACTTTTTGTTTCGCGAGACCAGTTCGTTCTGGAAACTACGGCAGATCGCAAAAATGAATCGTATCATCGCGCATAAATTCGCTCGGGTTACTCGGAAGGACAATTTCCGTAGCTCTGTATACGAAGGCGTAAAGAATTTAACTTTAGATTTAATTTACTTTTATTTACTTTAATTTACTTAAAGAAGGCGTAAAGAATTTACTTGGAAATCTCGTTCGAAATGAATTATTAAAAAAGTATAGAATTTATTGGGGAAGTTTGGGAAGTTGATTGGAGGAGGTGAGCAAAGCTATCGCGATACTCGCGGAGTCGGGCACGTCTTGCTTTTATTAGTTTGTTAATTTAATTATCCACAGGGAGAAAGCATTAAGCCAACGCGCCACGTGAGAGGGCGTATAGCTTGATATAATTGAATTGTAAGCCGCCTTCGCAATGCCTACGGGAAATTTCATGACGAACGAGAACCAATCGATACGTATTATGCGAAGAGCACGGATGAAATTTAATACGCATGTGTAACTATCGCAACGTTCCCTTCTCGGCGTCGGCGAGAACGGATTTTCTTTCATCTGCTACAATTATACCGACGATCCTCGCAACCAATCAGCGAGGAAAACGATACACCAGACTCAGATTACAGATAACGCGAGAACTTTTGCACCTCCTTCGACGTGGCTGTCTCTCGGAACGTTTCAAAATCTCTGGCTTGGACACGAAGCCGTTAATTGGAGGGTCGATGGATAACGGAACGAGATTCTGTTCACGGAACTAGAAAATCGACGATCTTATCGAAGCGTCACTAATGTTTCGGTAGACGCTCGTCGAAACGAGCCAGGAAGGAAGACTCGCTCGATCGTAAAATCTAGAAGGTTTTAAAGCTTGCGACTTTATTTCTTTAGCCGTGAAGCGGATCATGTCTGTGCTAATTCGCTGGCTCGTGTATTTCGGATGGTATAGTAAATATCCGGAATGAAACACGCAGTTCGCCGCAAAGTGTATTAAAACATGACCAAAAGAAGGGGGAATTTTATTAAAATTCGCAGACCGCTATGTGGCCACGTAAATTGCACTTCTGTGAATTCACGCGAATCACGGGAACGCTTTAATTAAACTTGACTGTAATAAGAAGTTTCGCCCATCCACTCGCTTGTAATATGCGATAATATACAGTAATAAATTCTGACAGTCGGTGTTTTTTCTGCCACATGCGTCGCCAAGTGTACGAAAGTCTCAACGAAAAGAGATAAATCGTCCCTCTGTGCTCCCTTCTGCGCTTTGACAGAAATTAGTCGCGCGCATCATATGAAATTTACTTTTCAAAATAATAATCTGACCTTTTCTCGCGTGGCAGAACATTCGAGCAAATCCACCTTTAATTTTCATCTACTTCGTCCATTTACGACGGATACCACGCGAACATATTTGATACGCTCTCAGCCATGAAAGCCCGCCGGTGTACCCTGCCTCGTTCTTCGGTTGTTCGATACTTAAAGGTACTATTCCGTCCTATATGCGTGAAATGCCCCATCCACGTGGAACGCTTAATACGAGCACTTTGTAAAAATTCTGCCCTTTCTTATACCGCGAACGTTTTTCTGCCTAGACAAATTTTTACACGCGAGCGTTCCATTCCGATGATTACACAACACACCGTGCTCCTTCTCGTCTGCCTTCTAACGTCGTCGTTTCGATTTATCGCTGTACCGATATCAGCTAAATAGTCCAATATTTCACTGATCGTGCATACGCTTGAATTTGCAAGGGACCTAAGGTCACGGTATGTGGCAACATGCCATAAGCAAGGGGATACTGTATTCTTTCCGGTTTGCTGGCAACTTGCACGGCTGCTTCATTTATCGATTTGACATTAAGAAATTTTTTTTATTTCGTAGGGTCTAGGGACATTCTATTTGTACGCTTCAGCGAACGGAATGATATCTAGATGAGCGTTCACATATTGTTTAATTTTCCTCTGGAAGAGAGATGTTGAAACAGAATATCGAATGTAATATGCGTTGTCACGGATAAATGCCGTGTTCAGAAATATGTTATCAGTAAATAAATGGTAAATTCATTTATAACGTTTTATTTCGAACAGGGCGCAAGGGATTATTTTTAATAAACGCGAATCGCGCATTTAATGAGTTCGTGCTTGAAATGTTTGCACACGGGACAGAGATATTCGAAAGAAAAGGAACAAAGATTATCCGATTTTTTTTTGCAAAATAAACCCCAGCACGTCGAAAAATATCCAGTTCGCGCTGTTGTTAGTCAATACGAAACCACACGCGACTAAATTGTTCGTTAAATTTCCAGAGAGGAAACGCTCCGATTTTTGGAATTTTTGCTCGTTCGGCAACAATCGATTCGTTTGGTTGGTTATGCACGCATCGTCAAACCTTTTCGTTTTAATGTCGCGGAAATTGAATCGAGTTCCGCTACCGTTCTTCTTAGTATCTCGATCGATGATACGCGACTCTTTCTCGTTAGAATCTTTGAAATTTCGTAATGCAACTGGCATTTTCGTTTCTATAAATATAGAATTAAACTCGCAAAGTTGTATTTTTAAATGCGATAACAATCGTTTGCTCGCACAGCGAAACCGCACCTCCTCCTCCTCCTCCTCCTCCTCCTCCCCCTCCTCCTTCTCGATTAAACGGAGGGAAGTCTTCTTGAAACATTTTTGAACTCGTTGTTCCACGCCTCGAGTTTAATTATTTCGCGATCCTGAATCTTTATCTACAATCTCCGCTTCATGACCTGGATCGCGAGTTCCTTTGTTCATTAGGAAATCCATTGTTTTTCTCGATTTTTGTCGAGAATTCCACGCTGACCCTCGTCAGCTGCGAATGTCTTTTTTTACAAGATCGGTATTCGTTGCGACGACCTGAATTATACATACTGGTTTTTCTATTAAGTCACATTCATTTGTATATCGAGTTAGTCTTTCTTTCTGGAAATTCACGGCAGAGCACCGGCGCTAGCATCGGCGAGTTCAAGGCTACAGTATGCATGCCTGGTATTTGTACACGAGGCCACCGTTAAATACTTCACACGCAGCGGTTTCCGCAGAATTCTTCCCTCTTACCATTCGCGCAAAACTCCGTTAATTTCGACTGCTCGTCCCTTCAAACGGAGATTAGGAAGAACGACTGGGGCGAATCGTTTTCATTTCAGCTGCAATGGAGGGTCGCGTAAATAAACGCACGCGATCTGATGCCCGTTTCGACGAAGCAAAAGATAAATAGTCGCGTGTTATTGGAATCTACGATTTTTACTTCGTTGTCTTTTTCCACTTGATCTTCGGTCTTACTGCATTTTGCCATTCGTTCCTCTTTCCTCATTGGCCGTCCGATCTTCCATCTCGGACAGGATATTAATATTCAGAATTCTTAGTCTCGAAAGACCGAGAAAGTCCGAAGAAACTTCACCGGCCACTTTCGTTTCTCACGTCGGACTGTTTCCGTCTTTCGAACGAATCCTCGTAAACGAGTTTCCCGATTAATAAAATGTCCGATACGTTTGCACGGTATAACTGGACGTTATAACCGCGAGAATGTGGCAGTTTATGGAAATACACGGTTTCCGTAGGGGAGATATTTTTCAAAAGTTGGTCGATGAAAGCTATCGAACCGATGCTTCGCTTGTCGTATCCTGGCTCGTTTTCAGCCTGATTAAACGCGGATAGCGGATACGCGTTTATATCACGTTACACGAACACGAGATCGAAAGAGGATGGAGTGGGGCAGACAGAAAGCTGAATAGGGGTGCGAAATAAAAGGAAGACGACCCCGGCAGACAATGATAGATATATATCCATTGGCGTTCGACGAGCGAATATAAAGCGTTCGATACGATCGGCGCGAGACCGGCCAACGCTTCTTAAAAATTCTTCGGCCATAATTTCTCGAACTCGATGAATCAACGTTTATTTCGCTAAGAAGAAAACTGTTCGAATTCTCTACGTTACACCGTTTCCGCTCCAAATATTGCCTTTCCCGTTTCGATACGGTACGCGGAATGCTAAACGGTCAAAGGATTAAATTGTTTCGAAGGGGTTAGTCGAGCATTCGTGCGATTAAACCTAGCAGATACTGCTCGTTTTTATATCTACACACAGGCCTTACGCATTCCATAAATTACGACGAAAATATGCTGTTTCCGGTATATTCGAAAATTGCAATATCGAGGATAAATTATAAAAAAAATCGTTCGAGAGGTATTAGAATCTCGTTGGTAGTATTTCGGTTCTGTAAAATCCGCGATAGCCGGGCAGCGGATTTAAATACCTCGTGAATTCCAGTCAGGTAGACCTGAATATCAAAACTGACAACCTATTTTACGCCTTTCTTCGAAGAAATCTACAGAAGCCGGGATGGGTCGTGGTCTTTTTTTTTTAGACAATCGACCGGCCGAGAGTCTTGGACCGGGTGTAAAAGCTATCGAGAGGAAATAACGGGAAGGAAAGTGCCAAAATGTGCGGTGAGAGAAGGAACGAGCTTAGAAAAGTAAGCTTGGTAAGTGGCCTGGTAGGTACACGACTTGCAGGTTAACCTTGATTTTACCTTTTCTTCTTCTTTCTTTTGCTTCTGGCTATCCCTGATCTCGAGGAGTTGCTGTCGAACGAGAGAATCTCGTCGTAGAAATGGGTGCCATCCGAAAAATAGAGAGAACGTCCCTTGCTACCCTTCGCGCGTCGATTTTTCATTCCTCGCCGGTCTCCCTCGTACCCGTTCCATTTGTTCTAAATATTTTGAAAGAGCGAACAAATTCGAAAATCGTCTCGCGCCGTCGCTGGAATCGAACGAAATCGTTGTAACATTCTTTTCGCTCTTCCAATCTTCAGGATTGCATTATTGAATCGAGAGGGTTCGACAGAGAATCGTTTACCTTTCAAGCAGATCAAACTCAAATTTAGTTCCTGCTCCTCTTGCGTTCAAGTTAACTTCGTTTAAACGAGGAAACGAGTCGATTTCCACGGTGTAAAAGCAACGATCGAATTCTATGCGATTGTTCAATACATTCACATCCAGCGCCGAGCACGCCCGCTTTAAATCACAACGACGAAAAACTTCATCTTGAAAAACCGTCCTCGGTATCGATCACCGTTCCATTATATAATTGATAGTCCTAAATGCGACAGCAGTCGAGTATTAAGTGGACGGATGTCTCAAGTTCGATTAATTAATTTTCTCCGGAATTTCATTATCGAGGTATTACTTCATGCTGTCTAGCCTCCCTTCTTGCCCTGACAAATTCCATCGTAAGGTGACCCTTTTTGCCAATCGTCAATAATACTCGTTGCCAATAAAAAATATTTTCATTTTGTAAACTTGCGTCCTTTTCGTTCGTTCATTGTCTCTCTTTTTTTTTTTTTTTTTTAATAGAAATAAAAAGCAGCTGTTTTTTTCGCATCGGCTAGCTTCAAATCCAATCACCGTGAAAAAAGTATTCAATCAAAAATAAAACCAGATGTATTCCCGCAGAGAAAATAACTTACCGCGGACAACAATTTAACGTCAAATTCTCGTTCTCGTAGATTGCGAAGAATTGAGCTGATTGAAGTAGTTTGTATTTTAAGGACATCCATGAGACACGAATCATAATGGCGATAGGGTAATTTCAAGAAACGTCGGCAATCAGGCCTGAGCGATGAAAGACCGGCTGATAGAAGGAAAATAGAGGGTAGTTTTCGTTCTTGTCGCCATTACCATACATATTGCATTCTAACGACTAGCAGATTTACCAAAAGATCGAGTTAAACTGCCGGCTACGTAATCGCAGCCAGACAATTCGAGATTAAACGACTGTTTATTTAAATATTTAAAATGGCTTCTACGACGTATTCGGTGCCTGAATCGTTTATTACGTAGATAATTTTAATACGCCTACCTAGATACACGGCCTTGTTCCACCGCAAACTGGTACGACGACAAAATTACCATCCCTCCCCACTGTCGTGTCAAAGTCGATACACCGAGTTCTGAACAGTGCACATCATGTTAGCAATGATCGCAATTCTGCTAGCAATTCTCTTGGAAATCAACCGCTGTGACAGGCACGTCTAACTACAAATCTAATCTCGTTAAAGTACAAAGAATATCGTTTGTGGTATACGTCCTTCGAAGCATTACATTTCGGAATAAAGTACAAATTCCTCCTGACTGATACGAATTGATCACGATATGCTCGAGTGACGCACGAAAGAAACGTATGTTGATAAATTGCGAACAATACGCGAATCGTTACTGTTAGCCCAACAATTTCCCCTTTGGCGATATCGCGCGAAATATATTCGTCGCTAAATTGCGAAATGTGATTTTCACCGATTTAAACGCCTACTGTCGTGTCAAACTCGATACTTCGAGTTCTGGACAACGCGCATTATGTAGCAATGGTCGCAATTCTGCCTGCAATTTTTTTGAAATTCAACCGTTGCAACCAACAAGACACGTCTATCGATAAATTTAGTTTCGTTAAAATACAAGGAATATCGTTTGTAATATACGTTCTTCGAAACATTACATTTCTATATAAAATAAAAATTTTTCCTGACTGATACGAATCGATCACGATATGCTCGAGTGACGTACGAAAGAAACGTATGTTGGTAAATTGCGAACAATACGCGTATCGTTACTGTTAGTTTAATAATTTGCCCTTCGGCGGTATCGCGCGAAACATATTCGTCGTCAAATTGTGAAATATGAATTCCATCGATTTAAACGTACGAGTTAACTACTCGCACCCTGTCGTTCGCATTTTCTGCCATCGTGTACTTCCCCATCTACCAGGGAACACGCATCGCTAAATCCACCATCAAACTTTCCACACCGAAATTGTCAATTAGTGTTAGAAACAAACAATGTATCCGTATATCAGAATTTTGAGTTTGCCAAACCGTTTCACGACCGAAATAATTTTTTCCTGGAAATTGTTTCGTGCAGCATGCTCGCAACGAAACAGTCGACGATGTTCGTATCTATCGGATTCGATAAAAATCATACGATACGTTTGTCGATTTTTATTCAATCCGATTTACTGGGGTTAGCGTGACATGCGACGCGGCTTTGGCACGCGCAATGCTCGCGATCGTTAAAAAGAAAAATTTTTTAAGCGTTTCGAGCGAAAGCGGGCAGTCCCTTTGGGCGATTTTAGCCGGAGGATCGGCTGTCTCGCTTGACCTCCAAGCGTCGCTGTGTTAACGGCAATTGGCCGTGCCACGTTATCAGCTGTTTCAGAAGCAGCAGACGGCTTGGGCCACGAATCGAAATGTCGGGGTAGCTACGTAAAATACAGCGCAATCTGTACACTGTCGATACGAATCCGCCGTGTTTACTGGCTGCACATGTCCCACAGTGTATCTGCACGTACCGGGCTGAACGAGCAGATTTGTCGGTAGGTTACTCTGACGAGGAAAATAAGCTGTACACAAGCTACGAATTCGCCAACAGCGTCGGATTAATGGATCGTTCTGGAACGACATCTTTCAAAAATTAGACGCGATCGAACGTGTCTACGTGCTACATAGCGGCGAAAAAAAAAAGGGAAATCACGATCGAGCAGGAAACTTCAAACAGCAAATATCGTTCAAAGGTCGTGTTCCTCCCACGTTCGCGATGCTCACGTACGGTTTTAATTAAGACGCGACAACTTTTTTATCGAGTTCGCTTCAAGCGTGAATCTGACGAAACCTGTTTTCAATCAAGGGAAATATTAATCTTCGATGAATAGAAATAGAAAGAATGGCTCGTGACAACAAAGTACTTTCCAAACAGCAGGGGAACAGCGAAGTGAATTTAGACAATCGAGATTCTGTATGAAATTGAAGAAAAACAAATACGCGTATAAAAATCCGGTCAAGGTAGACATCTGCCCGGAAAAAAATGATTGCCGGAAAGCACAGCGAGTCTCAGTTTAGCCTTGGAAGCTCCCTTGTGTAGTCTGGTATTTTTCCTCTGTGAATATTTCAGATTTTTCGTTTGCGCCTTTCTTCCGATTGTTCGCAAAGCTATTGCGTACGACGCCAGCCAGCGTTTTTATTCCGTACTGTTTGAATAGGCAAAGCTGTGTATTGCGCTTCATGATAAATTTCCAGATAAATGCATCGAAGCTCGGCGAAACGTTTGATCCTTTCAGAATAAACATTTCTCGTTTTACAATGGACGGGAGAAAAGAACAGGAAACTATGGCAGGGGTATGTGAAATTGTCGAAGAACCCTGCCGGGGATGGTACCGTCGCGTCACGGCGGATTCAGTTGCATTGGGTTCTCGTATGGCAATTTGCATAAGAAACCTGAATACATTTGCTCGGTGAAATCGGGTGCAACGTTTCATAGGACACAGCGCGTGTAATTATTCTTTTCCACCGTCGACTTTTCAAGGTTCTTGCATTACAGAAAAAAAAGCCGACGATAAAAAAGAACACAGACGTTCCATTTTTCTACGCGAAAGTCTTATAATAAATCCTGGAAGATGTAACGGGAGGAAAAATCTAGTTAAGCTTTTTACCGTTTTTCCTTTAGCGACGCCTGCCACATCCGAGTACAAATGGCAGCGATATCTCGATAAAATTAAGAAAGTAACCTCGGCAATTATGATTTCATTTTCGTCAAGAGAAGTCAGCCAAATTATTCCTAACTATTATCTTATACATATAGAAATCGCCGTTTATAAAGGCAATTTCTTCGAGAAGAGAAGCTGGTAATATCCGGTTCCTTCTTCAAAAGTTTAAGGTAAGTCCAATATGCACTGCTAACGAGAGTTAAAAGCAGTGAGAAAATAAGAGCACTTGAGAATACGAGACCAGACTTTATCGGGCGTTTGGCCACCCTTTCGCGATCACGTGATAAAGTATTTCGCTTCTTTCGAGCGGAGAATAAGAGAGATACGAAAGTTCTTTTTATGAACGATATTTTGTACGTGAGGTGTATAGATAAAAAAAAAGTATGAAAAAAAAAAACGAAGAATCGTTCGGTAGTTTAGATCGTAATTGTTCCATGCAAATTTTTTAAACGAACAAAACGTGTACGAAACGCATCTCCTGGAGCGAATAACAGAAACGATTCGTGTATGATCGAATAGCGATACATTCAAAAACGTATTAATTAGAAATATATCCTGGAAAATTTGCATCTCGCCAGGGACAGTCGATTTGTCAGAACATCGTGCTTGCAAACTCAGTGCGACAATTTCCAATTTCACAAGTTTCTACCTCGCACGTGTATACTTAACATAGCAATCTCTGTGGAGTCAACCTAAATAGAAAATGCTTCCTGGGGTTGCGCACTTGCAAACGCCACGTATACTGTTACCATGTGAAGTACTACTTCACATAGCTATCACTGAAACTGATACACGATATTCTGTTTCACCCGTTAAATTCCAAAATTTCTTCTATCGGTTCTAATGGATCAAAGTTTCAATTGAGTACCCTATCCCCCTTTGCGTGTCGATTTTCGACCTGTACCGGGTATTAAATATCGTACGAACGATCGGCTAACGTAACAACAATTTCCCATTCCGTATTAACAGTTCGCAAATTTCATCGACGGAAACCCGTTGATTCGGCGATAAATTAATACAAGCAGGCAATGAATAGTTCATTATGTTTCATAGCATTGGCTTCCGCGTACTCCTGATACGTATTCGATATTCCAGCACGCAAAAGCGTTTGGAGTAACGGTTGACCTTTCCAAAAATTGCCCGGCCATTGCGACAGACGGAGTTCTCTCTGTGTTATAAGGAAGAGAAATTGGCTCTGTATCCGCGTAAAATATTATCCTATCCGGTCGGTCAAAAACAAAGAATTTCCTGTGATGAAATCGTAAATCTGAAGTCGGAAATGTAGACACAAGTACTGCCGGCAGCCTCGTGTACAGAATTTCGATCACATTATTCGCGGATGGAAGATCAATCGTGTTCATCGTGTCCGCGTACAATTCTTCTCTTCTATTTCAGTTGAACGTATGTAAGTACGTACCACTGGTAGCTAGCGATACCGAATAAATTGTATGGTTCGTCGGTGTGGATGATTGGCGACCGATCCGGTCGATACGATCGAAAAACCGTGACGGGATAGAGGGAAAAAGATTTGATTCGGTCGTAATTTGTTGCTATGTCCGGCGAATTCAATGATGGTAAATGTGTGACATTTTTCGGCTTTTCAACGGGAGTATCGTGAAACGGATATTCTCGAACGACTGATTGACATCGACAAAATGGATATTTAATCCAGGTTCGAGAGTGTCGATTTTGCCCCCTACAAAATTAATCTTCTTATACAGTGATTTATATTTATACCAGTGCGCACACAGAGTTTAATTTGACAAATTCGAAACGGGTGTTGTTTTTTTCACGCAAACGTCAAAGGTTCGAGCGAATGTTTAATAGGCGTTATCGCGATACGTTGTTTGTGTCTCTTAATAATCCAATATATAATAAATCACACGCTACTGGCACCCGTGCGGTTTAATTAATTTGTAACGAGTTTCCGTAAGTTGCACGCCGATGAAGCTGGGATATTAATCATCGTTGAACTATTACCAAAGGTTTCCTCTTTCCCTTCGTTTTCGTTTTCTTTCGAGTTAATCACCGCCACTCTCTACCCTACTTATTTAACTCGCCAAGATATACCACTAGCCCTAGAGGTGAAGCAGCGTAGTTCTTTTTAAAAGTCCTACCTTTCTCTCCCGTGCTCTTCTCGGGCGAAAGTTAGTTTTCGATGAAAGAAGCAAAACTTTTAACTATGCAACAAACGATAAATCACCCACTTGCAGAATATTACTTTAAACGTTGCTGCAACGTTTTCTTTGATTGCCTTGAAACGTACTATTTACTTCCAAGGAACTTCATATATTTAATGAAGAAAATCCACGAATATTTAGCCAGTCTGAAGAAATCCTTTTCCGAGGAACCAGTCCACGAGAGCAATATATCTAATGAGCGCATAAAAGAAAGATCGGACGAACGGAAAGCGCATTAAGCCTCTGTATAGGACAAAGAATGCCGATCGATTTCTTCGAAGCACGCAATAAGACGATATTCCGCGATCAAGATGCGGGCTACGGCGGGTTAAGTCGGGATCTGAATTGTGTCATGCACACAGTATTTCGGTCCGCACAATACCAAGTGCATTCAGTAGCACGTACCGTTCTATGTATCTTGGGCATCGAGACCGATACATTGGAAAAAGATTTGGGACGGCGATTCCGTCTTAAACTCGAAGTCAGAGGCGTGAACTCCTTACGATCTTGTCGACGTCTACGTCATTGTGTGTGTTTCTTTTTTCTTTTGAATATTAACCTCGTGAGAATATCCCTGTCTTGTAACAGACTTTTAAAGCATTCTGACTCGGTGCCAGGATATTTTCTTACAGTTGCCACGGACTGATAAATATTAACAAGACCAAGGCGACCATATTCGCGAAGGGAAGAACGCACGCTGTCTCCTATATTTTTAAACGCTTGCTTATTGTGAGACTGACCGTTCGGTAGAAGGTTATCCGTTTTCCGTCCGAATGGTCGATTTTTCTTTGTCCCTTTTGTATACGAACTTGCCAAGGAAAAACGTATGTTTAGACTTTGCTCTCAGGATACGGATAAATTTTATTTCGAATGGCAAGTAGACTATATCGTATACTGTCATACGGGATATAAGAAGCGACCCTTCGAAGCGATCCTTCGAAGCGATTGTACTTGCCACACTCGAACAAGTTGTCTCGTGGTTCTGTGAATAAGATTTCTTAAGACCGTACCCAGTCGATTTCGCCTCGGTGAACTTTGTCTCGATCCTAGAAGTTTCATCAAGCAGTTCGATACGCCGGCTTCCGTCGGATTCGCGCGGTTATCAGTTTGTTAACCGACATACTGAAGCGTTCGACCGAGTCTATGGGTAGCATCGAATCCTGCAGTAACGTTTCAAGTTTCAAGTTTCTCAAGGTAACGGATTCCCTCGAAGGAAATCGAAACGTTTCGGCATCTTTAGATAGCCGGGTGTACCGATAGCGCGATGTTTTCTATCTTTCCGCTTGTTTCAGCGTACAATCGAGCGCGCAAAGCACTTGTTGAATGAAAACGCGGAAACGAAATTTTCAAAGCAGCAACAAGAAGGGTTCTCGAAAAGTTTAATCGAGTCTGTGATTCTTTCAAGTGGTTGAATGAGAGCGGATACGAACAAAACACGCGTGGCGCAATCGACGCAGGCTCTGGGTAGCCAGATCGGTTTGCACTTCGTTTCCTATAAACTCCATGAGCTCACATTTTTTTTTTTCAATCGATGTAACGCGGTATTTTTTGCAGAAGGTTAGCCGAAAATCGCGTATTAATTAAATCTTCGCGTCATTTCCAGAGTACGTTGAAGCCGCTCCGTTGTAATTTACTTAGAACCCGGGATTCGCGTGCTTCAACCAGAGAAGAGAAGAGAGGCCCGCGCGCGAACGATAATTAGCTGGGTGAATGAAAGGCGAAGGAGAGGCACCGCTTTTGGACTAGACTACTAACAAAGCGTTTTGATAGTAGGTGGTCGTTATTGTAAACGCGCGAAAGTCTGGGATGGAAGATGGTTCGAGGAAACCATCCGTCGAATTAATTACGGTTAGTCGACGAACGAGACGATAAGGCAACTTTGTGCAGAATGAGATGCTAGACGCTTTAAGATAGCGCCTCGGGGAAATCCTCGAAATCGATCTTCGAATTTTAATCATCGTCCCTTGTTAAGGAGATTGCTTTGAATTTCGTCATTGTTGAATCTTACAACTAACTCTCCTCTCTTGTTACCAAAGTCTAAATTATCTCGAGTGGCGATCTTTTGCATTTCTTCCCGATACAAATCCTCCGTTCGTTTGTCAAACGAATTAATCCTTTCCCTCCCTCTATTATACACTATACAAGAGAAGTACGCTCATCGTAAACGACAATTACGTACCGAGAAACTATAAATCCATTCATCGATTCGGCTGTTTCTTCCTTCAATGCATTCTTCGTTCATTAGCTTACTCGAAACGTCGAGCAAGCTTCGCCTGCGAACAAAGTTAGTCGTCCCGATAGTTGGCCGACGGTAGTGGCAAACTACTATCCTTCATAGAAACCGCCAAAGCTCGTCATAGAGGTAATTACGCCGGGAAGTATTCACGAGGAAAGTAGAGGCGCGACGGAACGGCGAGAACACGCGACTAAAATTTTCTTTCTTCCTTTTTTCTTTTACTTCTACGAACTTCATTATCGAGGAAAATACGAGAATTTTTCTTCCGATTCGTGCTTCCTCTTTTTACACGGGCCAAGTCGTAATTCTTCGCGATTGTGTTTCCATTTTCTTGGGTTTAGCTCGGTCGTTATCCTTGTGGCTAACGATACAATTCTGACACTTTAATAACATCTCCGGTGAACTTCGTATCCCGATACAAATACTACGAGGTCTCCGGTATTATTTTTCCAGCTATTCGCCTTCCTCCACCACCGTTCCTGTTACAAAATTGCGTCTTCCATTTTGATTCACCTTTCTGGCCGTGACTCTGCCCTTTTACGTTTTTATGACCACTCCCCTGTATCCCCTATCGTTCGCGACGCACGCGTAAACAAAATTTACGTAAACTCGGCGTTCAACCCGCGGCGAATTTTTCTCCACCTTTCGCGTCGATAGGTTCGCGCCTACGATCCCGAGAGACGACAAAGCGGCATTATGGTGGGGATGAGAGTTGCGAAGCCGGTTCATTAGTTTGAAATACCGTCTCAAGTATACCGGGAACTTAGTACGAACTGGTGTATTAATGCAGATTCGAGGAACCTACGCGCATTCGTAAATACCTTGAAGAACTTCTTTACGAGCTCCTTTGCAATAGCTTGCTTCTCTTGAGACTCGCGAAGCACCCACAAATCTCTATAGCTCTTTCCGCGAAATCCTTCATACACGTGTTGCTATCTGCCAGACAAGAGGATGCGATACCTTTGCCAGATAAAGGAAAATAGAGATCGTCGTAAATTTAATCCAGGCATCCCGTGGAATATCTCCGACAGTCCGCAACCTCCAACGATATTCGAAATTCTAATAGTAAACGTCTTACGGAACTGACACGCGGGACACAATACAACGTTTTGCGAATCGAGATCAAAGCGAACAAGGTCGCAGCTACTACGTCGTTACACTTTTCTGTGCTTCTCCCTCCGTTCTTTTTCCTATATACTTTGTCGCCCTGAAAAATTCACGTTCTATTCGTTTCCAAGTATTCTCGATCGTTCGCGGATTTATCAGCTTTCAACAGCGGGTCGAAGGTAACTGTAAGCTCGGGGAGAACGAAAGGTAGAAAAGGTCCGAGAAAAAGGAACAAAAAAGGGGATGGTGGGATAGAGACGCAGAGGAGGGCGTAATCTTCGTACCCGAGGGTGCGCTCGATTCAATGTCTGGATTTTGCCGATCCTCGCCACTTCTTTCTTTATCTCTGGTAAGAACGAGAGCGACGGAGATATCCGTCTATCCGAGCGAAGGTTGCAACGTGGACGCGCGCGCGAATATAAAAGGGTAAGCGAAAGCGGAGAGGAGCGTATGTTTCAATGTGCGCGGCTACCGCATCACCTTGCTTCCCTCTGGCTTACCGGCTTTCCCGAGGGATGAAAGAGGTGCCCCAGAATGAAGCAGAGGTTTGCGTTCCCAGGGGAGTCGTCTGTAACGAGCGGGCTGCGGACAACTGAAATTCCGCTTCAGGTCACGCACACGCCAGCAAACGTTCCTCCATTCAAAACAGTTTTTGGTCCGGTAAATTAAAAACGTCACCGATCGAGCCAGTATGTTGTTTCTTCGCTAATGGTTCGTGACGTTAACGAATTATCCTGGCCAACGTTAAGCGACGCGTCTGACACACGCTTCGCGTGCTAATAGCGACCCAATCTGATTCTGACGAGCTCGTTAATTAAACCACTCGCTTCCTTGTTTGTTTTCTCTACTTTAATAAGCAACGATAGGATGAAGACACGAGATATGAATTTTAATCGAACACTCGTATCATACGAATTTTTAGACAATCGGAATTTCGATCGGAAAATTTCGTTCGCATACGATGATAACGATAATTCTGTGTAATGTGAATCGCGGTGGATCTTTTACTTTTTTCAACGAGATCGAACGGAACGAAGGAGCCAGTAGAATCCGAATGATCGTCAAGAAAGGAAGGATGACTAATTCATACGCTAATTACAGGCTGGAAAATGAGAGTGGAAAACGGCACGACGTATAGATCCTTAATAGCGTCAGACCATCTTAGGAGAAAGAGGAGAGAGAGAGAGAGAGAGGGGCTGTTGTATCGCCGTAGTAGCCGGGCAATTACGATAAAGCTTCATTTTCTTCGGCGTATCGAGCAATACGGTTTGTGGTTCATCTTCGGTGCTAACGTTAGTCAGTGATTAAGGTATTCGCGGAAAGTATTATCGAGTCGCGCTGGCCTGTCTCGGTAGAAAAATGGTTGTGACGGCGAATGAAGAGGAAACGGGAACTTGCAAACTAAATAACGTATAAAAGGATTATAGAGAATTTTTCCTCGCGTGATGTAACTTCGGTGAATTATCTTGTCCAGAGTCGAGAATAATCTTTTTTGTCGCTTCGTCGGTGACGGAATACCATTTTTCTTCTTTCCCTTTGGTTACAAATAGCTAGCAGAAAGAAACGAATAGGTCGGAGGAAGTGTAAATAAGTAGGGAGCACATTGTTGCACGAATAATGGATGAAATAATAGTTCGTGTTTAACGTTGTTAACTGGTAACCAGGCTACGGCCTCGACCAGAATTAGCCTTGAGTACAACCCTTCTGTAACCGGCGTAAAAGTGTGATTAATTATTGCCCGTTCCAGGCGAACAATGGATTTCCTTTCGGCCATTATTATTTCTACGAGGCCGCAGAGACAAGAATCAACGTGTTTTCCTTCTTTTTATCGACCTAAATTTATCTTGTTTAATCACCGAGTCGCTAAACATCCAGTACACGATATTTCTTTTTAATCACCAAGTGGAAACATTTGTACGGCGATGTGTCGATGCAATCGCTATCCACTGGCCGAGCACTGTCACGCAGAGTCGATGTAATTTTATTTGAAATTACGTAGAACTGTCAAGTCAGCGACGTTCGATGTTTGGTTATTTATTTTTTCAATTGAATAGCTGCGAAATGAGTGCGCCTGTCATTAAAGAGGGAAAGAGAGGCGAAAGGGATAGCAGACACGATCGAACGTTCGCAGTTTATTAGTTTTCCGTACTACCCACGGATGTTTTGCGTTCGGAAACGAAAATTCGACCGTTGCTATCCATTATATTCGCAAGCAATTTTTGTTCGTTTGCCCTTCCCGCGTATCGACGGATACACGATTCGGACATACGTTAACGAACGATTCATGTATATCGCAGCCATTGTTAAAGATTCAACGTTTTGTAACTACGCGCATACATGCAGGCATTTAAAAGAAACGCAGGTGCGTTGTATTCAATTTTTCAATAAAACTGCGCAATAATAAAACGCAAGATAAATTTTCGTAAGATAGATGATTAACAAGGTTCGATAGGTCGATCGCGTTTTTTCTTTTAAAGTCGTTTCACGATCGTTCCATCTGTCACGGTATCACGAAATTAACGCTCGTTTCTTTTTCATTAATAAGTAGCTTAAACGTTTCTCTGCGCGAATAATTAATACGTTTCACGTGTAAATGATACTAGCAATACGTAATATTTGTTCTTCACCAATTTCAGCATGCCTAGCCGTTCCGTCACTCACTCCATCCCATTCCCTGTTTGATTTCAACGGTTGACATCGAAATTTCCTTCGAGCGAAACGGCGAAACTCCGAATTGACCGTAATACGGGATATTACAATTTGAACAAGTCCGTAGAACAGGCGAGCAAACGATGCAACGGCACGTGGCGTCGTTTGTTGCGGTGGCGGCTAGACATCCCGACCTCCCGGTCGCATAATAAGCGAGTGCATGCAATACGATGTATCCCTTTGGGCATTCGCCGGCGTCATCTAGGGCATCCTATCTCTGTGTACCGACAATTTGATAAGCGGTAAATGATAATGCTCGACGTACCGAACGGATTTCAACTTTCCGATATCTACGAACCCTAGATAATATACAGGGCTGTGATACGCTTATTAAAACGAATACGTGGCACTGTATAACAAAATTTTAATAATCCTCGACTTTCAACTTGAGCTCAGTTTTATATATTTCCAGTCGTTTAAAGCGATAATAATTAAAACATCAACGATCGGAGACCAACGTCTTTTCCGTCATCTTGTTATCACGTAGCTTATGTTAAAAATTGCAAAATAAATCGTACAAAGTGCTGTACAGATTTCCAAGTCGCGGTAGACACCGCAGAGATTATACGTAGTTAAAGAGAAAGACTCGAGATATATTTGTATTCAATGCTCGCTGACAGATCGCAAAGCGATCGTTGAAATATTTTTCTGTTTTCCGAGCACTCCATTTGTTGATCCCACAGATAGAATCCTACATGCATTGACGCCACGACCCAACGATTTGATGCGATGTATAATTAATAATTCACGGAGGGAGTGCCAAGCTTTCCCAATTAAACGTTCCACTGCCATTTATGGTAATGGGCAATTAATGTATGAAAAGATGATGAGATAATTATCTGGCAGAGCAATCAAATTTATATCATTAACAATCGTCATTGATAATTATAACTGAAATCACATATCATAGGCGTCTGTACATACATCATTATACATTTCTAACATTTATAAATAAATAAACATAACATTTTTATAATAAGTGCTTTCGCATTTCTGTAATATGTATTTGGCTCTAAGCGCAGCAATATCACGCGATTAAATCACACTCGTATCTCTTAATCCCGAATTTACAAATAATTATTTGTTGAACGGAGATTAATCGCCAGTCTTCGGTCGCATTGGAGCGAATAAATCAAGTATTACGAATGGTAGACGATATAATTTGCTATATGTAACGAAATCCGATACGATATGCGTATAAGTATTAGTAGTTAATAATTAACAATTTTTAGAACCAACGTTATCCAGTTCGTATTTCGGCTGACTCGATTATTCGAGTTACAAAGAAGGCTATCTTCGCATTAATTAGCGTGATTCGTTCGAACCTAACACCCAAAGACAGCAATTTACACCGTTGTTAAGAATCGTTCTTTAAGTATTCAAATGCTATCTCTCTTACGGATAGAAAGGGAAATAGAAGAGGGGAAAAAACAGGGAAGCTTAGCGAAAAGGTGCATCCTCGAACGCACTTGGAGTTCTTTTCATTGGCAGCCAAGAGAGATCGATCGTCTGCCACTTAAATTTCAAATCCTCTTCAAAGTGAACGAAGGAGCATTAAATACAGCGTGCTTTACGATAGCACAACGAAGACATAGGAGCCGCGATAGTGGCGATAAAAGCGGGATTTTCGCACGGTCGCGCTCTAAAATCGCGAAAATAGTCGACGAAGTAACAGTTCCTTCGAAATTTCTCGTCCTGTCTACGATACTTTCCATTAAGGTGACAACTTCGACGTAAGACGTGATAATAAAGTTTATTACTCCTGAACATAATAGCCGAACAGACCGGAATAAACAGTTCTTTGGCAAGGCCAAGTGGAAAGATAAATTACACAATTTCATCCAAGTATCTCGTTATACCGTAATTTGAGTCCCGATATAGGTAATGCGACGCGATTCATCGGATCCATCCGGCCATCCGGCAGGGATTAAACTTTCGCTGCTTGATCCTTCCCGTAAACCTTAATTGAATATAGCCCCGGAGTAGTTAAGGCAATAGTCGGTCATCGATTGCACGCGAAACCAAGAAAACTCGGTTACCGAATGCGGACGACTTCCCGCGTAGTTTATTATTCGCGTTGAATAGCTACTGGGGCTGACTTGGAAACTTAAGACGGAACGCTTATAAAACTTAACTCGCCTATAATCCCGACCGCGTCGAATGCTAATGTAATCAAATTCCGCCATAGCTATGCCTGGCTTGATTTGGAATCGTTTCACGGATCGCGAGCAAGTTACGAGAGAAAGAAAGAATTCCAGAACGTTTCACGTTCGACAAATGAAAATCTGTCTCTATACGCAACTTTATTCCCATTGCTTTATAGATATGTAGAAAATTCTGTTACCAATCAGCGAAATGCTTATTTACAGGATGGCCAATTACAGTCGGACTATTAACTACAACGATTAATTCAATAATTACCCGATGGACGGGCGTGCTTTTACGGCGATCTGCCCGCGTCAGAGGGAGCGAGATTAAATTTATCTCTGCATCTCCGAACAGCGCAAATTGATCTACAAAATTAATTGAAAATGTTGCCAGTTTCGATGATGCGCGTGGTCGTCGCGTTGAATAAGTAAACCGTGGATTGCTTTTTTAACCATTTGTTTCCTATATACGTATATCATATTTGCAGTAGTATTGCTTTATAATATATTCGGCATTGCTCTCTGATTTCCAACTTGCGGAATTAAAAAGTATTCTAAAATAGGCGAGACGGAAGGACATTGCTTCGTCACGTTAGGCGTTGAAACGTGATATCGCGATATCGCGTTGCGTCGGTAGATTGTTCCGCGGATTTTATGGATTTCATGACCAAAGCTCATTCGGAACGACGTTTGATACAGTAGCCACGCGACGGCGGACTTTATTCGGAAAACATTGGCGTACCTACGTTAACGTATAAATAGCAGTGGCCGACGCACGTTTCTCCAGCGAGCCACGAGCAAAATTAACTTACTCGACCGTTTCGATTCAATGGCAAAACTGTTTCTAAGAGGCCGTGAAATACCACCGGCGCATTCCAGTTTCTCGGTCGCGTTCTTCGGTACGTTCTTCCATTTCTATGAAAAGTGAACAAGCAGAGGCACGATCGATATAGAAAATCGAGCAGTTTAATCGAGAGTAAAGCAACGATTTTACGTGAGTAAGAGGGAAAGGAGTAAAGGGAATGGCCGCGTAAGAGAGAAATATACAGGGATAGGTTTTACGCGAATGAACAGACCCTTCCGAAGTCGATTTCTTTATGATAATCCGCAAGAGAGCAACTTGATGAAAGAGGTGAGCGGATTTGTAAAGGAGGAGAAATGTATTAACCACGGCCGAACGAATTAGCCAGACGTTCTCCTTTACGTTTCGCTGACTCCCGAGTTAATTAAATTTCCATTGATCTGCCCCCTTTGTCCAACAAATATCACGCTGGTCAACCCAAACTTCCAAAATCCTCTGTATTACCGCTTGCGATTCATTGTACCATCCCCCATCCTGTTAGAATTCTATTTAATTTCACTGACTTTTCGATATTCATAATTTAAATCAAAAAGCGAACAGCTTGTATAAGCCGAGCCCCTTTGTAAATGGATATCGTTTGACGTTGCAACTGCGTACACGGTGACTTATTTTAATCGTGCAAATGGAGAGTATTTTAAATGACAGGAAACAGAATACACACAGTTAAAATTCTCCAACCTACGCAGAGAAAATATAATTTTTTAATGTTTGGAAAATGTTTCTGTACATTGAAATACGAGTTCCGGATATTATCGACGGCAGCTTCTGCGTATCTGTCAATTTCATTTTGCGAAATTCTGCAATATTATCGACGACGTAATTATCTCACTGCAACGTGTCCAACTTGATGCAAACGCGTATTCCGTAAATATATTCTGTTTATCTGTATAGCGAAACATCTTGTGTAATGTGCGGAAATCAGCCCCGGGCATGTCGGAAATGAAAATAAACGTTATGAACGTTTATCAAAGGAGCAGTATGAGATAGGACGAGGGGAAGGATAAAAAAAAAAAAGAAATGACGAAGATATAATCCTGGTGCTATGAGGTATTTATCGTCAGAATAAAGTTATACGAATTGATGCTGTTTCAAGGATATCGGATCGCGTATTTACATTTTATTAAAAGTGACAGCAACCGATGGTCGATCATAAATCGCCATCCCACCGATATTACGAGTCTCGTATGTTGCGGCGAATGCAAATACGGCACGATGCAGATGCGAGAGGCTGATCCGCGGCCATCTCGCAGTACACGCGCGAAAACCACGCTGTAAAGCTGAGACCTTATTCTTTCATTTTCTTTCTTGCCGTTTTTCCGCCCCCGGCGATGTTCGCGCCGTTTTTCTGCCACGCCACTCGCCCTCTTTCTCTTTTCCTAACACAGGAACGACGTTGTTTACACGGGCCAGGCCTCTCGCGGATACATCGATCTACCTTATCCGCGACAGATCAGCTGGAAAATTGAGGCTCCGATGACTTTATTTCTACCCTGATATCGAGGTTACCGAGCTTTCGACGTGCAGCCAGGAAACGGAAAAAGGCTAACGAAAAGCAGCTAATACAAGAGCAGATGGTTGATCGATTTTAATTATCATTATTCAATAAAAAGTACCGATACGCTAGGGTTACAAGAAAGTTTCCATTTACGATAAAGGTATATTAATTGCGAAAGTTACTCGTCTTTTGGGAGGGCATTTTATGTACTCCTGTATTCAGAGTATATGCAAAGTTTCAACAGATTTTAATACGGTTGATAGTTAGTTAATTAAAATATCGGCTAGAGTCATTTTCAACTCGAAGATGATAGAAGTAACATCGTATACACACATTTTGCAATTTTTATTCTTAATACCTCTTCAGATATTGTTAGTGAAACAACAAATGGATAGAGAAGTGAACGGATAAATGGATTCTGGTTCCGCGTAGAGGATTTGCGCAGAACATTAGCCTCAAATCCGTAATCAACAATTCCACTAATACCCTAGAAAGTTGCGAACGCAAAATCGTGGTGGAAGGAGAACACGTTACCGCAATCGCGGTAAATTACCTAACAACAATTAGTTAATTAATTGGTCTTTACCATGCTTGTAAGCAGCTCGAACTATATTCTTCCTTCGTTTCGCATGTACCTGTTTGATCACAGGATTAAAAGATGAACCAAGTAAAGGGAATATTTAGAAGGAACAGCGAAACGTATTATCCAATTTTCGTTAGTCCGCCAGGTGAAATAAGTAGGTCGATCACGCCTCCGAGGACCATGCCATTAAGGTATATTTATACCTCTACGAGACGGTAGGAAATATACTACCCTTCAAGGAATAATGGTTCACGAACCGTCTGCGACGAGAAGTGTAATTTTCCAATAGGCATTCTTGACACTAGGAAGTCAGCGACGCGCTCTAAAAGTCCTTTTAGTGGTCGTATATCAATCCGCGCGAGATGTCGCGACGTCATGAAATCGTGATCTTCCAATGGATGTAAAATTCTTTCTTTTTTCCGTTCCCGCGGTAAGTGTTCTTTCGTGGCAAATTCTTTCTCGATCAACTTCCACCGTCGAGCAAACCCTTTGTCTCCTTTTATTTCCTACCTCCGAATAAATTTACCACCAAGCTGTTACCACCACCATTATGTCGTGAAATCTTTCTTCGGTGAAAACATTAATCTTTGAAAGTCGATGATCGTCGTTTTTTTTCCGTCGATGCATCCAAGAAAAAGACGTTCGTCTCGTGGTAGAACAGGACACAATGTGATACATTTTAAGCAGACACGATGGCCAGGATTTGTATCCTATCACCAAAATACCAGAGACACGGTGCATGTCTTTACCGGAGAACTGAGAAAAGGAGGTCCTTTTTCACTCCTGAACAGCATGGTAAAAAGGAAAAGAATATTTATCTTACAGTGGCTTGGTAAAAACACAGATATTTCCACTGATATATATATATATGTATATATATATATATATATATATATATATATATATATATATATATATATACATATATATATATCAGAGAGACAGAGAGAGAGAGAGAAAAGCGAATGCGTTCAGTACCTGTGTGCATGAGCTACTAGTAGAAACATTCACGACCTACAAACGTATATTTACCGCGACGTCTGCTACTCGAACAGCCTCACCCTTCTATATAAACCGGATTCCATGACCCTTTTCTTGTACTCCTCGCTCGGTGCTACATAGAAAAAGATCCTTCTTTCCGATGCTTTCGAAATGCTTATTTTACGGCGCGACGTCATAAAGACGCGATTTTCCAATGAGCATAAAACTCTCGACTTCGATTCGCCGTAACCCACCGATGTCTCAATAAATAAAGATGGGGTGGAAACTAGAGGCTTGTTTTCCCATTGTATCGTTCCTTTCCGCCTTTCCTATCTCCGTTCTGTTGCGCATTCGACTTCCAACTTTGGAAGTATAATATGAGAATTCAACCACCTTTCAAAACAGGAGAGCGTCTCTGTCACAGGTCGTTCTACGAACGAGAACTACTTCGCCATATGAATGATATTATTATTATTATTTTTGTTTTTATTTACTTATATCGATTTGGTGGAACGTGCGGTTTCTCTGATAAAATGATTTCATTAGATTATACAGGCGATACGTTGGCCAACAGCCAACGTATAATAGTTCTCGATAAATACTTGTCGCATCAAGAAACGGAAATGACTGACAATAAAAAATAGAAGACGGCGAGAGGAACGAAAATGGAATAAACGTGTCAGTCGCACTCGCTAGAAAGATTCTTATCTTGTATATTTTTATTCGAAAAGGGAATTCCGTCAACTGAATCTTACTAGATATGTATCGAGACCGTTTCACCTTGTCAGACCCCTTAAAAATCTTTCGTAGAGAATTCGTCATTGGCTAAAGATTACATCTTCGACCGGATGTACTTGGCTCTGGTAACAGGCTGATTTCGTAATATTTCTAATCGGATTAGTCGGATTTAAACTACAGTGATGTCAGAGGCAGATTAAAGAGTTCACCATTCCATTTGGTATGCCGGCTTTACGCTTAGCTGTTTCCGCTTGCTGGGCAATCAGCTGAATAATTTCCGAGCGATACACCGTGAAAATCGTTGAAAATTTCCAATCAGTTATGAGTAATACATAATTTGACCTCCATAAGCGGTTTAATTACATTCATTTGGTTTATTTGGGAAATATATGCACTTTGCGTTCGAAATTTAGATTATACCTGGTAGGTATTAAATTGAAATAGATTTGAGATTTGAAGATTAATGTTTGCACGGCCACCTTTATAGAAACGACAATGTGTTATTCGAATTAATATTAACATTTCTGTTTATCTTGAATTCAAATATTTAAGTAAGTTTAGTACTACTACAATAACTCGCTGATACGTTTCTGATTAATCAATATTTCGAATAAACAATCTGGTATGTACATTCTGTTAGGTGATTATTAAATTTTGTTATACAAGCGTGATACAATCACGGTGTAAATTAATTATTGTAATATACGATATAACAGAGTTAAAGAGACAGTGTAAGAGCACATGATGAAAGCTTTATCGCGTAATTGATAAAGACACAAATTAAATGAATCTGGAAATTGAGATCAGAGAATATATTATGAATTCGAAAGTTTACAACCGCATTATGACAGTGCCGCGAGCTAGACAGTTCATATCGTACGCTCAAATTAAATATAAAGCTATTCAAAAGAGAATAGGATAATGTTGCGTTATGAAATTCTATTTGCTACTTCCCTCAGACATTGATTTAACTGAAATTTAACTAAAAAAGCAGGGTCACGTTTAAAACTGAGGTTTTCAATTTTACTTAAATTTCTACCCTTTAGAATTTTCAATGTTAAGTTCGAGAATAGGATAATATTGCGTTATGAAATTCTATTTGCTACTTCCCTCAGACATTGATTTAACTGAAATTTAACTGAAAAGGCAGGGTCACGTTTAAAACTGAAGGTTTCAATTTTACTTAAATTTCTACCCTTTAGAAATTTCAATGTTAAGTACGCATTTTAATTAAATTTAAACATTTCGTACGTATGCTCGCCATACGGTTCTTTGTTTCTTTCGGTGCGTTTATTCTTGGACTCTTTTGTCTTCGCGTCTACACGCGCGGGCCTGTATGAAAATTTAATCCGAACAGTGGCCGCCGCGTAATGGTAGTAATTTCATTTTCGGTTAATTATTCAAAACCAAAAGAAAAAAAGGAATTCAGAATGAAGCAGACAATAGTCATACTCTCGGTAAAAAATTGTTCGCTTTTATCATACCACCGAACGCTAGAACATAGCTTGGAAAGAATATAAAAAGCAAGAAATCTCCACACAAAGATTGATAAAAAAATTCTGATGTAAGGGGAAATCAACGTTGCATCGTTTCGTGCCTTTTCGCTAGAGTTCCGTGGCACGAATCTTTGCTGTAAATTACTTTGAAATATCGTTGGGTAAAGTGACAGAAGAATCACCGTGAAATACAACGCATCGTCATCGCGTGATCACAGAGATCGACGGAACTACGGCAACCCGAGAGCGTGCATAAATTACAAATTATGCGGAAGAGATAAAGGTGACTGAACATAGTACTACGTATGACCATATAGATTATTATACATAGATGCAGTACATAGCACATCGCGCGTGTACACATATTATATGAATATGTATGCCAGGATGCAACGTACCAACATTTTGCCGTGATTTAACTCATCTGTCTTCATTATTCGCGTTTTTTAACTACCCTCGTCAAACGGCTGAGTTTTCGCTAAATGAGCAAAAATCAAGGTCCCCTCTCATCGTTTAACACGATACTTTCCAGCAGTACGCGGAAAATCCACGCGGATATTAACTCTTCTTCAGTCCATTATCTCCTTTATGCAAAGTAAATTCATTTCGTTATGATAATTCCGACCGCGAAATTTGTTTAATTTAACCACGGGATGTATTTGTAAGTATATTAAGACGATATAGGATGACACCGGATAATATGTAAAAGGAGAGAGGTAGCTAATTATCGCGACACGTAAATCTTCAGATTCGATCTGCAAATCATTTGAAGCTAATTAAGAGCTATGTATATGGAAGGAAGAGTTTAAGGATCGAAATGCCTCGGGCTACGAGAAAGTTAATAACGCCGAACGAGTAAACCGGGGAGCGAACGCTTTTGTTAAACTTTACACTCCTTAAGAAAAACCTATTAAAACGTTAAATTTGATGCGAATAGGCGAGCGTTGCAAGATAAATTAAAGAAGCAAGATAGTCAAGCAGTGCTTAGAGAATTTATTATCAGATAGAATGTTGACTTACCTTTGTAAAAATCCCCAGAATTCCCCAAAGAATATTACGTTGAGGGGAACAAATGGAAGGGAAAACGATTGGTTCAAGAACAATGTATAAGGAAATATATAGATTAGATCGAAAGTTTGGGCCACTTTAAAAGTACTATATTTATTATATGTTTGACGTACCATTTGAACAGACATTTCGTGTGTCGTTTATATACAAATGTGTATACTCTGTACATTCTGTGCTAAATGATAACGGGCAACACGTAATCTGTACAGAAGCGACAATTGTTTGATTATTAATAACCGCTAGGTTCCTGACAGCTTTACAACGTATCTGCTTACAATGGTTACGGTTAATACGCATGTTGTTCACACTTCCCTTCCATTTTTTCTTTCACTACTACCTCTTTCTTTTCCCTCGCACGATCGTTTAACATTTAATTGACTAATATAATAATTTACCTGGTTGCTAGTTGATTGATGCACGCTGGCCTTGAAATTTCAATTGTTCACGAGAGTTTATATGCGTTCCTGTCTCGTCCAAACGATCAAACGAATAGCACAAAACGGAAAGAAACGAATCAGTTGCTGATAAAACGCGTGCGTACACGATGGCATTTTTCAAAAATGCCAAATACATTATGGTACAAAGAAAAATTCCCTATAACGCGATTCTAGGGAAGTTTACAAGAAACTACAGAAGATTGGCAAACAAACGTTCTCACTCACTCATCGAGACGAATTTGTATGTATGACGTTACCAAACATTCTGATCGATAACTATCGACGATTCGAATCGAATATATTCGAAATGGAACACGTTATCGATTCATAAATGCATTCTTTCGATTCTTTTTTTCCAATCGAGTGCGCGTAAAACATGCTCGATGCTCGATTATTAGTGGAAACACCGTGGAAAAATAGTTTGCCTATCGTAGTATCATAATCGTACGCTTAGATATTCGAATCGTGAAATCTATACCGCGTGTAGAAAAGGGTTAGGCTACGTTCGACTTGAATATCGTCGTTCATTAAGCGCGAGTTGACATATTTTGATTACAAATCTACTTACTCGTTTGCCGAGGTAACTTCGCGTAATCATCTCGTAATACGTTGCGCCTTCCTTTAACGGGTTTTCTAACCACTTCACTTCGACTTTTACTCTGTGCAAACACTATGCGATCACTCTGAAGTTGTTCGATTAAACCTATAGTAATATGCAGTAAGTATTGTAGGTGTGCTATCGCACTTACAAACTGTGTCTCGGTCTCGATATGTTTGCATTCTGTGTGATACGATTTTCTTCACAAAAATCATCGTATTTATTCGACAACTACGAGTTTCGAATCACAAATTATACGCAGCGCGCAACGTGTCCTTTAATTGCTGGTTTCAACGTGCAATGCAATGAAGGAGAATGCAGTTGAAACGACCGCAAGTAAGTAAGTTTTTCGCTTCAGTTAACATTAATACACCACAAATATACAATATTATGAGAGAGACGTATATCCTCGAAAAACACAATACATACATTTCGCTAACGTGTTCTGGCTTAAACGCGATATAATATTATTTACGACGAAAGGAACGTATCAATATAGCAAGGGCGAAGATCGTGTAAGATCGCTAACGAGAATTTGCGATTAACACAACGCGATCACTAAACAGCGTTCTTTTATCGAGCATTAATTGATTGATCCGATTTAAGTGATAACAGAAAACGATCTCAAACTCGTATCGTATTGTTAAGAATAATAGAACGTGGACCGTTTTCTGGCTTACAAAAATCTTTGGTCCGTGATCCAATCGATACAACACACAGGAGATAATTCCTCCCGAATTAAAAGTAAACTCTAGAATGGTATTGTAGCTCCTATCTCCAGATCCATCGACCTTTCGGTCATATCGATCGATCTGACGACACAACGGAGAACGCTAAGAGACGATCGCGAACCATCCAATGAACTCTGGGTGCCTACGGTTCTCCTCGATGGTCGAACGAACCTTCTGTTAGTTCTGTTAGGCCAGGTTCGATAGAAGGGCTCCTGACTGTAGTGTTTCAGGGCACTCCAGATGACCGAAGATCTTCGCGGCGGTAAATGGGAATGCGATGGGCAACCGCAATGTTGCCACGTTAGGGTCGGTGTTTTGCAACGGAAAATGGGAACCCTGAAGGCCTCGGGGGGTCTCAGGATCGGGAGATCGTTCAGTTTTAAAGCCAGCTTGGCTGACGATATTTTCGTAATCGGAACACCATCCATTGACTGCATCTCGTCGCGTCCAGTCGACTGTAGGATCGCGACATCACCGCGCAGTGTCCTCGTATTTGTCTCGATAGACTCCAAAACGGAGGCATCGTTTAGATCCATTCCGCCGATTTCACCGATATTGCCCAGACGAGTCTTTGATTCCTTTATTTTGCCGATTTCCATCGATCTTGGAAACGGAACGTCTTTCTGCTTTCCCGTACTAAGAGATCTCGATTTTCTCGCATTTCGTAGGACATCCTGCGTAGTCTTGTCCAGGGATAAGTTAGAGTCGTCCGAAATTGCACAGTCTAATTGACCAGGCCGATCGCTCGCGCCGGTATGCGTGGATCAGGAGGACGAATTCGCCTCTATCGTCGAACTTGTCGAAGCGTCGTCGTCCAAGGAGCTCTGCGTGGCTACGGTGACTTTGTTACCATCGTTCCGACTAGGTAATTGAAGATTAGCGACTGTTTGACGGGGATGGCGTCTCTTGTACGGTTCCCAATCCCCAGGACCCCGGCGTCAGTGCGTCGCGATCACGTCCGGCGCGCTCTTTGTGCTCTCTATACTGAAAGGTCGTCTCTGATCTACTTCTATCACCGCCTCTGCTCTGTATCTAGTATCGGGTGTCGTTTGTTGCGAACGCTTAGGTGTGCCGGAGTGTTGGGTGCTCGATGCATTGCTAGATCCGTGTCCAGATCCGTACACGGAACTGCCGTATCTCTCTCCGGAACCAGTCGTTCCTTGCCTCAATAATTTCGGTGATTGGCGATAGACACTGTTTTCTCTACTTGGCTTCGGGCTTTGAAACCTTTGATACGACGGGTAATCCGAATGTTCTGGGTAAGAAGAGCCTTGGTGCAGAGTTAACGGATAACCAGATTCGTGAGTCGACCAGCCTGGCGGAGCTGGGATTGGGTTGTGTTTTGGACAAATACCCATACTGCCGTCCCGACCTCTTGATGCTGGACTACAACCAGAGCATTGAAAACCTGGCTGTTGAGAACTGTGCTCGGAAGAGTGGCCGCTTTGGCGCGATTGTGACGGACTTTGATGATGGTGGAGGTGATGATGACGGTGATGATGAAGATGATTGGTCCCGTTTTGAGAGCCCGGACCACGAACGCCGAACGTCGTGAACCCCACGGATATCATGCTGTCTGAGATTCGAGGCTCGAAAAGGCTTTCTCGCGTTTGACAAGAATTGTCGCGCATCTCTGGTTCCTCGTTGTTTTCCTGTAGACGTTCCTGCGTTGCGTTACTAACATTGTTACTTTGATGGATGTCATTCATGTCCCTCGTATTGTAAGCCATCTCCAATACGAGATCTTTCGTGTAGTCCTGTGGTATTAGCGTAGTGGGCTGTAAAAGTTCTTTGCTAGGAACCACTTCCAGGCTCGGCGAGTCGCTTCCTCGGTCCCTGATGTCTGTTCTTGAAGACGAGATAGGACAGGGTGTTGTCTTTCGACCGAGTTCGTCTAATCGATTTTCTCTGGATTGTCTAATGTGTTCCTGGACAAGGCAAACGAATTCTTCCAATTAATCGGTTAAATATCGCAACCTAACTAGCGTACGTTAGTGAAAAATTTCTAGTAGTTTCACCCTTTGTTAATGATATTTGTACTATTTAAGCAGAGCAACCTTATTCGGATATTTTTGTCTCATTAGTTGCAACATAAATATTACTTATTTAATCAATAACTGGAAGTGAATGTACGTATATTATGATACGTTATGTTTCAAATAACAATTGGAAACATTATCCATTAAGCTCTTTCAATATCGCATTCAAACACGACGTTGTTTATATTATTCTAGGTAACAATTTCAAGATGCTTTGTAAATGACACATCAATTGTTAAGCTTTGAATGAATATTATAGCGCGGTATTGTATGCCACTTTTGACTTGAAGGATTAAAATTACAAGACGTGATTTTGATTTTAATTATTCAATGGTGTTTCATCTATATGTATATTTTTTTTAATAAAAAAGGTTCATTGTCTCGGTAACTCATACTTCGGATTCATATTACAAATAACGTACATTCGACGACGGTGAAAAGGCCGATGAATGGTATCGGTTTACCACGAATAAAGACAATGCAGATATCCACCGTATAACAAGGTAGTACTCTTATAACACAGATTCGATTTAACGTGGATCGAGAATTGGCAAACTCTCCATACAATACCGTATTCCAACAATATCGTTTCGCTGTATCACGGTACGAGAATTTCTTAAACCGAAGCTTGAAATGTTAAAAAGTTTGAATATTTGTAAATTTGGACGTTTGAAAATTTAAACATCTGGTGATTTTAGTATTAAAAAATGTTAATATATGAAAATTTTAATATTCGAAAATTTCAGTGTATGTAAATACTAGTTAACTCGATGAAATAAACGAAAAGGTCGATTGAAAAATATTTGATAATTATAATTATGCAGAGTTGTATCACTAATGACTACAGTTTTACGAAGTCCCGACAATTATCCACAAACAATTTTCAAGCTGATCGTTCGTTTGGAATTAATTTTCATTTTCTCATTAATTCGTTGTTTTCCCGCACTTGTAATACGGCCTTTCAAACTGTCGTTTTCCATTCTTCGTGAATGGGTGAAACGAACCATGGACTCATTTCGTATTGCGCCGCATCAATCTTTTTCGAGTTGCGTGAATGTTAGACACGTGTGATCGTACGTGACAAGTTCGGATCGTGAACCGAATCGAAATCCTGCTGTGTTCGAAATGTAATTGAAATTCTAGGAACGTGTAACAAGGCGAATCGTGTATAATGCACAAAGAACCTCCAGTCTTTTGTGATTCGTCGATACGTATATCTTGCGTTGTCCACGATATTCTATACGGCCTTTAAAATAAAATGCATCTTCGAAGATTGGCAAACGCGTCACGCGTTTTGGATAGAAATAACAATTTTAAGCATAATCGGTCGTCGAAGCTAACGCGGAGAGGATTTTGACATAGAACACGAACAGTCTGAACATGTATCATGATCGTGATCGAAATATAAATAGCGAGCAATTCAAACGTAGAAACCGTTAATATCACGCTGGAAAAATTGATTTCCATGCTAAAGTACTTTACGTCGGTAAAGATACTTGTATCCTTGATTATCTTCTAACAGATTGACAATGGTTACAGAGATGTATGATAAAAAGAATGTCGCTTACCCGAATGATTCGATGATCCCGGACCAGTTTCCTCACGCAGTTGAAAACGAAGGCGAAACTCATGCCAAACATGATCAGCGAGAAGACAATGAGGATTATTACGATGTGCTGGGAGTCGATCAACCGAGATTTCTTTTTCTGTAAAGCAAAAATATGGTAGGGAAGTTACTCGATGGATCGTAAATTATTTGGAGTCCAGTCCGCTTCAAGTAACACGAATTATTTTGCACTGAATGATTTGAAACTTACATTAGGAAGTTATAGTTGACATTAATGGTTACGATTTTCAACAAAAATCATTCAGAAAACGTGAGAAGTTTACTAGAAGCATGTTATGAACTATATTTTTGACATGATGTAATAACTGATTTCGAAAAGATGTCAGTGCAATGCAGGACATTACGTGTAACATAACAAACCGAGTTTTGTCCTTTTCTTACCGTTTCTATACCTCGTCCCTCGCGTTTGCCATCAGCAAAGTCACGCTATTAAGTAGTATCCTGCCGAAATTTCTAATTACGTGACACGCCTTCTCGTATGTGTTAAATTGTTGTGTAACGTGTTAAATTAAAATTCAGCAATAAGATTCTCGTCGTGAAAATACAGCTCTTGCATCGCTTTGCAGCGCCAAACACCGCGATCTTCATTTTCTTCTCGTTTTCGTCTTATCTCTATCGCTGTATCCGTGTGTCATCCGAAGTTATAAATGGTGGGAATGTAGCCGATACGGCGAACATATTTTGCCAGAGGCTTAATTCTCGAATGTTCTCGTTTGGCTAAGAACTATTACGAACGTGTATAAAAATGACCGCTAGGATTACAGGGGTTGAATCGGAGTGCAGATGGAATAATGGGGGATGAAGCGCGCCTGAATACGCGTAAAAGCAGCTTAGATTAGAATTAATGCAGTTCCGTTATTCTCGAGTTATACGGATGGCGTGATAATCTTGTTTTCGTTGGTAATGCGTTCTGATTTTTCGCTACATCCAAGTGGATCGCTAAATCGCGAGCATACGTGGCCGAGATAAGAATAATAAGAACGACACTCGTAATGATCACGTTTTGCGGCGAAGCCAGCGCCATTAACAAAATAGACGGAGTTATCGTGGTCCTGTTTTTCACCGAGATGCCCGTGGAAGCATTTCTGAATGTCTACTGAATGAGATTTCTGTGCATTAGATCCTCTAACATTCCTCGGAGAAAGCTGGAACCAATGCTAGTGCAACCGAGTGGAGGGTGAAACGAAGAGATGACCAAGGGAGAACGAGAAATTCTAGTTGAGGGGTTGAAAATGCCTCTTTCTGCTTCCGTAAGCCCGAGAGGTTTATTGTTATGCTTATATGGCCGAGTACACTCCAACAGACGGTTTACGTGTTCGCAAAGTCTGTGTAAAAATACATTTCGAACGGCTACTGCATTCACGACGAGAGATACTTTTGATGCTTTACTCCTCTATCGAACAGGGATTTATCCCGGCCTACAAGCGAAACTCCTCCAATATTTTCGATTGTATCGATATTAATTCGGCTTCAAGCTATTGAACGTCGCGTCGAGTATAACGAAGAATTTCTTGTAGGCAACGTTTCTTTTTTTTTTTTTTTTTCTATTCACGCTGTTAAACTAACGATAGTAAGATCATTGAATTATCGAAACTTTTATTTTCTCCGCGTCGCGATTATTTCGCTTCAATTTAGGCCGTTCGTTTCGCCTCGAAACTTTTCGCACTTCGCTCCAAGACGGTTTCGTCGTTTACTTGGATCTTTTTCATTTCTAAATATTCAAACGGCACTTGCATAATCGAATTATCGAATCGGCAAGCACGTTCGTTAAACACGAAACTTTTTCTTCGTTCGCATGGTGGAAAGTATTCGCTTCTTGCAAAAAACATGTCGTTCGCAAACTAGATCGACACCGGTGGTGATCTTCTACATCATTATCGGATAATCTTGTAAAATTTAAAAATATCGCGATCGACACGCGCGAGATTCTTTCTATCAGTTACGTAATACTCGGCGACGTACGAGCGCATCCTCGTCGACAATGAAAGATCTCGTCGGCCGCGACTTTATCCTATTGAAGTTTTTTTAATGACAAGTGAGAATCCTCGCGCAGTTGTGCACAGGTTCGCCTATTCCTTGACCCGGATCACTGTGCAGTCAGATTCACGCCTTGCCGCGTTGAAATTAATGATAGTCCGGTGAGGATCCGCTTTTTTCGTTCAAGGAAAGAAATAATTAGTCGCGAGGTAAAAAAACACTGAAGAACTTCTCATTAGCGAAGAAGCAACGAATATATGTTAAGGATTCTGTTATGTTTTCGATTACCGGTTTATGTTACCGTAAGGCTAGGGTTGGCATCTCGGGAAGGAATAATAATTAAAGAATATTCTTGCGGCGGTAATTATCGTAGAATGTCACGGCGCTCGGTGCCACTGTAAAATCAATAACTTCGGCCGAAGAACGGCGACGAATATAAATGAAAGCGCGATTTGATCGATCCAAGAACAATCAAATACGACTTATTTCGTTTGATTGAATTCGATTGAATCACGAGGATTGATACTTGAGCGGAAGTTAATCGGGATTCGAACATCTATCGTCGAACTATTCTTCTTAGCTCGGGCCGACGATACGTAATTTCATTGTTGTTCGAAACTTTTAGCTTTATGTAATCGTACGCATAATTTAATAACGTTCAAAGAAACATTGCATTGGACGTTTCGACAGTTTGCCTATGGTGTCTCGTCTTTTTTCATTTTTTTTTTTTTTATAGAGCCTGCTTCCCATTAGTATTTACCAGCGAGCGTTAAACGAAGTAAATGGTGTAGGGATGCACTTTCCATTAGAGGGAAATAAAATTGGATAGGATGGTTACCATCGTGTATTCGCCACGATTTCATTGTGCATTCTATTTGTGCCGTCAATTTCGTGGCTGTTTTCCCATGCGAACGACCCTACTATCGCGGCATACAATCTTGTCGTGCTTTATTGCAGTCATGAGACACGGTTAGGTATAGTAGAAGGGACAGAAACAGGGGAAACAGCGAATAACAACTTCAGTGGTTCACACTAGCTCGCAAACGTCCGTGATCATTTTTTTATTGATTCTGTGTACTTGATTAAAACACGGGGCTCTCTAAATATTAAGTTGTTGCAAAAGTTTCTTTCGTTTTGTGAGAAAATAATGGACGCACGACATTCTCTGTTTTATATTATTTTTGTCGAATCACGTATGGTCATAATAATAGGAAGAGAACAAAATCGATCGTGCGTGATTGAATAAAATAATACGAAACGGAAGAAAGGTTGTGCGAGATAATCTAATAATTAGCCCCGAAGGATCGTTGAAATACATAGCTTCCGCGACACCACATCGGTAATTACGGACGATTTCTTTCGGACGATGCTTTCCCGAGGGTCGGGGTTTATTTTTCTACGTTTATCGTGCTCCGCCGTGTCATGTCCGATCGTAATTTCGATATCCTTTTACACGGGGCTGAAAAATAATATAACTGACCATCTGTCTCCGAGTTTCTGCCGTTCGAATAACCTCGGTAAAAAATACCTCGGTAAAAAATACCTCGGTCGTTCGTGTAATTCTCCGTATATCGCCTGAAAACATTAAATAAACTGCTCGGAAGAGAAACGGAGTTGGGATCATTTTTTACATCGCACCGTCACGGTCTGGCTTGCTGTCGGGTGGTCGGAATACGAAGCCAAAGGAACATTGGAAAGGACGCGACTGTAAAGTCGATTTCATACGACAGCCCAGATGAATTCATGTAGAACGTACACGCTGGAAACTGATAGAGTTATCGATACGGTACAGAGAGGTGCTTGCACGATACGAAACACCGCATTCAGTGATCCGACAATTCAATGTGCTTTCTCCTATTGTGGCCATCTTGCCAGTACGGAATGAGAAGTAGTAGAGAACAAGCGGCGAGGTTATCCTATGGCTGGTTGTTGCCAGTGTTTCGAAAATCGTTAAATGCGTTTGGGCGATGGCGGTAGTGAACGAGTAAGAGGAAAGATACGTCAAAAACGGTCGTTGCATTAAAAACATTTGCATCGCGGACGCGAGCCACGTACCATCTAAAAAATGGGTAGCAGAATGGAGACAGTGTGTTTCACGTGTCTGGGAGAGCGAGAGTTGTTTATATCGTGGCTTTTCACACTCGTCAAGTTTCCGTGAAAATAGAAATGGATTCCCGGGACGTTGTTGGTGCGCTACAGTGAAACAGAAGGCAAAGCTTTGTGTGCACCGCGTTCCCAATAAATCGCACGAGTACAAAGGAATCCGCGAACGACCATCTTTCAATGGGATAACCTTTTTAGCCTGGCCCGCCGCCCAGAGACAAGAAATTCGCGACCTTACGGATGAATATTACGGAAGAAGTGACCTCAAAGGAAGTCACGTTTTTGCCGCTTAAATGGCAGCTTCCTTTTTGCCCTACCTGTCGGAGAAGCTGCCGGATCGCGACTCTATTTGCGGCTACTCCTTTTAATCTTAACTTTTCACTTGGAGGAAAAGAAGGGGTTCGCTTACGATCGTCCAACTACTTTGTTCTTCCGATTCGATCTTAACGAGCTACTCGATCGACCATTGTGTTTCTTCTACTATCCTAAGAAGATATAAAATCCGAGGTTTATTGGAAGAACGTTGCTCGTTGAAAACGATCGTTCCCGTTTCTTATGGAAATACGAATTGGTGGTACGTTAATCAGATTATCGGACAGCAACGATTGGCAGGCGTCATGATTCATGAGACAATGTGTTAGCGCACTCGAAACAAGAACGAATCGATGTCTCTTACGTGGCGATTAAGGGTGCGCTCGTAGCACATCGATCCTCGTTTGCCGAATACCGTCAAACAGAGATGCTCGCGTGGAAACAAGCACGCGATCCAACGATAGCATATCAGTGCCATTATTTGCCGTTAGATTAATATCCATCGATTCATCGATGGCGTCGTGGCATCATTTCAGAGGTAGCGTGTACGGGTGATTTGTCAAAAGGGCGTGCGATTTTCCGTCTCGAAATGGGAAGCGTTCTCCCTTGGAAAAAACCAACGATACGCGGCATTGCGGCGGAGCGAAATCGCGGCCTCGAAATGGACGCGAGTCCACGGGCCAGCAGAACGAAACGATCGTCAGTTTTGAATAAATTAATTAACCGGCGAGAGTACGGACAGAGGAGTGGGGAATGGACAGACGAAATGACATTACGTCTTTGTTGGAGTCGTATATACCGGATTCCCGGAATTTATTACACCGAAGCGGCGTCCGGCTAGCTTAATCGAGAGTTGCCGAAATACTAATCAACACGCGGAGATTTCCATAACTCCGCTCGGTTTAATTGCCAACGATTCCTCGTTGCTGTTTTTATGTTAATCAACGAAATGGCTAACGTCTCGCTACGTTTTATAGACTTTTAACGAGGATACGATGACATTAACAACTATCATGCGTGAGACATTGACGCGCAAACCGAATATAGATAAGGCAGGCCTTTAGACAGAAGTACTGAATTTTAAATAATGTAATTAACCTCCTGGAACAAACGGAAGCAGAGCATAAGCGAGAGAAGCGATTGTGTCTAGACGACGTGGCATTCTTACGACGCCATATATCGTACATACGTAGAAAAGCGGATAACTCGGCCGTTCTTGCAACGATTATTTCCAAATCTCTCTAAAAGCGTATTATTACGTTGCTTATTGATTACGACAATTATCCGTTCGTCGTAATAGCGCTTTATATTGCACGTAGAGCCGTAGGAGGATTTTCCTCGTAACAGCACTCGAGTATTGCGAACTCTCGTTGAAGTAGTGTCTGGCTTACAGTGACACAATAGAAATGCTTTCGAATGGGTCTGCTAGTTGCAACAGTTATAATGACAGACGAAGGGATCTTATTAAAGTCCCATTTTACCGTCCTTTCGCCATGGTTCCTTAAAGTTTCTCGAGATCTTTCAAGTTCCCTATTTTACGTCGACATAAAACAAAATTGCAGTCAACTTTTGCACGATGTTCGCTCGCTGGCTGATAACGCGGAAAGCGTTGACTGTGCTTGCGTAAACGACGCCGTTTTGAAAGGACAAAGAGTAGTAGGAGGCGAGACAGAAAGGACAACTTGGAACAAGAAAACGATTCAAAACTGGGTATCAGGAAACGTTTAAGGACTTCAAGAAGAATTAGCATAGAATTTGACCTGCCGAATAGAAAATTAGCTCACTCACGTTACAAGATTGATCTTCTTCGTCCCATCGGAAACGACAATTAATTCTTCCGTTGCACTGCAATTCAGCGGCGATGCATGTCGCATCCTCGCAATAGAACTCGTTATCGAGGCAAGCTGCAACAAATTAACGAGAACATAATGTTGTTATATGTTTCGATTAGTTTTCAGCTTCTTATAAAAGAGTCGCGTTAAACATAGATTTGGAAGGATAATTGCTTGGCTTTACTACTGACTCTTTCGCGGTATTGAAGCAGCACGAACACGAGAGCGACGTCGTTAGATAGGGAAAAGAGAAATGCGAAAGAAAGTAATATCAAATTTTACGGTATCAACGTCGACGGCTTGTTAATCCATTGTTCGTATAATCCCGCGTTTATACCGCGAACGAAGAGCCGTACAAGAACATTTTCATTTGAAATCTTATCGTACGAGAGATAGAGGAATAAGTGAATTTTGCTCGAGTCCGCGGGCAAGTCACTCGTAAGATATTAGTTCTGCAAGGGTGGCAGGTGCAGAGAGGCTGAGATTCTTCTCGAGCCGAGATGGAACAGCGAATTTCGTACGTGTATCTGTACCGCGGCGGCTTACTCCATTTGCCATTCAACCAAGTCTACCACCATTAATTTAGAAGCAGGATTCGTTCGCGAGAGATTATTTTCCGTGATATGAACTGGTTAAGCCGATTATCTATTTTTATCGATATCGCTGTAATCGTTAGCCCCGGGTGTTCCACCGAGCTTGAAATCGGAGCGGTCCATCGTTTAAAAAAGGAAGCGTTTCGTTTTTCACTGTGAAATATCGTACGAGTAATAGTAGCAAACGCATTCTGCCCGTCATTCCGCTTTTTCTGTATCGACGCCGACGATATTATCTCGAATCCACCGTTCTGTGGAATTTTAACGATATTTCGTACGGTTTCGCGATTCAAATATCGCGGAAAATTTAATATTTTGTTCTCCGTAGCAAAAGAATTATTCGAAGCACGCCGCAAGAGGAATATGTCTGACCAGTTGTCGACTTTATCCGAATTAGATCGCGTCCTCTGTCGAGAAAAATTAATATTGTATAGTAATACTTTTTACTGTATCATCGTTATTTCGTCCATTATAAACGAGACCTCTTGCGTAACCAGCGTAATACGTACGCCGTCGGCAACAAGTCACTTCGGATAATGGACTGTCGCATCGTTAATATGACCGTTGACAAACAGAGGAATTATAACCTTTCATTTTATAGCCGATTAGGGGGCAATCATGTAATTGCTCTTTCGTTTCCTCGTAGTATTTATCATTTCTCGTACGTCCTTTATAAAACAGATTATAAAACAGACGAGGCGACGTTTATTCATAGATTTTCATCAGACCAGTATCTCTCCATTTCCAAGAGCGAATGCGTTCCCGGCTTACAAAGCGCGCCGGCGTTAAATTTAATGAAACTTAACATCGAAATTACTTGCGTGCCGCGCACAAAGATCTTCGCGATATTCGTACGGCATGCGTTCTAATTGAAATTAAACATCCTAGTTCATGATGGTACGCGAGACACCAGTCTCTAACGCGTGTTCTATTATCGTACAACGAATCGTTATAAAACGTAATTAGGTTATCTCTTTTTGTCTCTTGATAAATCTTTCGCAACGTTTTATAAGTTTGTGTAAATTTCCCGGCACTCGCCTGACGCTAATTAATTAATAATTTTATGAAACGAATAAATATTTATACACCCTGTCGAAACGAACAGTTTTCAGTATGCTGTGTGTAAAGCTTGAAAGCTTTACTCGTTGTCGTTCATTAAATTTTAACGCAATTATAGCGCAAACATGCCAGGTTACGTATTAATTAACATCATTGGCTAATATCTCGCTGCGTAATACATCATAATTTGATCGAAAAGTAACGTTTTCGCTAACAGTTCGATACGAACATTTAATAGGGTTGCGACGGTATTTTGGTGGGGAGAATACACAATTGCTCGAACGAATCTGGTAAATGGCAAGCGTATTCGGTGAAGTAATATCGTGAATAATATTACGCGGAGATAAAAGCTGTCGCAGACAACGCTGAACAATTAATCGAGGATATTTGTGAACTCACGTTTGTCTCCCGGATCTCTGTCTCTGAGCGCTGTCATGACGGCTTCAAAGCTGCTGTTCAGTGCTTTAGGCTCGGCGTAAAACCTGACAAAGGCGGTATTGGTCCCGATGAGGACGGTGTCGGCGATGCTGCCGCAGAAATTCTTCTCTCTGGAGGACATGTCAGTGCGTTCTTTGAATATGTCCACGAAGTTGGCGTCGCACTCGTTTGGTCGTTGCAGTTTGAAGGGATCCGAGAATACCAGTTGAATCTGAAAGTTGTACGTGTTCCTGTGATAAAGCTCGACGAAGAATCCTTTCCTTTCCCCTCTACCTCTGTTCTCATGACAAACGAAAAAACTCAAAGGATTTTTACCAATTACGCGGTATATTTTATGAGGTAAGGTAGGCATCGCAATTACTGGCATTTCCTGCCAGACGTGATTTCGTTTGACCAAAAAGAATGGACGTACAGATAGCGATGAGACGGGGATCAAAGGTAGTCTGATAGCAAAGAGACAGCGAGTCGCGAAGTATTTCGGACGATTCAATCGAAAATATACGATGCAGCATTGCACGTTTGAGATTACGTTCGTATTTTTTTTCTTTTTTCTTTTTTTTTAATGAACTGGTTTCAATGATTAATCGAATCATTATCGACAGAGGAAAATTCGTGAAACGATATTAGACGAAATTAAAGATATTACCTTCCATCCTTCCTTGACGGTGATGTTCCACATGCAATCCAAGGGGATGCCTTCCTTCTCAGCGATAGCCTTTTTGTCCTGTACGTCATCGCTGCTAATAATTGCCTGTACGCCATTCACGTATTTGACGCAGGGCTCCGGTTCCGGCGGCACTCCCGCTGTGAATCCACACCCTTTACAGATTCGCCGCCAGGCATTTATTTGCCTCGACTAGTTCGCATGTACGTTTCATTTTTCGTGTATAACGCAACTCGCTCATTTACGAGGGCGAGCTTCGATGCCAATGTCGAGAATCGATAGAAAACGTATTCGCCGCAGGCCAAACAGCGTTCGTGGGTTGGAAAAAGGCGGAAAAACAAAAAAGAGCAGAGAACGTGGACCATGGAAACAACAAAAAATCTCCAACCATTGTTCGAGAAATAATTGATTTTCCGTGCTGAATTGGCATTATAAAATTCGCCGCGGGAGAACCACAATGAACAAGAGAAAATTAATCAAACGCGCAAAAAGATTCATCCCCTCCGGCATCTGATAAATTCCCTTTACCGTCGGTGTTTGAATTCGACGTTATCATCGTCACAGCATTTTAATGTTTGTCCCTCATTAAGACTGATTCGCGAGGGCTTCGAAAGCCACACGTTTTGGAGCGTATTAAGAGCAACCAAATACTCAAGCGGCATTCATCGCGCCGGATCAGGGCAAACGCGCGGAAATAATGTGCTGTATGAGACACGAATGAATATAGGCACCGTATTTCTGGTAATCTGGTCTGCTCGAGCAAAGCGAAAGGGGAAAGCTGTTGCGAGGGAGACCGTGATGCGATATGTATAAGCACCTGTGAAATATTTAATTTGCATTGCTGTAAAATTGGTTTGTAAAACTACGGGAAAATGCGAAATCGGAACATATGTATTGCTTTGTACGAACAATTTATTCTGAAATTCTCTATGCGAAACTCGATTGCAGCTGTAGCATTTTATAAATTACAGAAGCAAATAGTGACAATGTTTCGGTACGGTAACAGAAATTACGTTGAAATTATTTTTAGTCAGCCTCGAGCATTGGTTTTTCGGCATGAATTGCGCATGTAAAATTTATTACTGGGCAAGGTAAAAAAAAAAAAAAAAAAAAAAATAAAATTCTGCACAGAGGTCGCAGTTGGAACGGGAAATCCGGTGGATTGGAAGCTTCCCAACGTTCGCTGGTGTCGTCGAGGCTAATGTCCGACCGAGTATTCTAATCTAAGAACCGCCGGTCATCACTCGCCATTGTTTTCAATGAATGAACGACAATTTTTGTCCCGACATACAAAAATTTCGCAAGTCCCTCGCTTTCTGTATACGCGTGCGCTGCAGCTTTAATAAAATTCATCAGCGAGAAGCAATCGATCAATACTTTCCCGATGCGAAATAATTACTTTGGTCTACACATACATATTTCCAAGACCATGACCTATCGACACGCGGTGTACGCGTACCATATTTGCAAAAGCTAGGAAATAATTTGCAAACTGGAATTTCGTATCTCGCGAATAATTCTAACGGTAGAGATTCTTGGTTGGAACTGGTTCGTTTCTAATAAGAAAATCTTACTGTGACAACGTGACAGACGAGTAGATAGATGGATCGAAATACCGTGGACTTACGATAAGTTGGTCTTGGTATCATACTCCAAATGGCCTTGAAGCCCTTGTCCTCGATGCTATCGTCACTGTGGAATCGCAGCCAGAGATATCTCGTCTTCGACGTAATCTCTGGGGGGAAATTCTTGCCGCAGAAGTTGCCGAGGAGATTGGAGTAGCCATACTGGCCGTCACGTACCTCGAGAAAATCGTAACGACAGTCTGCACTCCCCTCGAGTTTGAACTCGTCTCGAAAGTCGAGCTTCAACAGCATGCCTTCCTTAGCTGAAACCAGAGAAGGGTAACGCTCTCGTTAGAAAACGTGAAAACAGAGACTATGGAGACGTTTCTTCGAATCGAGTGATTTTTGCAATCACGAAAGAAGCTGTTGATCGAAGAATACAAAAAGCAAACTATTTTATTTCTCTTGCACGAATTTGTCAGTGTTTTTAATTAACCTTGCAAACCGGATAAAGAGAAAAGGAGAATTAATCTGACGAGATACAGATATAAAAGTATTCTGAGAGTAAATCGATTTCATAGTCAGCTCTTATCTGCATTTATCGACAAATCCAGAGAAGGAATCGATTCGGTCGACAATAATATTCGCGTAGCTGCACATTCCGCTGATTTGCTTATTCGGCGTATTGTTCCGATAGAATCAACAAGCGTAAGATCGTTAAAAAATTCGTCAGGGCAAGCAGAAGTGTTGCGCGAAGGACGCGTTCGTTTATTAAAATTGATTGATCGGGGGAGCGAGAGACAGTCTATTAACAATAAATTATTTTAGTTTTGGAAAGAAATAAAATGTCAACCAATCTTTTTTCTCATTTAAGCGTTGGAATATCGAGTTCGCGGAATACAGAGTAGCAGTTATAAACTGCGAATGGACCAGTCTAGCGAACGCGATACAAAACGCACAAATTTATGCTGTGACCTTTCGATAAACTGAACGTATTTAGTTTGATATGGTGACCGTATAACGCTTGCGTATTTTATTACATAGGGTTTAACCGGAAAGTCGTAGAGTTTTCAGTGTTAGGATTTCTCGAGTTCTCGCAGAATCGGAAGATAAAATCGAGTCACCTGTTTGCAATATTTTGTACGATAACCGATTTTGCTAATAACATATCGGAGCGATATTTTTAATTTACCATTTACGCAGAACCGTAACCTAAATACAAAGCAATGTCACGCACGCATCGTTTGAATTGTTATGCATGAGTTCGGCCGATTGGTCGGCTTACACGACGAATATTCTAACGTCGTTAACGCGGAAAGTCGACCTGGCAACCGGCCAGGTTATTCTTCGTATTCGTCGTGCAACTTTTTCCACTCGTCCCTCGCCGTGAAGTACCCGGTTTAATTTACAGCGCGGTACTTTTTACGTGCTTTTATCTACTGGCAAAAAGCAACTCATTTATCGCGACATAAATTCTTGGAAAGAATCGATCGTTAAAAAAAGCGGCCCACAAGATTCCGCCGACGAAGCTTTCCGTTTTCAAGAAGAAGGTTAGAAACTTCTGCTTCGTCGGATATGTTCTTTAATACCTGACGAGTTATCTGACGAGCGTTAGAGCGCGAGCCTATCGTTCTCGCGTTTTCCGCGCAATAAATCGAAATCAATGTTCTCTTATGCGCGATAGAATGTCGGCCGTATGGCAATATCGTGACGTGCGATTTGCAATATCAGGCTGTTCGATCTCTTTCTTAGCATCGAATTGTGCGGTGTTACTGGTGCGTAATTTCGGGAGATTGGCAATGCGATCCGTAACGAAGTCATTAGGATGCAAACGCGACTTCAGTTTCCTCGCACGTACGTACCATGATTATCCAAGGATTATTTACCACGAATCGATAGTTAGGATTCACTTGATCTTTCCAGCAACGCAACGAAGGTAATTCCGTATTGGCATTTGGCTGTGGCTTGTGTGCGTATAGTTCTCACGTTTCATTTCACTTGCTAAATCGCAGAGAGATTGCTACCGCTCTGTCGAACAATTAACGTGTTTCCAACTCTCTGCTTCCTCTTAGGTATAATTATTTCAACGTAACAGAGATTCCTTCATTAAAATCTGACGTAGCTACATGAAATCGCCCTAAATTGCAAACGACGAGCGCTTTGCGTCATACAGGACACGGAGAAGGGAACTATGCAGGGGGATAATGCTTACGCGTTGTGTACGGTTCGCTCGTAGATATTTGGTATTTTGCGAATAAAGTATCTCATCCGTATTGGCAATTCTGATCGCGATATGAAGGAAATTATCGACTAAAAATCGTGATGTAGAAGCGTCGTATTTGTTCTTGAGCATTCGTTAAACGCCACTCGTAGAAATAGATGATCTATTTTCGTGGTGATTAAAGGTACGCTAACGGTTCTTGTGAATAACGTACTTTGAGGATGTGCGCGTTAAATCGTACAGATGATCCGGATAAGGTACGATTTCGGAACGAGTATTATTAGCGGGTTTCTCGCTATACAATCGCATAGGAATGTCATGCTCACGACGATGCTGTTATTTTCATTCGTGTATTTATGCTACGCTGTGAATGAAATTCTGGCTATCATCCGCGACCAACCCACGCGCCCAGCGAGAACTCATTTTCGTCCGAAGGACGGACGAATAATTTCTACGCGAGACTTACAAACAGCGGGAAATCCGTCGCGACATGACGCGTCTACTGCGAAAATCACCATCGACGATTGATTCCGATGCCTCCGAGTGAATCGAGAATGGCATCGTACGTGACGGGTAAAGTGTCGCGACTTCGCCGTCGAACAACGAGCGTTCTCGGCTTTTATTTGAATGGCGCTTCGAGCCTTCCATTCACGAAACCGCGTCTCCTCGATGCGAAGAAAGAAGGAAACGATAAAAAGCGGCGCGAAGCGGGACAGAAAAGAAGGAAGGAATAAAGGTTTGCGTCGCGACTATTTTCTCGGAGTGGGAGGAAACTCTAAAGCGGTGGCAATCTCGGCCCAACTACTGTCCGCTTTCGCACGGAAATACCAGTATTCCAGTCGCGGTGCGATCGATCGAGTTTTTCAACAGATTTAAAGAGTCTTTTTCTCTTATTTTCACGGTTCATTATCTTTTGATTGTGTCACCTTCCGCCTGCTGTTTGTAATCGTTGTGGAAATTAAGAACCACCATTCACAAAGGGTCTCGCAATTCTCCGCTATTATACGACGTTCACGACTTATTTATCAAGCCGCCCTCTCGCGTTTCCTCTCCTGTAATTTCTCGGTCTTTTCGGAAGCAAGCGTCACGGCGTTATCTATACAGTTACACCTGTAACGGTGTCACTGCACGTCGCAGTTGCGAATGTCACGAATTTCTATCGACCCAGTCTACCTAATCGCTGAGCGGCAAACGTACTGCGAAACCACGAATCTAGTAATTTCGAGCGAGAGGGTGCGATATCTGTTCCAAGTTTAAGCTTTCGCCGTCGTTGATATCTAACGCCAACTTTCGCGACGTCTCAGCCACCGTGAACATCGTTTACGTATGGAGTAAATGGCTTCCGTCATCGGAGAACTTATCCGAGCCGTGAAATCCAAGGTACACGCAAATATTCGACCACTCGCGATATTAGCGTATATCACGGTTCTAGTCTGACATTCTACGAGCTCGTCCGTCGTGAAATCCTCTGCCATTTTCCCGTGAATATCAAGTTCCATACTTCTCGTCTTCCGCAACTATTGACCAGCGTTCCGCTCCTAATAAATCCGTCGAATTTTCAACGGTGCTTCGTATTTTTCGTATCTCGCGTACGAAGAAAGCCAGCGAGTCACGAAGTCTGTAGAAATTTTCGCACATTTTCCACCGGCGTTTCCACCGGCGTTTCCACCGGCGTTCCCGGAAACTTAGAACGAAAGCTCGAGGATGATTTCTAGGCGAACGTGATTAGAGTTTCATTCTGCGGTACGATCCTAGAAATATATCCGTAACTAATGGGCGTGGATTTTATCCATGATGCCAGATATCGAGAGGTATCGATAAGGATAAGAAGAAAACCTTTCTTAGGTGTCTATCGCGAAAAAATATTACAGTCGTACGTGCTTAGCCTTCGAATACGTCAAATTTATTATTGATCTTTCGAGTAATTTCAGATGGATAATCTTTGGAGATATTGTCGTATTTAATGTGAATTATAACGTAGAATATATTAAGGGTGGAAGAGGTAATTACCTCCATTTAGAAATGTAAAAGTTCTCGCAGAAAGATTAAAAAATTACTCGTCGAACAGGCTTTTGTAGGGTACAGTATAAATTTTTTCATCGGTAACTGTAGCGAAAATTGTTCGAAAGTTTTTATAAAAAGAAGAGTAACGGACTCTCGGAGGTCTCAAGCCAACACCCTCGTGTTGGAATTCGTGGTCGCAATAATGATCAGCATCTCCGCGGGTAGTTCATCGAATTTTCCATGGAGATTCGCAAGATAAGGAAGAGCCTTGCACGGTTCCTGGAAGTTGAATGACCTAGTTGGTCTGTTCCCGAAGCCCCGGTAAAATGTTGTAGTTTCCCCTCTTTGTGCAAATCGGATATTTATTTCTTACGACTGCACCGATTAATATTTGCAAATTTTTCACATGGTAAAACCGTAGGCAGAAATATATTTTAGCACATGCACGTATTTATAAAATAATCATTTTTAACTCGAAACATTTTACGATATAAAGTATAATTATTCTTTTTCTCTTTCGTGAAAAACGAAGTAAAATATCGAGATCAAATTTTGTATACGCGTTGGATTTTGAACGTTACGTTTCTGTTTTGGACTGGAGTAACGTTATTCTGTGAAAATACAATTTTTTGTTTAAATATCCGATTTTACGCTAAATTGAATAAGTACAGTGTGTACCGTAGCACCATTTCGAAAATAAATAAATAAGCGTAAAAATGCACACATGATATGTATATATAAATAAATATAAATAAAAAAATGTAAAGTGGTATTTAAAAATGTATAAAACTGATTGGTTTCGACGTTAATCGCGTGCACACGTTCATTTCATGCTTGGACCAGAGACGATGAAAGAGCTTCTTCGTTTGAGGGAAACGATGAATTTATAACGCGAAAGTAACGTCAATTTAATTCTCTGCTGGGTAATCCCTTCTCGGTTTTTAACTGAATTATTTCTTTGACGACCAATCGCACCTATTTCCACGCAAATAGAAATAGTTTACGTACTTAAAGCAATGAAATTATATGGTTGGCCAGTGCAAACGACGTTTCACCAAATATTGAGCTAACGATCTAATGACAGATGTAAATAAATTTTCACTCGGTATTTCGCTTTCATCGCGTAGCGAACGAGCAAACGAGCAAACGAGCAAACTTTATTGCGATTTTATTTCACTTTTCCCTCGAATGGAACGGAATAAGAAGGGGAGAACGCGGTCTCCGTGGAATCCAGTTCCGAGTGTTAAATCCCTCGAAAATGTTTCGTGACCTCTACCGAAACCTGTCTGGGACTCATTTTTTCATGATCGATGATTTATGATGTCCTATTCAGATCCACCCGGATTCGTGTAATATATCCATTTACTTTGAGGACGGTCATTAAATCGGAAAAGGGTCGACGATAATAGATCGGCTTGCTATGAAGGATTATTTTCTCTATGATGTAACGACGAATAATATCGAGCGAAAAACAGTCGCGAAAAGGTCATCGCTCATCTTGTTTAACCGGACGTAAAATATCGACCGTTCGTTACATTATATTTAGCTAAGAGTCGGCGGGGAAGGCATCGTAAAAATTGGATCCTGATCGTCCATTATGGTTTTCATCAACGCAGGAGGAACCAATGAATCGGATTGCGCGAAAAACCACCGGTAGAAGGAAATGTAAAGGGGAGAGACACGGTTATATTTTACACGGAGCCGCGGGTGGGCCAGCTATATTTTACACGGTATTAGACGGCTTAAGGACGCTACGAGTTTGGGAAATAGAGCGAGCAGATTCTTTTACATTCGCATCAAGTCGTATTCCGTTGAGTGAGAACGTTCAACGAGCACTGCCGACAAGGATGACCGTGACGAGGCATGATTCATCCTGAAAACCGAGCCATTTTCGGAGATACGTTGTTAACAGCCGACGAAGGGGAGAGTTTGCCGAGACAGATCCTCGGGGATTTTATATAGCAACGCTCGTCTTTATCGACACTTTGGAACGCGCGTATTCCACAACGTTCGATCGTGAATCAAACAGTTTCCTCGACGATATAATTCGATGAAATTTTCCAATGGCCCTTTCGTCTTCTTTCCTTGGATCTTGTTCGGTGTCTCTCTATCGACAAATTATCGTCACGATCGTTCGCAGAAAGGTATGATTCGTAGCAAGGGATATCGGTAGAAGTATTAACGTATCGTAAAGCGCGGATGAAACGATATTACGTTGGATCGGGTCGATGCGCGGACGTTGGATTAAAACGAATTGCGTCGCGCTTCGAAGGCGATTTTCTTGCGCTTAGTCAACGTTACGATTGAAACGAACCGAGAACACGTCGTTTTGTCACAGACTGATGTATAGGCATCAGGATAGAATAGATGGGAATGCATCGATGCACTTCGTTGTACGTGCTTAAACGGTCGCTCGGCCGAGATTTCCGCTTTCGTAGTGATTCATTGCAGTTAGAGGTGCGTTCGACGATGCCACTCGTCATGGAACGCGGCTGTAGAGGACAATGGAGAACGAGCCAGCCGCAAGAAGGAATTAACCAGCACCAACTTTATCACAGCTAACTGCGCTGTCCTTGCTCCCCCAATGAATTTACCGATTCGAACACGGACCCAAGTAATTTCAACGATCGAGATCGTTAAATCGCACGTAATCTCTGCTCGTTCCGTTGATTAAAAACGTCCCTGGAAAAATGTCTTGGTTCTTTATCATTTTATCGGTCGTTGAAGTTGTGGCTTGTTCGTTAGCGTGGAAACATATTTTGCGTTATCTCTTCCTTCTATTCCACTGGTAATTCACCCAACTTTCCTGCAATCTGGTTTACTCTCCATTCATCTTTCTAAACATAAGTTAGGCCGTTTCTTCGACGGTGGAACTGCGGTTTAATCGGTAGCGATTTCTTCCGTAAAATTGATCGATGGGAACGCACATTGTGGATGGTCTTTAGCACCATTTTAGTTCAAGGACAAGCGCAGTGTCTTACCGCAATTAATGGCTTCCCTTGCACAGGCCGTCGGCCTTAGATTATTTCGATGTTCCACGAAACACGGAGACGGCAGAAGGGCGGACGCCCTTGATTTACGTGGGGTCGCATTAAACGGTTCTTTGATGGCCCCTTACCTCCTGAGTGGTTGATAACTAGATTTGCTCGTCCACTTTGGAACTTAGCCACGACTTCCTCCTATCTTCGACCGTTCTGGAAAGCCTTTTTCTCTCGGGCTCTAGGTTGCTACCTTTTTCCTTTCTTCTTTTCCTTTTTCCTTTTCTTTCTTTCCTTTCTTTCTTTTTTTTTTTTTTACCAGTTTCTACCCTTCGATATCTCCCGCGGGTGATGTACAAACGTCGAAAGTATTAACCTTGTCGTCGAATAGCACGACCGCGTCTCTGACCCACGGCATTTGGGACAATTCCGATCGCGTTCAACGTAGAAACTAGCTATAATGGCGAGACATAAGTGACAAAGGAGACGAACGAACGAGTCCGGATGTTACACGCGCGGTAGAGGAAAAGTTTTTATCGCTGGTCTGCGTTCCATAACGTGAAACGCGAAACGTTGGCAGAGGTAAAAAAGCTCGTCGACGCGCTTTAAATTGCGGTTGCCTGCGCTGCTGGCAAATTGGTTGCGGTTACAGGTAACGAGACAGGGAGAACGAACTGGTAACGAAGTATCAACAAGCGGCGATGTCTACGAAAAATGGAGTACGTTGGAGTCTCGCGTCGTGATCGCGATCGCGCACGTCCAAGTGTCATTCGCAACTTTTCGCGTTTCGACTGATATCCGCTTTCTTTGGTTATCGTTGGCGAAACATCGTGTCCTCGTTATCTGTCTTCGGAGGTCGATCTTCTTTATTCGAAGTCGAGCGACGCTCGTAAATGCGATCGATAAGCGGCCTCACGTGTTCGCCGAGCTTAGAATCGATTGTCGTTCTCATGGATGGCTGTGTCACGGATTACGCTAATAATTCTAAGCTGCATTATCGGTGAATTACACCGATTTGGCAATAACGATGATCGCAAAGAGAGAGAGGGAGAGAGAGAGAGTTTGATTATTCGCTCGTAATTAGAAAAGAAGTCGTGTCGTTTGGTCAGGTTACCGTAAGGGTTCCTCAAGGGAGATCAAGCGTACCCGTTTAACGAACTGCTGTTCTTCGAGCCCCATTTCTTCGTTATCCCACAAAACGGAAGAGGTTCGATCGCGTTTCATCCGCTGACTGCTTATTCAGTCTTCAACCAACCGTGATCTCATTAACGTGGCTGAGTGGCTCCAGCTGCTTAAAGGTGTCCCACATTTCATAATGATACCGATGTAACCGCGTTGTCGTGTTCACGAGCGACCAATTAAAAATGGTTCCATCCGTGCAATTAGGACCTTCTCCCGATGCCGGTTTCTCCGCAGGGGTTACTTGGCCCGTTTGCGTGAGCCGTCCGATCAGGAGCGTCAGCCAGAATAGAAAGAATGAAAAATAAAGGCGAACGAGAGCCGTGTCCGCGTCGTACAGCGGCGTCGATTCATCGACTCGATTATTGTTTCAATTTCCAGTGTTTCTTGGAACTTGCCGATGAGCCAGCAAAATCCCTAGTTTACAGCCGAACGATTTTCTAGAACGAGAAAATGTTATCGTGCTAAATGCAACAACTTACGAGGGACGTTCCATCCTCGCGAATGTTTCGTTCTCGAGCGGTCATTTTATTCGAACGAGATCCTCGAGATGTACTCTCTCCTCTTCTCTTTTTAATCGTTTGGAAAAATTTCAGAGATCCGTTGAACTTATCGATACAGCGTCGCGGAAAAGAAGCAAATGGCAGTCGGAACGATCACGTTGACGGATTTATCGTGCCCTTTCGGTGATCGCGCCATGCATTTACGTTGCATTTGCGCGGTCCGCGTGTTTTTCCAACATGGGATTCGTACGAATCTGAAGCTGCATCGCGAATGCATACGTAATACCAATTGCGATCTAGACTAGCCGTTATCTGTGCTACATCGAGCACACAATCAAGGTAGTCTTTGGGCTCGATCGTTCATCAATTCGCAATTGCAGTTGGACTCGAACGCGCGCGTACACAGATCTGCCGTCGCTTCGAGCGATTCATCTTTGCGCTTCGCGACAGGGTAGGGAACTTCGAATCGTTCCAATTAAACTTTGATCGCGTCTGTCCTGTCATCGGAACGTACCGGCCGAAACGTGATTGAAACATTGACCTTTGTTTCCCTCGATGATCGTCCAAAAGTTTCGACGATTCGCCGTCGTGTGCCGAGAACTAGACTTTCGTCGAGTTTAACGAGTTCACCTAGATACGTAAGAAATCATAGGAAGCAAACGAAGGCAGCGACAAACTAAGAACAGCACTCGAAATAACAACGATTGCGCTCTTGAATTTTGAAACGATGATAAGTAAACGCGCCACGGTACTACTCAATACCACTGTTGTTGTACAGTTTGTATAGTTTCGAACAATTTAATGAGCAGAGAATTGTGTCAATTTACGCGGCAACTTCCTTAATCCCTGCCAGTTCCGTATCGATGTTGAGGATAATTGGGCGTCGTAATTTACATAGGGTGCTTAATATGTCGTAATCACTTCGATCAATATAATAGCGGTTACGATGCATCAACATATTGGTCGCTTTAATGGTGCTAGTTATAATAGAATGTTGTTCGTCGTTAATCGGTTCGTAATTGTGAATAACCAGAGAAGTTTAATTCTAGTTTTACTAGCTATACTGGTTTCGCCAGTGTAAGCGTATCTACATACAAAAATTCTTTCGATTAAATGATTTCAATCGTGAATAGTTTCCAACTATAGCATAATCGGTGTTTGCAAATCCTCTAATCACATCGTGTTGCAAGCATCGTTTCAGCTAACGCTCGTATTGATCCTCGTTTCCTTTCAGCATGAACGATATAATTTCATTCGTACGAAGCGTTAAGCAGGCTATTTTAAACGAAGATTGTACTTTCTTATCTGTCGACAAGCAATTGCAGCGGCTCTCTTCCTCTCTTCCTCTCTCTCTCTTTCTGTCTTATCAGCCGATCAGGATAAACGGTGAAAAGAATATTATCACAGAAAATACATTCTTAAACGTATTCAGCGCACGTTGTAACGGTTTAAACTCGCTACCTACCGCAGCTATTCGTAATCCACGACGATCCGCCTCCCACATGTAAATCCGGGCCAATAGTGTAGCGCACGTTAGTCGCTCAGAAAGGAAATAAGACATATCGATTCGTATCGTGGTCCGGTTGTGTGTGATTTACAAGTGGTTCAATCTGAATTTATTCACCGGGCTGCAAGCTGCGCTCATAAATGATTTATAACGTTGTCTGCTGATATTTATCTTTATTTGGAAACCTGGTTTCCAACCGGGAATTTTACGGTTTTACATAAAGAAAACAGACGCGACTGCTGTCGATCCTATCGTTTCCAAAATTCGGCCGAGGACCAGCGATCGCGGTGGATACTATTTTGGTACGTCAAAAGAAGATTCGGCTCGTCCACAGTTTGAGGCTCGTCGACCCTGACTTAATTTCGAATACGACCCAGCTGCCCTCGTTTGCCTAATCCGACGCGTTTCGAGACGATCGGCTAAAAGGAACGAGCGTTCCACGAACGTTGTGTGCCTTTTACCGCCTCTTTCCCTTCGTTGACCCTTCCTAACCGAGCAACGAGAGAACGAGGGGTTACGCGTGTCTCGTGTCACGGTTCATACGCTTGACGCAAATGGAACCATAAATGCGCGTAATCGCGTTCGTTGTCCACGGTATTCCTGGGGGACTCGCAAAAGCCGTAAAAAGGGAATACTGGTGAAAGGTGACGAATATTCGCATCGTTTTCATGGAATCAAGATTTTACGTGATTGTTCGGAAAACGTTTCTCGCGTTCCTCGCGAGAATGGATTTTCAGTCCCCTCGTCCAAGATTTATCGATTCGTTATCAAAACTCGGACCCAGGGCATGATTTATTATTTCGGCTCGCATTCGCCAGACCGTTTTACGCAATTACTCTTGCCGGGTCGGTTGAAACGTCCAGGGTGCAAGAAGGATGTAGTTTCGCGTTGAATCCACGCTGGTAAAAGTAGCGTGGAATCAGTTGTTTGCTCGTTGCGAATCGTAATGCGTTTCCTTTACGAGCGATCGGTCGCGACGATACACCGCAGTTGCGACGCTATTAATTCTTCGTGCTAGTTTTGCCCGTGGTCCGTTTATTATAAATTCGATGCTCGCCACTGTTTATTCAACATCCGAGCGGACAGGAGCAGGGGAAAAATTGATGCGCTTCTTTCGACTCGTCGACGTACACGAATGCATTGTATCGACGAGCGGCAGAAAAATTTACCGTCGGCATCGGACAGTATCTCCCCGTCGGACCAACGAAACCACCAGAGTGTATCAATCACGGCGTTGCGCGTGTTAGTCGTTCGCCCCTTTTCGAAGTTTGGTCGGTGCTGTAGCCAGCAGGCTATGACCAACTTATACATATGAAACGAGTGGAATATGAAACTCGAACTCCGACGTGCACAGTTAGCGTCTAGTTAATTCCACGAGTTATCGAGATTAGTGGGGATTTCGCTGCTATGATAAATTTACTCTGTTTGATGTAATATACCATGCTCGTGGCGCTTCGTGTCTCGAATATGGAACAATATGAAAACGATTTGGCAAACGATAGACTCCTATCTTTCGAAACGGCCTACGAACAAGTTTAAGAAAAACGTGTTTACTCACCTTCCAGGACTTTCACGCACTCCGTGAGGTTCGGATAGTTTTCTGGATACTTCGGACTGTAAAATTCTTGTTTAGCGTCGTCACCGATAGTGAATTTCTCGCACGCGTTCTTTTCTGTAGCGTGCCTCATTCGACGACGTATAACGTCGTTTACAACGAACGGAGTCGGCGTTGTGCCGACGATCGTCCGATTTTTCCTGGAGTCGAATAACTTGGCTCTCTGCGTCGCCAGTATCTACGCATATTTAAAAATTACGTGATAGTTTACACGAGCGTGTACGCAACATTTTTTTCTCGGCTATTGCACGGTTTCTGGTACGTTAGTTTAAGTCTGACAGGATTGAAAATTTACACGATCGATAAGCAATAATCCTTTAATCCTCAGGTGTCAGGTCGTTAATTATATAACGGCGCAACGATGCTTTGGGTAACTGGTATCGTGATAACGTTAAATTATAGTTATCGACCTGCTGTAAAATCATTGGCCACGCGGAAAATATATATCCACCGTTATTACCTCGAAGCAATGTATATTATTTCGCGTTTCGTTCTTTTATCGCTCGAGATTTCATTAGTCTTTCGTTCTTATGGCGGGGACGAACAGTGAAATCAAATTGTTTCGTTCTATCCCCTAACCGTGCAACTGACGTAGCAGTGATAATCGAACAGACATTAAGGTCAACTGGAGAAACATGATACTACTTACGTCGTCAAAAATTGTTGGGGGAACGATGTTAGCGTTGAAGTTCGATCGTTCCGCCGTTGATTGGATAAACGTCCGTGAAGTAGTTAGATTTATTTTCTGCCTCGTTTCATCCATACTCCTCGAAAACACGGTCGCGTTTTCATTCGAGATTTTCACTTTTTCCGTGTCATTCTTTCCCGTCCTATACGTCGTTTCGATATTCCTCCGCATTTCCATCTTCTCCTCCTTCTCTTCGTCCTCGCCCAGGCTCTCGCCGGTCGGTTTTAACAAGTCCAGCGTGACTCGTTCCCGGGAACTGGAACTGTCCGCGTGCCAGGAAGTTGTCTGGCGAAACTTTCCGATAGATTTGGTTTCTCCCGTGGTACATTCCGTACTGAAGGACGAGGCAAAGGTTCGGCCATCCCTTTTCCCGCCGTACGTATTCCACAGTGACTCCTCCGTTGCGCGAGTGGTTTCCGCGGCCGCCCCAGTGACTGAAACATTAATGGTCAAGAGAACCTTGTTAACAGTTGCCATTTTCCAATGGTATTTCAGTTATTATAAACTTCATATTGTACTAGAATATTCCCTTCACGGCGAAATATTTCGGCTAACGGAAGTCTCGAAATATACGCGTCGCTGGATGAACCGCTGCAGAAATTCAACGATCTTTTGTAATCGGCTAAGAATGTTTAGTACTCGTCAAACGCACGTTCTTTTTCCCTTTCGTTAATCGTTTGTCCGTAATGGGTGGAAAATTGCATTGGCGAAATTTTATTGCCAACGTGGAATACGAAGGAACGCAGAAACGAGAAGCGAAGGAAAAAAACAAGATAACCGACCAGAAACTAGTTTAGGGCGATCTAATCAAGAGACTACGCTCTCCACAAGGACGAAACTTGTAAATTCGGTTGACGGAAAAAAACGCGGTCCAATCGATTTCGCTGTTTCGACTGTGTTTCTTTATTCCTCCCCCCCCCCCTCCCGTTTGCCCAGTTGCTATCAACGCAGTGCGCGGTCTGGCTTTGACATCGACTGACGCACAAGCGTGGCTGAATCCGTTCGATACGTAACTGATTTTGTCATGGAGTTGCGCGACTTTCTCGAAAGGCCGCTATCGAAACGAACGACGTAATTCTCCATTGTCAAAATTGCAAAATCGTTGAATAATCTACGACGAAATAATTCGAGTATCTTCCGGGAAATGGCGAACAAATTGACGCAAACACGTTCTTTAATCTCGACGTTTTATAGCGGATTATGAAGAATTTTCGCAAACGTTCTTGAAATATCTGCCTCTTACCGGAAGCTATTGTGTAAACGTTTCAAGCGTATAGGTTCCAAATGGTATGAGTTTTCCTATTCTCTCGTTAAGCAGCGAGTGCATGCGACAAACACACTAATTCGCAAAAGGAGATCAGCTTCAGAGGAATATTATTTCGAGATTTATGACATTACCAGTTCTTAATTTATTAAATTTCGTGCCGTGGATTTGCAATTTGTTTATTCTTACTTTTTTTCTATTTTTTTACTTCTCCATATTTTACTCTCATAAACTCCGTATATTCTTTTATAAATTAGAATAATTTTAATACGACAATGGAGCATGAAACGATAAAAATCCCCGGCATTACAAAAAATAAGAATCTCTTTCCTACGTCCGTGTCTAGTGCAATTTAATCAACCACACCCATACATCATTCTCTTTCACCAGCAGTCCGTTAATTTGCATCATTTATGGACGTACTCTTTTCGCGCAAAATGTCATATAAATTGAGTCACGGCTATTACGTCATCTTGCTGTCTGTTTTATGGAATTTGCAAATTTCATTAGCAAATAGCGCACGAGACACAAGTGTCTCGAACCAGAAATTTCTTTGATTATTTTCGTACTGGGAGGATAAATTTTTTATTCGGACCCTATGGAATTTGCCCGGTGTACGTTTGTCCTTCATGGGGCGTAGCATTGCATCTACGTATTTCTTTGACAGCATGAATGTGCATGAACGTGGAAAGAAAAATTTTATACATCGCGTCGTCTGAAAAGGCCACCGCTGTTTCGATAGTCTTTGTCCCCGTCATTGTTCCATGATATTCAATGTTGGACATTCCACGCGCTTGAAAGATTCTTCTCCCCTGATTCGCTCCCCTCATTCGATGTCCTCCAATATATTGATATTTCTTTTATTTAGCGCTCTTTTGTCTCAACGAATGCCTGAAACGCCTTTTGACGCCCACATACACTCTAGAGAGGGGATGCATACGTGTGTTGCTCGCTATTCGCTCTCTCACTTTCACACGTACAATACGAACGTACCACCTATTAAAATATATATATATATATATATATATATATATATATATGTATATCAACAAAGAGTTGTCACGAAAATCTGGGATATTTCGTTAAATGAAATTTTACGCCAACGCAACTGCAACTATTTTATATTGGACAGATTCGACGGATTTGCATTTTTGATTAAAAGGTGTTTAATTTCTTTGAAGCACGTAGTTAAGAATTTCGGAGCGTGCTCGAGGCAAAAGGATCAAGGAAAATACTAAAGCGTCTACAGTGGTTTCGAGCGGTGAAGTAGCCCTCGACTGATTCACGCGTTCCTCTCTCACCAACGGGGCGCCACTTATCAGCTTGCGTTTCGACTAGTTTATCCTGAAATTTGAAACGCCACATCGTCGTACGGTTTCCTGAAGAATCTCGGGAAATTCCACGGCCGAGGCGTTTCCGTTGGCTGATTTCTTGTTGCAAAGTCGTGCTAAAAGCGTATATTTCGCGTTGGCCACGTAAATCTGATCTGTGCGCGCGTACAACGTCTCGTTTTCCCTTTTCACGCTCTCTTCTCGTGCCGATGTTCCCTTCCTTTTTCCCCAAGTTCAGTGCCTCAGTTTAAAAGCACGGTTTCGTCTTCCATCGCTGTACCAGAAGAAAGAACGGCCGAGCATTATCCTCCTTCTTCCATATACCGCAAGATTTTACCACCTTGTTTACGACTTTATTCCTTTTTCCCGTAGAATTCTCATCTTTCTTTCGTCGAGATAGGATCCGCCTCGATTTCGTACTCGTTACTGCGTAATCCACACCTTTTCCATACCCAGCCGGTAATCGTTTTCCTCGCGGTGCATTATTCCGCTTCTCGTTTCGCCACCGGCGTTTCCGCGTCTTAATAGTTAACTTATCGGTTATCGTAAGACGGGGAAGCCATTTGAAGAAGTCGTTGGCTTTTTACTCGAACTCCGCGTAACTTTCGAAATTTAAATGTCGAGCGTCGGTTCGATAACGCGAGACAATTAAAGATAACGGTATAGCGGCACGTAAAAGCTGCATGATAATTCAAACAAATTGCCCGGATGGTTTAACTTTTTGTATTAGGTACCGCAATGTCAGATCGCGCGCTTGCCTCGGTATTATCTTCTATTATAATTTCCCACGGGCTACCGCTTTGTGCAACTGTCTAGCTCGGCTGTGTCTGCTTCTTTCCCCTTTTATATCATTTAATTTGCTACCAATTCATTTTCTCGCAGCTGGCCATACACGTGGTCCCTCTTCGTTTCATTCTATTAATTGAAGACGCCCCAGGACGCAATTAACGGAACAAGCAGAGAACGCTTTAATGTAATGTCGAAGTTCAATTTCTACCGTTTGCTTCTGCACTCGCCATGAAATAAATCCTGTTACCGAAAGAAAGAAAAGGAAAGGAGAAGGTAGCAGTTAATCGGCTAAACTTCACAAAGTACGAATCCCTGCAGGAATGACACGGACATGAATCCTTTTTATATGTAGCTGCCAAAGAGTTTTTGTTACATCGAAACAGGAGAACGTCCCTCGAGCTGTTGCATAATTTTCAAAGAAATAGCGAGCCCTTTGAAAGATAAACGAGAGCCACTTTGTACATTAATGGGTTTGCTATGCTTTGTCTTTTCACGTTTACGCTGCTCTTGTTGTTTAGTATTCCAAGTTTCACGTCGAGTTTAAGGCGAAAATGCTTTGAGAGACGAAAAGATCGATAGGACTGCCTGGCGAGCGAAAGAGTCTCTAATTTAAATCGTATCTGATCGTAATTACATTGATAAATAATACTTATTTGCGCGAGATTTATTTATTTTGAAAGGAAAGAAGGAAAAAAAAACAACTAATAATACAATGACGCAAATTCGCCATTAAACGAATTAAAATTAATTAAATGCGTGGGTGCCGGATATTGCATTGTTTCGTGTAACAATCGAGCCATTAATATTTCGAACCGGGCGAAGCTAATTAAAACAGTACGAAAATGCGAAATGTATCAGGCAAATATTTGCAAAATGGAAATTATTATAATACATGGATGCATAATTACCGATTCTCGCATATTTATGATACGTTTGACTAACGAACCAATGAAATGAAAATCACTTGAAACCCCAACCTACGATAATATTGCGTTGCAGCAATTATAACAGATTTTACTAAGTAGGTCCAAATATTAAAGGATTTTCAGTTCGCAATGTTGACAAACTTTCGCTCGCGTAATTTGCGCGACCATCATTAGGTATTATTCACTGCGAAAGAATTATAAGTCGAGCGTTTGTTCTTGGATGTTTCGTTAAAAACTTGGCAACTGTGATCGAGCAGAAGGGCAACGTTATTCGTCGAACTTTTAATCCTTCCACGCCGAGGAATCTATTTGCTTGCCGAAGTTATCGTGTACCCGAGGCGTTTCTCTGGCAATACGAGCGGCACGGCAAGCACTCGATGATAAATCGAAAAAGTTTCTTGAATATAGAATCTCTCCTCTTGGCCCCCGACTGCGAAGAATCCTTCTACGTGATTCTCCAAAGGAATGGGATATATCACTTTCAGAAATTCATATCCAACTAGCCTTCGCTCAGCAGTGTTTCGCGATTCTTCGCTTTCCACATTCTCCGTTTCGCTATCCACGTCTGCGAATTTTCGATGTTACGAAGCTCGCAGTTTCCGCAAGGACGTGTTAGACGGCGATTAAAACTTGTTGCTCCGCTACGCAGGAACGTTATGCAATACAAATTGGAAACTTCGCTAACTCGCTTGGGAAACTAGCATAGATTTATGCCGCGTGTCAAGATATAATTATCGACTAACTTCCGAGGAATTGTCTACACGCCGCATCATTCGCGAGCGGTGAAAATTGCTTTTCCGTTGAAAAATCAGCGCGCGGGCTGAGCGTGTAGTTCTCTACGTTCCTCGTTTCCCCCCCCCCCCATTCCTCGCGTATCGATTTCTATACATTGCATTACGTTGTCCCGAAAGTTTCTTTCCCTTCGTAAGCAAATAACAGACGCACAACAACATCTCCTCGTTCTATATTATTTTATTCAATCACGTACGATACATTTTGTTCTATTTCCATTATTATCATCGTACACGATTCGACAGAAATAATATAAAACAGAGAATGTGGCGCATCCATTATTTCCTTACAATACGAAAGAAACTTCTCGGGCAATAAACATACATGGTAACATTCTTTTTACTCTGTTGGTTCCACCTTCGTTCTTTCTCATTTGACAGAGCAAATCCAAGCGTAGCAAGGCGTTAAGGAGAACCGTCAAGCGTATTCGTGTACAGCAGATCTCGCAAACGATTAGAATTTGTATTATTAAAGATTTCTCATCCAATATTTTATGCGTTTTGCATTCAGCTACTATCGCGGTACTATATGTACATCTACGTACAGACGTATATTCGTATATAACGTCGACGTACAGAATGAAGAATTCCATTTTCTTCGCTCGCATGCAACGTACACCCACGAAATTGTTCCTGTAAAAAGGATCGACGCTGCACGGAGCACTTGTTCCATCGAATCGCAGACACGAAATCCTGTTTGGTGTACGATCGACGCAACTATCCGTATTTCTATAAGAATACAAGTTTCGTGTATTCTTACGTAGAACAATATGCATAGAATGCGACGAAGCATCGTGGAAAATGTAACGTACTCCGTAATACGAAATTATTTTAAATTAACTGTGAGATTCTGCAAAAAGAAAGAAAAAATTACGAGACACTTACTCTTTTCGTTATTGCTGTATGAATCGTCGTTTTTATCTGGACATTCGCATCGTTTGTATATTCGCAGTATCGTATCAGCTTCTATCGATCGAATTTTACTTACTTATTTATTTGCAGTGGCCGATTAACCCGGCCGATTTGTCGTTCGTTTGATCGATTCGTCCCAGCAGGAAAGTTGCCGGCACGATAAATCGGAGACGCACGAACAATATTCGCGATTCCGAACGTGTCAGCCGTAAAGTTCAACGCGCAGTAACCGTAAACAAAAACTTTCCTGTTTACCAATGAATTATAGAGTTTTATCTATGGTCAGTTGTAAAATACGAGAAACGGTCGGGGCGCGAAGCCAACGGCGAAGACGAGAGAACGGAATCTACGGCTTGACCCTTCGTTAAACCCGGCCAACACCGTCTGATTTATGTTTCTCGCTGTCTGAAATTTTATTCCACGGAAGTTACGTGGAAAAGGCAAAATTAATTTTCTTTCGGACAAACCTTTTCTTCGTGACTATTAATTATTCGTTTCGATTATCGCTCTCGGATATTTCACCGGATTTAAATTTCAGCTGGACATTTCGATCACGATGAATACACACGAAGAGGAATTTTCAATTTTCCAACAGATCGTTCTGGTTGAAGAGAAGGAATTGATTCATCGATAGAACCTGAAATCTCGGAGATGACGAATCTCGTTGCATGACACTCGTACGTGCCGATTCCATTCGATTAAACTTTTGTTCGAGCTGTCCGAGGCACGTGGGTACATCAAACTTTACTTGAAAACTGTTTATCCTCTTAAAATGACGGCAAACAAGACGCAATAGCTGGCGCATAACGATCGATTCTTCACGTGGGATATCGGAAAGTCGTGCGTAGAAAGTCTCTATCCCCAAGATTTTTTGGTTGTCTCTTCACGCCGACTGGTTCGAACAAACTTACAGTCAACCGAAGCTTCCGCAACTTTTGCTTTACGAAGTAGAACGGTGTAAATTAGTTCAGGCGTAGACTCGCGGAATTCTAGAACTTGCCGATACGATGTTTCACTGTTTAAAGAAACGTTCGCAGACGATTAAAGGCTTGCCAAAGGATCTCGATGAAAACTTAACGACGAATGAAATCCCACTAGCGACACGCGACACTATGAGACTCGTGCAAAAATCCCGATTCGCCTCGAAGCCAGCGAGCACAACGAGCACATCCTTCGTACTAAAATAAACCACAACATCCCCTTCGAGGAATGCCTACCCTTCAATCTGTGACTACCATCTGGCTTTTCGGAAGAGTAGGAAAGAATTCGATATACGCATGATCGAATGCCCCTTCTTCCACCTTAACCATTTGTCAATCCGGCTGACAGTTTTAGTACGTTCTTACGATGAAACTTTCGATCGTTATTATCGAACAGCATCGCGCCGAAAAGGATCGAACAATTTTGCACGACTGATCGGATTTTTGATGGTTAGTTTAACAAAGACCACGTATAGAGACCGCTTAATCGAATCGAATATTTAAACTTTTACCGTGGCACCGATATAGACAGAACGGTATAGGATTACCGGATTTCCAAATGGTTTTTCCCTGTCCCGAATTTCTCGGCCATTACATCCGATTGAAGCTTTTTTTAAGTCGATTTCTTTCGTCATAAACGTGACAACTACGAGGCCGACTGATGGGCGGAATAAGTCTTGGAAATGCGGCATGCATGGTCGAATGCCCGATACAAGGAAAACAGACGAGAAACGGCAACCAGACAGATTTATCGTCGACCTACTCCCCTTCTGATATTCCAACTTTAAGTAAAGCGTTGGGCCTGACGCGTACGAAGTGTTCCTCGCTTGAATACACAGATTTTTCTTCGTAGCGATTCGAAGATATTTCCTACCTTTGCGCCGAGAGATCCCGAGAGACTTTACGTCACAAGTAGCCGCGAGGAATATCAAACAACCGGCTAATAATCGGGTTTGCACGAAAGCGTTTGTACACGGAAGCTGTAATGTAATATTACTTAAGATGTAATCGAACGAACGTTTAACGAACTTCTAACTCCGCGGACTGGAAAAGCACGGAGGCACGAAACCGCGTGTCTAAAACTTCCTCTTCGCGGTGAACGTATTCATTTCCATTCGGTTTAATAATTTAACGCTTTTCAGGAGATTGGCTTCTTTCCTGATCTTGCGTGGCACCGGCTTGCCCGGGAAATTTATGCCGCATTTACGGTCCCGATGTTTTCCGGTTGCTGCACTGCCACGAAAGGCGCGGCTTCTATTCTCGGAAATTTCCTAAAATTAAGATTCCTTTCTCTATTCTTCGATTAAAATTCAGCAGCCAGAAGCATATCACGGTGCACGTTCACAGGCGGCTACCAGCCTCCCGAAAGGAAAATTATTTTATCGAAAATTCTCAGATCTCTTTGAACATTTGCACGTGGATACGTTGATGCGGAGCAGCAGATTACGCGTTATCAGGCTGTTTATCGCCGGTTACAGTGCCGCCATTGTTTAATTCCGCAACACGTAAGGAAACGAGAGCTCGTAACTGTTGATCTGAAAACGGTGCTGATCTCCAAAGACGAGAGAAACTTCAAGCTAGGAGAACGTTCCGCGGAAGAAAAACTGGGCGCGAAGCCAGTAACCATCGAGTGCACGAGGATCGTAACATTAGATCTGTTCCGGTCGAATCTCGGTGGAATCTCCACCTACCATCTTTCGTGGCGCGCACCATCTATCTTTTTCGCTGACTTTGCCCGGCCCACGCTACCACAGCCGACGATTTATAATGGAAATTGTCCGGGATTTCGTGCAACCCAGTGAGTTCTCCACGTCCATAAAACCATTAGCGACGAGACATTAATTGCGTGGTGCACGAGTGCCAGCACTCCGGACAGTAGCTGTAATGAGCATTCTACGCTCTTGTTGCTCTCCAATTAGTCTAACGATTCATTGACTCTAGCGCGGCGGAAGAAGAATGCGTGTTTTTACGACAACAAGAATACGATTGTAAACGCTTCGTACCTCGCGGGCTTTTTCCATTATCAGAGTCCACAGCACGGTGAACTTTCGTCCGTGTCTCGTCGCGTAAATTTCGGCGAATTTCAAATGGAAGATTCCGAGCGTTTTGAAAGCGAATTAAGACCGCGAACAGGGCTCATTCAATTGCAAGGCGGCGCCGTATTTCGGGCGCGTAACTTTCCGATAAGTATATCACGGAGGCGTCAAAGCGTACCGTGTCTCGAAGAAACAGGAACAGCGCGTGTTTATCTACGTAACGACGTAACCGAGTCTCGTTCCGTCCAATCGGCTATGGTTCCGCTATAACGAATTCGTTTTGCAGACAGCGAAAGACGAAAACGGCGGTAGATTCGAAGGTGTGTTTGAAGAGTAAAGCGTATTCTGGGAAGGGGCAAGAAGGATTGGTCGGGAGCTCCGAGGCAGCACAATACCTCCGGTATACATTTAATGGACTCTATGGTTGTTTGCGAGTACTTAGGCGAGCGTGTTTACGTATTTAGCAGCCGTACCTCGAATCATCGAAGCTCTGGGCAAGATCACCTGGGTAACGTTAGCAGCCCGCGAATTCTATGTTTCGCGCGATATTATTTAATACGTAATCGGTTTTCTAACTGGCGCCGAGGCGACGATAAATTGCTCGAGCAGTGATTTCGCCTCCGAAATTGACAGTCGCCGGCGAAATACACGAAGCGCGAACAAACTTGCAAACGAAATTTCCGCGCGACAATGCCCCATGTCCTCTATCGAGGGTAGTGCATCGTCGTTAGCCTTCCGGGAAACACCGGCGATTAAATTCGATAATGTCGGTCAACGTAGCGCCGTGCTGTTACGGGAGTCGCGTTTACGCGTGCGGAACGCTCGCAGGCTCTTCTCGGACCACGGCACGCTCGACTTCGTGTCTTAAATCGTTGACAATGCCCGGTATGCGCGAGTCCTAAATATAGAGCGACCGTGCGTTCTATCCTTTTCTCGCGATTGCATCGTTTTTCTTGTCCTCCATCGTCTCTCTACCGTTTCCTCTTCCCATCGAGCGTTAATTTTGGACTCTCCGCGCGAGGCGCGCCGACCCTCGCAACTTATCGCCAATCGTCGGATTTTTCTCTTTTCTCCTCGCTCTCTTTACGTAAGTTTGGGAACACGGTTTTCGTACCAGGCATCCGCGGAATTCGCCAGCGAAATTTCGACCGATGAACTCGCCCGTCGGCGACGCGATTGCCAGCCTTGTCGATGAATCTCGTTTAATCAGTGAGATTGCTCGGTTCGTTAATTAGCATCACTTTTACGATCGCTACTTTTGATAAGAGAATTTTGATAAGAGGGACGCGTTGTCCTTTAAATCGAGCGTAAGTGGAAAAGAGCTGCGATTCTGGATACGTGTGTATGCTTCTAGAAAGGATCGTCCGCGTTTCGTCTTTCGAAATAGCAGCCGCCGCTTTTGCAACGGACTCGTTGTTAAACGATCGAAGTTCTATTACGTAGCTCTGTCAGTTGTTCCGGGAATGTTGTCCAATGACAGGAAAAACCAACTACGTTCTCGTGTCATTTAAAGAAAGAAGAGGGAGGCGGGGTGCGTATTGCGGAGAAGAATGAGAAAAAGAGGAGGAAGAAAAAGGCAGAAAGGGTAACGCGTATAAAGCGAGTATGTGAACAAACTCTCCGTTTCACCGAGAAAACGCTTGAAACTTAAACTGCTTTTAAAAGGGAAAAGTTCTCGTGCAGCTCGACGCTGAGTGTGCCTGCAGCAGTCGACTTTCTTCTTGTCCCGAGGCATAGCTCGGAGCGACATTGGAAGTGTTCCCCAGTTAACGCGGAGTTTATTCCACCCTTTCTTTTGCGAAACAACTCTTCAATACTGCGAGAGAGAGAGAGAAAGAGAGAGAGAGAGAGAGAGAGAAGGAAGAGTGGGGATAGAAAAATTACCAAGTGCCACTTTCGCCAGAAATTTTTCGCGGAATCAACGCGAAATTCGATATCAAAAATAAAGTCGTTCGTGGCACGTGTCTCTGCCGCGTTACGGCCTTTTAATAATTCCGGATATACCGACGAGTGGATTGCGTTTCCGACGCGAGCAGTACAAATAAAATAAAGAAGGCAAGAGGCCATAGGTACGATCTCGTGTCGTTTACTGCTTTGATATCTCTATAAATCGTTTATTCGCCTCTCTCTTTGCCGTTGCTCTTCCTCCTTCATCCCCCTCTCTCGTATAAAAAAAAAAAAATTTTATTGACGCGAATAAGTGGTAAACAACGCGTTAAAATTTGTCCGGGGAATCCTATTGAAATAGCATATTTTCTGGAAATTCTGTGACACGACAAGGTGCGTTGTACACGCATTTTCCGTGACACGATATCACGCTGTAGATATGACAACTATAGCCGTAACGATGAATACGGGCGTTGAATGCTAGTAGTCGAGAATTATTCATTGCAGTCACAGCACAGAGAGACAGACGTACGTACACACCGTGGTAGACGACGCATTAGGAGAAAAGATATTAATTTTCATGCGCATTACTGTACATGTCAGATGCATTAAAAATACCCAACGTGGCTTTATCAAAGGAGCAAAAGCATCGTTGAAATTGTGCTAACGCGACGCTTTGATCGCAGATAAAGTCGATACTGTTGGAGAAAGGAAACCGCCGATTTTTTGTATTACCAACCAACAGTTGAAACGGTGCGTATAATCGAGCACGAGTTCTCTGCTTTACGACCACCGTAAAACGACAAAGGAAAAAGGATAAAGAAAGATAGCAGAAAGCAGGACGGAGAAAGAGATTTGCGTTTTACGGTTCTGTTGCCGTTTTCTCTCTTCGCGCGCCGGGATGCGATGCATTAAAATTCCATGATGCATACGTCTACCCTTTTAGGTATTACGTAAATCCTTACCGATCTGACGCAAGATTAGTTGGTAAAACGTAATGTATATTTTAGCTGCTTCGAATTCAAGCTGATCGCTAGTGGCTCGATGAGAATAATATCAGGCACAAAGGAAAGTTTCGACGGTGGAAAATTTTGCAAAGTCGGAACGAGTGGGCAATACGGACTTCTCGTTTCATGCACGCGGTCGCGAACTATCTTGCGGGGAGCACGCGAGCGTAAAGTCTATCGTTTCCTCGTAAAGTTATACAGCCGGGAAATTTATACGAGAGAAAGTCAAGTTTGGCGAACGGTTACAATAAAACGAGGCCGAACGACCTGTGGAGCGAATGGCGCACGGCCGTGATTTCATTCCCATTTACTTGAAACGAATTTCACGTCTGCAATCCCGATAAATAAACATCAACGATCGATACATGTTTTTATTCCAATGTAAATTTTCCGGCGTCGAGCGTGTCACGCTGCTCGCGAAATCGCTCTCGCGATACGATCGAAGAAGCGTCGCGCTTTCGACCCTTGTCTTCGTGAAAACGAAGCGAAAGCAGAAAATCGTAACGTTTCGTTATCACAGACGGTAGGAACGATCTCCCCGCGTTTCCAAGTCTCAGACGCGCGAATTTCTTTTCCATGAATATTTCGTTGCTAGTAATAACGCGAAAACAATCGCACGAATCGCAGGTGTCACCGTTCGCTTATCAGAATTATGGTAATGTCGCGCGGTTATTATGGCCGTGTTTTGGGTAGTAGCCGAGCTTATTTATAGCGAAGCGGGTTTTGCGATCGTGCCAAGCGTACTAATGCACGACTAATGCGTTGCACGCAAATACGGTCATTAGACGCGTTCGGTCGACTGCTTGCAGGGTAAGTATCAGGCATATTCGATGAGCAAGAGGATTCGTGATACCAGTTCGATATTTTTCATGTCAATGAAAATACTTCGAATAACCGAAATGACCATCTAACTTGACCCTCGACACTGACCCTTCGTACCGCAAATCGATATTCGCATCCGTAATGGAGACCGTCGCGTCACTGCTTGGCAAATTCGAGGGAACAAATAAAATAGTCATACGCTTTCCGAGTTTCTCAAACCGCGAAGAAGATACTTTTGAGGGCGCATTCACTTTCCATGGAAACGGTCTACGTACACGGGAAAATATCGAAGTTGCCGGAATGTTGTGGGAATCGTCCCTCGAGGCAACATCTGTGGTAGGAGAAGCATAAAAATGGAAGACGAATGTCCCTCTTTAGCGCTCGATAAAGAGCCATGGATCGAACGAAGAATCGGTGTATCTATGCAGGAAGGAGAGTCGTGGAATAATGGAATCCAGCATTATCGAAATATACGCGCGTCTCAATAAAGTTTCGCCCGTAAAGACGAAAAAAGGTTGGTACACCAGTCGGTAATCCGGATAATCCGTCCGAAGATGTACGAGCGAGTTTACTCGTGCTTGCAAGATGCTGCGAACGTGTTGACCAAACCCGCGGAAGCACGCCAGTAACAACATTCTATCGAATATCGATTTCTGGTCGTTTAATTTCGTTTTTGAAAACTGCGTTTCATTGCGCCGGGCGAGCTACGTTTCATTACACCGGGCGAGCTATGTTTCATTTAACAACGTTACGTTGGAAAAATTATTTACGATTCGAGCAATTTCCAAGCCAAATTTATTTTCAGAAAAATAAATTGTATCCAGCTCGTAAACACGGGCGCGAATTTGAACGAGTTACGGTTATCCAGATGGAAAAGTTAGCTACCTTTTAACCGCGTTAGGCGTGGCAATTTGCGTAAATGGAAATTGCACGCAGCTTACTCGCATTAAATGGTAACTCCCGTTAAGTAACCCATACTCGTTTTCTTTCATTTGCTCCGAACGAGATATACCCGAGATGAGAGGGTTCTTCTAATCCATTCGCACGTGCGTTGTAATCAAATCGCGGGATATTCAACGAAGGGATCGAGCGCGAATGATAAATCACTCGTTCGACCCTAACAAAGCATCAGACACCGCGTACTCGCTATCGAGTAACAAGAGCCGTCGAAGCATTAATTTCGGACTCATCTCCCTCGAAGCTCGACCTAACCACAGGTACATTCATCGGCGCACTGCTAAATGATACGCGCAGCTAAAGTGGCTTGATAGCATTTTATTACGAAATTATGAATCTGTATTGCGAAACCGGTTTCTTGGATTCCATTTGCGCGATTTCATATGACGCTCCGCTGCAAACCAAATTCGCCGGTATATTTCCATTATTCTCTCTGTAGTCCGGTGTCGTAAATTTGCACGGAGTACAGAAAGAGGGTGCACATATTTGATTTTTTGCAAAGCGAATTGAATTTATAGAAATGAAAGTTTTTGGCTTTGATCGTCCCTCGGCTCACTTCACAAATCATACCGTGTTAGTATGGCGGATATTACTAAAAAATTGACAGACGGCAGATGAATCGAGTCTTGTTCAATCAAGCGAACGTTTAATATAATCCAGTCAGCAGGCGGTATGTACCCTCGATGGTTTGCTTGAAAAATATTCCTCGAATATTGTCAACTTAATAAATCCCAGAGCCTACACACGGAACAGTCCGATTATTATCGCAATTTCAAACGAGCCAGACGATCTCGCTGTTGAGTCAACCGGCTCCTTCAATAATTGCGATTATTAATTTTAAAATTCTGTTCCTCGCGAAGTTAAATTCCCATGTTAGCGTACCACTCGACTCTTGAGTAATCCGCGCATAAGCTCAAGCGTAGTTCATATAAATTAAAGAGCTAGCAAGCGCCGGTTCTCGATGGTTACGGCATCGAATATTAGCCGAATCAGCAGAAGAGCGGGATTTCTACCGAGCGTAAAAGTTACGAAACACGCAATTTCGTACAAACGCCGTGTTAATTGACGCACGAACAGGACGTACGCAATTTCGCGGTATAATTTCCAGGAACGTAAGAGCACGAGGTTATAGATTGCGAGCCATTCGTTATTTCCAACAAAATTAATGGCGATATTACCATTGTGTGGTGAATAAATTACGTCGACTCTCGAATATCATGGGCTACTTCAAAACAGCTATTCAAATTGCTTTAAATTGCTATTCAACTAATTTTCGACAAAATCGAGCGAGTTTATCAAAATGACCCGCCATCGTCCTTCGTTTCTAATCACGCATGCCTGACACCGATGAACGCATTCCAAATATCAGTCTAGTAATATTGGGTCGTTCGAAAAGTTCCATTCGTTCTATAAGGGAATAATAGATGCACAAACGTTTTATATTATATGTTTTATATTATATTATTATATTATATTATTTTATATTATATTATTTTATATTATATTATTTTATATTATATTATTTTATATTATATTATTTTATATTATATTACTTTATATTATATGTTTTATATTATTTTATTGAACTACGTATGATTCGTTTTGTAATAATAGAACGAAATATATCGTACACGATTCGATGAAATAATATAAAAGAAAAAACGTTGCGCATCCGGTATTTCCTTATAAAATGAAAGAAACTTGTCGTACAACCTAATATATCGTTTAAGTAGATACAGATCGTGACGCGTCAGACACGACAATAAAAGAGGACCGTGTGAACGGAATTCTAAAGGAAAGAATCGAAAGACGAGATAGTGTTATTGAAATTGAAAATTTTACGGGAAAATTGATCCACCGTAGCTGCTGGTCCTTCGATTCCATTTTATCCGTCGATTGATTATGAACCGCATCGCGGTCGAACCAAGTAGATTGCAGGTGGAATAGAAAGAGGATTACCGGGGCGCTACACTTCTTGAAATACGAGGCACAAAGGCGAAAGATTTCGAATTGCTGTAGGAAATCGAAAGGTCGATGATGGTAGCGAGACCAGTGGTTGACCCAGAGTTCAAGCATAACGCGCTTTCCACTGTTCTAGATTACGTGAGATTCCCCTTTTCTCGCCAGTTTCTTTTTTCTCTCAGACATGACATATTACCACGCCAGCAGCGACAACTCTGTTTTATGACCAGTACGTCTAACGTGGACTTCCGGTTCAGAGCCCTAAAGCTATTCCATCGTCCACGCGTTCGTTTCCCGCTCTTTACGCCCGATTGAAGTTTCTACGATTTGTCCCGAACGCTCTTATCCCTTCTCCCTTTAAACGACCGCCACGGAAATTCGCCAAATATGATTATCGTATCAATATACGCGTTCAAGTCGCTCGATCTTCTTTTTTAGTATTTTTAACCCGAATCGATGAAACTGACGATCGTGTCATCCATCGGGTTCGGTCGATTTTCGTTCTCGATAATTACGAACGTTCGTTATATTCGACGACAGTATCGTTCGACGTTCTTTCTTCTTCGATGATTTCCAGACATCTCCAGATGTCGTTTCCTTTATTCTTCGTTCTCTTTATTTGGCAAATTTGCGCAGCGTATCGCTGCAGTAGAGGGAAGAAAAGGAATTGCAAATTTAGCGAATAATAGATGTAAACGACGGAGAAAACAAAAGAAAAAAAAACGCATGTCCGTCGCAAAATCTCGACTCTACGATTTTCTGCTCTCCGGTATCAAGCCAGCAATCTTTTCGTTTTTTTCCCTTCTGCCTCGCGTGGTCCTCTAAATTCCGAGTTGCGCGGTTTGCTGGCAGCTAGCTGAAACTTCCACGAGCCGAAAACTCGTACGCGCTACGCCGTTCTCATTAGAAAATCACACGTGTGAACTGTCTCGTTTATCCAAATTACCTTCCAGCTGTTCCGATATATTCTCTCCTACACACGGTGTACCTAGATGTACGATTGCGAATATTACGAAAAGCGACAGCAAAACAATCGCGAGCTACGTGTACTGTAATAATTACACGTAATTGAATCATTTTCCTCTTGTATAATCGATGACAAGAGAGTCGTGCGTGCAAACGAATTACGTCGTAGCCGCACTCGCACGGCAGACAAAGTGTTCGTTCGTTTCTCAAGCAAAAGTTTATCGATCGATCCGAGCACCGCACCGAGAAAACAAGGACTCTCGCTTCTTTGACAAGATTCGATGCTTTTAATCCATTTTCATTTGGAGTATTATTAAAACGACAAAATCGAGATATTATCAAAAACCTATCCAATTTTATTAAAATGGATATAAAATTTTGATCAAATTTTATTAAATTTCAAATTACAGAGCGGTTTAATCGAATGTTTACGCCGAACCAATGTTTCGTGTTATTTTCGCAGCTCGCGTCATGGCTCATGAAAATTGTGTCCATCGATCACAAGCCGCTATTTGGAATTGTCAACTGGCTAGACGGGGGGGAAAAAACTAAAGCGACGAATGAGTTTCACGACCACGTCCGCGTACCTTTAATTAATTCGTATACTCGTCCGATCAGCGTAACGCGTAGCTCATATATTTTTTCCATAAAATTCGCCCAATACGTTGTTATTTCGATGATTTGCAATTTTCTTTTGCGTTACCTCTGTTTTTTCAGTTAATTGATCGATTGAATCGGCCATGCAGCGAGCTATCTCGACCGAAATTAATCCTAATTAAACTAATTCTTCATAATTCTGGTTTATTCTCGTTTCGTCGCATAATCGTCGAACCTTTACTCGTTTCAAAGTTAAAAACTTGCCACCGCGTAAAGGAGCTTATTACGTATATTTCCTGATTAATTCCTCATACGTCAAATTTCTCCGTCCACTCTCCTCTGCTTTTTTCTCCCGTTGGAAAGATAAGTTAACGAATTTTTCACCACGAATTTCAAGAAGGATCCTTCTTGTTTTTACGATTTCAACCGCAAGAGCAATGGCAGATCGTTGCGATCGTTTCATCTCCGCGTTTTTCACCGGCATCCAACCGATTAATTCTCGCCGACCGGGGGCAACTAAATCACACGAAATTGCTACGAATTACCAACTGTTTCTAACGTTTACCGTGTCGCCGCGTTCATTCGTACGCTTTCCGGCCAGTTTGTCCCTTTATCAAGCTTAAAAGCAACATTTACCCTAGTTATTATTCCGCTACCTTGCGCCCTTCGTGGATTTTAATTGTTCGCGGTGGTACAATGGCGAGAAACAGAGGATGGAAAGAACAAAAGGGTGATCCTAGGACTTTTATCGGGACGCATTAGGTTTAAATAGTCAACGATATTCCGCGTTAATGCCCACCGATTTACCCACCCTCTACACGTTCTACACTCGTTTGTTGCTCGTTCCTACCTAGCATACCTGTGACTCTCGTTTCCGCGATTAATTCAGGTAATTAAAGGCTAATTCGCTCGCCATTATTTATAGCGATATCATTTATGGGATACACGATGGGGGAGAATTGAAATTTTACGGCCAAGGCTTCTTTTTACTGCGTTTCGTCTGCATTTTTTCGTATATATATTCAGCTGTACCTCGTTTAAATACGATTGACGGAAGAAGATGACGTTGCGGATACATCGGGCAGCATCGAAGAATGGCGCCGGTCTCGGATGTATGCAAATTAATGCTAAGTTCGCAGTAACACGTGTAACGTGACTCCTTAATTCGTTCGGCACGGCGAGAGTAGTTTTTGCATTCGCTGGAGCAGAGTTGTCGGGAGGAGTGTTATACCTTGAATTCGAATAACAATAGAAAGTAGCGGGCAAGCTGTTGCCAGAGAAAATATCGCCAATAAATGTCTCGATAACTGCGTGGAGAATCGGTACGTGCCTACGCGAATTCGCAGATTTCGCGAACTTAATGGTCGATTCGTTTGAATCTCGACAGAGGAAATTTCAGCCAGCGACCTGCTATTCGCCTGCTTCTGTCGTCAACAAAATTTTCCACGCATTTGAATGAACAACTAATTTTCACTCCGGTTCGAAACCACTGGAATAAGAAGAAAAAACAAAAAAAAAAAAACAAAGGAACGTTGCGAAACACGCGAGGTCGATCCTTGTTTGTGTTGCTAGATTGATTTTACTGTCCGACGTTTCGTTATTTACCGAGTCGTCTTTTTTCCATCGACGAGAAATTTCCATGCATAGTAGCATGTTTAAAGTTACAGGATCGTTTCGTAATCACGCTCGGTAATTATCGCCGTTAACCGCAAACATTGTTGTATTGGAGCTGTGAATCTCGTATGTCGGCTGTCAATCAGTTTAACGACTTGTATCCTATTATACTCGCCGTCAGAATCAGTTTATTCCGCGCAGAACGAAAACCTTGGAAATTCATTAACGAAGCTTTCTAAAAACCATTTCTTCTGTACCTTCTGTGCTGTTAACGAACACTGTTTGATATCATTTTCACGTGTAAACCAAGCATCCTCCGTCGAAGGAGAATTTCAGTCGAAAAAAAGCTTACGCTAAATTAAAAATACAGAGTCTATTACAAACTGTTGCGATCTTCAAATCTACGAGGACCAGTCAGTTGCAATCGATCGGTGATATCGCTGACCGTGAACGACGTTAACGTTCCGAATGGAGATATCGTAATGATTGGAGACACGTGTAACAATTATATCGTTTATTCACTCTGTTCAGGTGATCACAACAAACATAGAATATGTGGTACACATGGAATCACTTCGGTTGAATGAATATAGGCGACGGATAGCCCGAGTATAAATTGTGAACGCACTGTTGATTCAAATGATAATGTACACTTGATTCGGACAAATTATGCGAGTACGATTCGGGCGATGTTTGAATTGACGTATTAAACTGTGACTGAGTGATTAAGAGTATGATGTGAGCGTCTCGACGTTTGCTATGTGACCGCACGAAGAAAACTATTGGAAACTGAGAATTTTGGTTCCTATGTCCCGTTATCTTTTTCTATTCATCTTGTTTGTATCTCGTAACCATGGGTACCGGATTACGTGTTTTATCGTACGATCTATCGAACTCTTTCAAAACGCAACATTGTATATCGTAAGGCGATCCTTCGTGTGACATTGTAGGACACAGGAACCGTTAAGAACAGACATTGTAATGCCGGAGACGTGAAATATATCATGTATCTAATTTGTATCTAATTGTATTCTTTGGAACGGAGAACGGTTGAGAAAAGTATGTATGCTAAACCACGCGACGTAACAACGAATGATAGGTCGAAATCGCGAACACAAACTACCAAAAATTTCTTCTCCATCGGCGAAATGAAGCACCCGTTTATGGCGCGAATAGTTCACGGTATTTAACCTGTGATGTGCGACGTCAACGTTAAGAGCTGATCCTGAGATCTTTAATTAGGAACATCATTTCGCCACGGCTCGCCCCGCAAATTGAGATGCAATCTGTGCGTGAAGGAGCGTCCATTGCCTCAAAGGGCATTACGCGTTGCATTGATGCGGTAGCCAGTTAACGTCGGACAGCAGCTCGCGTTAATCGGATGCAAGTCCCGACTAATGCGTATCCGTCTCAGTGACGTTATCGCAGTCATCGTCTGTCCGATGTCTATCGTCGCGGTTTTAGTCCGATAGCTCGTCCGCGGACGTTTCCATTCGACGAATCAGTATAACGAACGGAATCACGTCCAAAGCTGGCGGTGTGTATCGGATCGGCTAGTGTGAATTCACACAGTACGTGACCGCGTTGACATTTGCACTAGCCGCGTGAAACGGAAGAAGGATCAGGCAGACATCTCTTCGGTTCGTGTTCTGTATGGTTCTCTATGACGATCGATCACAGGCTTATTTGCACAAGGACCATTCATATCGGGGCGTAAAGAAAAGGTCGCTAGCATTTCCCTTTGTTTCAACCCTGATTGGAACGTCTACCCAGGGGTAATGAGTACCGTCCATCAGGTTGATTGAGGCAGAAAGCGATCACGTGTAAATACTAACGCCATGATTCGGCCAAATATCTGATCTGCGCGGTGAATTAGGGTATGATTGAGAACGTAGGGAGTAAAAGGTAATAAGATTCGTTCCCTATGAATTCACGATCGTGTCCGTATTCGACGAGATCTATTTTGCACGATTTTAGTAGGTCTCCCGTAGGGTATGAATCATATTTATTATATGCGTCGCTCGGGCATAGAATCGTTGATTTCAGAGAAGCTGGCTAGCAATGTCATATTCGAAACAGCGTTTATGATGGTTTACGCTACGTTAAACTCTATTGAATGTACTACGTTGAAGCAGTCGCCGTTTCCGCGGTTAATATACACTGCACGATTGGAATTGATATTTCATCGCAAATTTTGCCAATAGGCACGCTTCTCCTCCAATGTTGGCGTATGAGGCGAAATTTTGCGTTGCAGTAATATCCAACGAAATCCGCTTAATAGGAAACTGCGCAAAGTTTCCTATAATCGTCTCTTCGATATTAGAGAGATCAGTTGATGTAGCATTTAGAATAATTGGTAGATTTCGAACGCGCAGAATTGGGCTTGAAAGCTCTTGAATACGCTCTTATGTACATCATTAGAGAATAGTCGCCTGAATATGAATGTCCCCCGAAGTATTAGCAGATAAATAGCTGCCATTCAGGGTTATTACGCGCCGTTGAATAGATGAAGGACGGACCAAATGCATTTATTATTAGGAATTTTATCTAATTACTCTAATTTGCACTCCACAAGTGTCAAATTTATACTTTATTCGGCAATTTATCTTTCTGTCGGCATATTCTATTGTGGACAGCGCTCGTTTCATGGTCGCTATGGACTGTTTTCTACAAAATCGTTCTTGGTTACCGTGGCTGCTTTTGAAAGTCTCTTTTTAGTTTCAACTGCTCTGGTGAACAGAGTAAATAGCGGATCAATGATAAGGAATAATTTTTCTGCACAAGTTTCTGTATATAGTATATTCTAATATATATTCTAGTATATTGTATATTTTATATTTAGTATATTCTTCGGCAATATCTTATTGGGATAAAAGCAAGATCTACAATTTGAAATATTATCGTAATAAGGACGCGGATGCGTTTGAGGTTACACGGAGAGAGACGATTTTGGAAAAAATTTCAGCAACGAGAAAATCTTATGTTTCCGTGAAATGAGGAATTTTAGCAGCAAAAGCAGCGCGCAGGCACACACAGACCCGAGAAAGAATTTTAGCAAACTACGAGAAACGCGATATTAAAAATAGTTTCAGCGTAAAAAAAGAGAAAATGGAAACGAAGTATGTAACGAGAGATGAAAATACGACAGTGTACATTCTGCGAACGGACGAAACAAATTGAAGGCAAAGTTGAGCTGCAAAGTTGCCGATAAGACGCAATATATGCGAATCGTATTTACGAACGGTTGGATGATACATACTGAGCGTGTAATTAGCAGAGTTCTGTAACCATTTACAAGGCCTTGCTGCTATAATGTATCATTTCAGGAATGGCAAATACGAGATTATTCCGGAATCTGGCTTATGCCACAGACAGAGAGAGAGAGAGAGAGAGAGAGAGTATTTGCGCCGCTGTATTTACGGCTCTCATTTATGCGAACAATGAGAAATCTGTAATGGACGGCTGAATACGTAATAGGCGGATTTCGAGAGTTGCGAGAACGACCTTCGTTCTTGTTGATCCTAGAAACAAGAAAGCTTTTCGTTGGTCTTTCATTTCCTCGCATTTTATCCGCTGAAAAATCGATGAGCCTCGGAGATGAGAGGAAATTAAAAGACAGTTCGCTGGGGCGAGCATAATACAGAAGACAAAATCCGGCATCCGCGGGTACCAATGGGAGTAATTCGATTTTCCATTTTCTATTCGAGAATGTCCGTAATTGTGCTTCCGACAACCTCGATCGAATTTAATAACTGGTGGCGTAACATTTTAGACAATTTCCATTCCTAATTCGTCTAAAAGTCGGCGACTATTCTATTCCTTTATTTATTCGTACAATTGGTACACACAGACGATGTACAGTGGTTATTAAAATATATATTTTAGTTTTAAAATATATATTATTCAATAAATTTTCTTAGCAGACCGTCTCGCGGCACATATGCTGCACTTGGCAAAATGTCGTCTTGTTAAAAGTCGATCGTTGTTCGCTTTCTTGCTAGAAAAGTATCACAAAATCATGTTACAAAGGATCTTCTGGCATCCAAATGCTTGGTGCCAGACCTAATGGTCTTCGGCACTTTGTAACTTTCGCCGAGCTTTGACCTGGCGGGGCCACCCTGTTGCCAAACCGCTGTCCACCCTGAGACTAACTTCTTTATTCCAGCTCAAGGGATACGTCTCGCTACAGAATTTCATTGAAAGGGAGTAACTGCAAAACTGGTTGCCTCTTAGAAAGAAGCAGTAGGTTGTCAATCGTCATTCTTAGTTGTTAGTTGTCTTCGTTATTCGTCACAAAATCGATATTCACAGTCGTCGCATGTCCTAACTAATATTAGGTTGTCTCAAAAGTTCTTTTCGTATTATATTCTGTATTATATTCTGTATTATATTCTGTATTATATTCTGTATTATATTCTGTATTATATTATTTTTGTCGAATCACGTATGATCATAATAATAGAAAAGAAACAGAATAAAATGGATCGTAGATGATTCAGTAAAATAATATAAAACGATAAAAGGTTGTGTATCTATAATTTCCTTACAAAAGGGAAGAAACTTTCGGAACAACCTAATAATTGCTTGCCGTCTCTAATTAGACCTCGTCATCGATAGTTTATTCGGTACCCTTTCGGCTTTAACAAATCGTTCCAGTAGCTATTTCCTACATTAGCGGGTGATCGATCCTTTGAGCCAGATGGCCAGTTTCTGCTTAGTCGGCAAATTATGTGCAGGACCTAACAAACTCCGAACGATCGCAATATTCGATTCATTAGAGGGATTTACAGCGGCATACAAACTAATACAAAATAGATATAAACCGAGGATCTATCATTGAGTTAATGCGTATAGAATAGATTTTGCTCGATGTTTGCGTGAAATTGGTTGATGAGCGAAAGAGTTAACCTGTTACAGATACGGTCGAGACGATTTGCAGCAAAGTTCGTTAAATTCCATGATGAGTGAAATAACAGATCAGACTCGAAAGTTCTAGGGTTACGTTAAGCTTTATGAGACCGAGGGTGTCGAGGCAATTTATGTATTTGTTCGATCGATCTTTTAAATAAACATTCTGTCATACGATTAGGTTGTTACAGTATGAGTAATTTTAACGAGCTCGTTAATATGCGATATTTGCTTTCCAATATTGTGAAACGAAATGACAAAATAAAAATCGTTGCACGAAGCAGCGATATAGTGAAGTAAACAGTAGCTGAGTGTTAAATGTTTAAAAATCGAGAACCTTTTGTATTACGGTATGCGACTGCGGCAGCGTCGAAATTGAATGAAAATATCGCAGCTAGGAAATTTAATGCTTCCTCCGTGCGTGTACCAGTGAGAAATAAGGAGTAAACCGAGACGATGATAAAATGCGGCGCGTTCCTGGCAACGAGACGAGTTATTAAATAAAGCACACACGTTGCGCCCTTTTCATTTTGTTTTGTGCTCAACTTTACGAGCCACCATGCGACGGTTACAACCATTTTTTAGTTCTCACGAGCGCCGGAATCTTTTAAAATTAAAAGACGTCCCGGGTAAATTTAATCCGGCAGACGAAGTTGCGAATAGTGCAAAACTTGGAGAAAATTAGCACTTACTTTAAAACACGGATTTCCAAGGTTTGCTTGTTTCGACTATATTCTAACTTTGTTTCCTTCGGAGGCATGAAGTTTGCATGTGAAAATTCCACGCTGTTTTTTTTTGCAAGTTGCCGTTAATTTTTTCCGAGCAATTCCGATTGATTCTCGGACACCGTCGCTCGGTGCCGACGTTCCATTACGCGATACATCTTTGCCAGCGGCGGTGGATTGCGCACGACCCACTGTTCGACAGCAAAAATGCTGCATCCAACAATTAATTACCCTCGCAGCTCCGTTGAACATGCATTAAGCCTAACCCCTAGCTTCGATACGTCACAATGGCAGACCAGTAGGTAACACGTGCATGTTCTCATCCATCAATCACGTGGCGTTCTCGCCAACCCATTATCGTCGCGTTGGCTTCTGATTATCGTGTTCGATGAGAGTTTCAACAATCGAGGGAGATACGCTCGCAGTACGTCCACTCGTTTGCGGCTTGTCTATCCTCGAGAACCTTCCTCGAGGTTCAGTTATTCTTTCCAAACAGAAGATTTTTTATTCGAGTCGTCGCAAAAAAAAAAAAAAACGAAGATGGTCTCGTAGTTCTTTTATTGTTCGCCCGTTTTCGCCAAATAGTCGCATTTTCTAACGCGACGCATATTACGCATCAAATTAGTCGAAGGATAATTACATAGGAGGTGAAAAGCAAACACGGTGATGAAGCTAGAGTTACAGCCGAACTAGAATAAATATACTATCTGATTCTGAACGCGGAACGAGGGTGACGAAGTCTGAATTCCCTCGAGAATAGTTGCCCGAGAATCTGAATTATTCGCGAGTGTTCCCAGAGGTACTCGAGTATCGTGTTTCGCGATTGGCCGATTTGACAAACATAGCTTACGCTCGTTTCAACATGAACGATTTATCGCGCTGCGTTACGTACCTACGCTTTTGCTTATCGATTGTCAAATATCCTATCAGAATTACTCTATGCGTTCAAACACGATTCTCACCGATCCAACTATCGTAACTTTTATTCAGCACGTAGCGCATTTCACATTGTAAATCGTATTACGGTCTACCGGGGAAGCGTGAACGCCGCTGTTGCGTATTAAAATACAATTTGTTGCGTACGTGAGACAATAAAAGTTCCCAGTAGACGCGTGGCAGCCATTCGATCGGCGCCCGTTTTGCATTCCACTCGTCGATTCTCATCAGAATTTTTCCTGGATATCGGCTGAATTCGAGCGAGAACGAAGCAACGTTGTGACGACCGTTGGCGGATCTAAACGGCACGTTATCAGATGTACGGCTCCTGTGAGATGTAACGGTCGTGTCTTGTAAAAAATCTGGCGTGTTTCGTTCCGAGCTTTGTACCGGAGTAACGTAACCTCGTGCCGCTAATTAACGAACAAGCACAGCATACTTCGCCCTCAACGTTCGTGGCTATTTCGGTAGTTATGGGGAAACATACGAGCAGTGTCCCCCGAGGGCTACGTTTCAATCTTTCCTGTTGTTTCGTTATTGCGCGCGCCGCGGCTAGGGGCTAGGGGCTAGGGGCTAGGGGCTAGGGACCTGTTCCAGTCGAGGGATCATCGATCCAGAGGGTTATTGTCCGCATTTGAAATTAAAATTCGAGATAGGATTCTGTGTATTCTAGAGCGTAAACTCGTATTCTATAATATCTGTATATAACGAAAAATAACGTAACAGGACAATGTTCGAATTACGATAGGCGTTCCTCGTGACGGCGTTACTTTGATTTATTTCTCGTATTTTAGTTACGTCTGTTAGTTACAAAGTATATTTAGAAGCTTTTGATAGTTTCGGTTCCTATGTATATGGGAGTGCTAACTTGGCAATCCGTTGTAGACAAGCTAATGCTGAAAGCATTAGCTATACACGTCGTCCTAGATTTATGGGATTAGGATTGAATGTAGTAGAAAGTTCGTAATCTCTTCGTCACACGGTGTCATAAATCCAGTCCAGCATTTCGAGACTGAAAGTATAGCGTACGAACTTTTATCGCTTTCATTAAATTTCCAGCGTTCGTTCAGGTTATTCGTTAAGTCCTGACGATTCCCTTCCCTTTGTTAAAACAGCAGCAACCTGTAGTTGTTTAGCTGCGTAATGATGCGTTCCTCGTTGAATCGTTGTTTCGTGCCAGAAGTTTTCGCATGGTAATACGGACGGTAACGTTTCAGTCTGATGCGATAAAGCTGCTTTGTTATTTCTACAAGGAAAAGTTTTTAAGCATGATTAATAAAGTACGTCTCCGTGTATTCTCTCATCCCTTTTTTCTCTTTTCTCGTTTTTCACTTTTCTCGTTTTTCTCTTTTCTCGTTTTTCTCTTTTTTTCGTTTTTCTATTTTCTCTTTTTTCTTTTTTTTTTTTTTTCGTACAGTCCATGATTCGTGCCATTTTTGAGGAACTTTCTGGGGAAGAGCCCCGTTTCTATCGTTACACCGGCTCGTTATTGCTACTCGTTATGGACGGCTTCGTTGTCATTTCAATTATAACACCCGTTCGCAGCAGCTCATGCTCGTTGCCTCCTAAAATTTCATCGAAGCGGCAACCACCACGAACCATTCAAATATTATACGCAAGGTACTGTGTAATTTGCTTTTCGGTGTCGGTCATGATTCGTTTCGAATCTCGAGAAATTAACTCGGAACTACTTACTGCATACTTGGTTTCCATCTTCTCGCATAGTACGCGCGAGAGGATGTTTCCGGTTCGGTTCGATAGGTCGCTGTGAATTTTTCCCTTTGCTTGAATACAGATGACCTTCGTTAATTCAAGAGGCGTAATAGGAAAGTTAATTACGACGAACGTCGCGCGAGCTCGACCGGTTCGCGATATTTCACAGCCAGCACACGGAATTGCCAACGTTGAGTCTTCGCAGCGATATTCTCGGCACGTTGACTTTATTTCGCAGGAGGAAAGGGTGTCTTCGTTCCTTCCCATCCTATCTGACGATCTATCTGACAACTAAAAAGCCTCGTAAATTCGCGACTCTATCGTATTTTTAATTCACGTATATCGAATTTCATCGACTTTGTTCGATTACGCGGCTGGTTCGCAAGTTTGGTGTTCATCGAGCCTAGAGCATCGACCCGGCAACTACGTAAATCTAATACTTTGTAGGTTCTGATGCGAAGCACAAAGTGCTTCCGCGCAACTTCTCCTTTATCAGCGTCATCTGGATAGCACGTATTGTTGCCGCAAAGTTGGCCGAGTCTGCGTCACCTTGATCCTACGTTGTCGACCAGTCTGTTCTCAGTGTCTTCCTCCTTGAACTTGTGTTCCTTCAAGAGCCTAACTTTTTAATACCGATTAAGAAAAGCCTTTCACTTACATACAGGCATAGAACGTACACTCTATTCGTCAGCTCGTGACATTAAACATTTACATCGTCGTTTACGAAGTGTACTTTCATACCGAAACTCATCGATCCGACAGATCTAAAATATCGGAGTATTTTGATAAAAAAAAACAGGCTGAAGGAGCGTTGCACGAAATCGCTTGTTAATAATGTCCTTGTCCTATTTTGATAATTAACACTTCGATCCGACGTTGGTTGGTTCGACAGGGATTCGTCACGATCTCTGCCCGTAAGGCAAACAATAAAAAATTGGAAAATGATATAGAAAGATATAGGGTACAAATATAATATAGGATAGGATATAACGGAATAGAAAAGCGTTGCGGCAAACAAACGGAACGCGAGAAAGCACGAATTGAATTTAACGAAATGTATAGTATCGTACAGCTTGTGAAAAGGGATCTCGATAATTCGATGGTCATCCGTGCGAACAAGATACGCTCGTTAATGCGGTGCGATATTTTGCGCGTCACGGAACAGGAATCAGCCAGGAGATGCTTACGCCGCCGGAAAACGAAGCAGCATTGCGTCGCGTCGACAATGCGCGCTGTTGCGCCGTTCCACTTCGATTTTAATCGGCCGTGAACGTGACTCGCGTTTAGCGTCGCTATGAGATACCTTCGGCAGCAGGGAAATATTAAAATCGTCGATGTCTGGCGAAAAAATTCTACCAACACCCACGCGTCGACATGATCTCTCAAATGGCCGCCGGGTAGAGGCAGATCGATAATAAAACGTAGCGATTTCGTAAAAGAAATTCGTTTAACCAGTAATCGCGTAGTCTACTAATTTGTACAAATAATCACGAGAGAGAAATTATCTTATCGCAATTATTTTATTTTATAGATTAAATATGTTTTTGCTGTGTGCTTCGAACAGCGTTTAACCAATACGTTATCGTTCTTCTGACGAGTAACGATCGCTCGAACAGCTCACGCGGTCGTTATCCTTAATACCACTTAACGCGTATACCCTTGATTATTGGTTCATATTGAAATATTATTTCGTATTATTAGATGAGCTAAAAGTTACCTTAATGGTAGTTCGCCGCAGATAGGTGCATTGTAAGTACCTAGATGCTGAACGCGTTGTTTTCACGGAGATTTAGGTTACGTAGTTAGGGGCCCTAAATGCTGCGTCGCCGTGTTGATTGAGTGTAATACTTGTAAATTTTACACCCTATCCGGTATGGAGTAGCGTCGAGTTAAACGATAACTGAACGCGTCGCCAAATGTCGGATGCAGATTAAAGCGACGTAAAATCGTGAGAAGGGAAAAGCAACAATTTCCAAACGTCAGCCGGCGTATAGCACGAAAAGAACAAAACGGTAGTTCGCTTGCGCGCGTGTCGCGAAACAAAAATCCTCTATTGTTCGTATTCACAAGCTAAGCTAGATAGTGGGAAATTTTCTTGACGTCACACAATTTCGTTTCACTACGTAACTTCCCAGCTGTACAGTAATATCTCCTAGTAGAAATTTTCGGAAGAAAAAATACACGGTCCTCCGTAAACGGTTGATCCCGTCGCAGAAAATTATTTTACGCGCCTCAGCAGCTTTTGCGCGACGGTATTCGACCTTCTCTTATCGCCCATCGTGGACCTCGGGGTTTCGCGTCTCGTTCACGCCGTGTAAGCTAAGCGAATCGCCTAAAGCTCGATGGTAGCACGAGAAACACGGAAGAGAATAAACGCGACGCGTTTAAGGTGACCGACATTTGCGGACTGTCATTTATGGCGTTGCGCGTCGACTAATTCGACCAAATGGCGCTAACACTTCGCAAATTTTCGTTCTCTTCCGTGTCAGAATGATAGCGAACGACTCGGTTCCTTCGCTGAGAATACCACGTCCGTGTTTATGGCAGATTAGAACGGTATTCACCGTTGAAAGGTTATATCCGAGATAGAGCAAGCAAGATGCCTCTATTTTAACGTCCACATCGTGCTCCATCGCACCACGTAGGTGTCTGGACTTATCTGACTAACCTACTTGCTCGAACCGACGCGAATGGAAAGGACTTAAGGTCGAGAACGAAAAGGGTGTTTGCGGATAACGTTTGACGCGCCTCTCGTGCCTGTCAGCGAGATGACTTCGCGTTACGAGTGCAGATGAAACCAGAACCCCTCTTCTATCTCAATTTTTTTTTTTTTTTTTGTATTGAATTATTTGCTAACTGAAACATCGATTGAAAACTGATTAGCCTGTCGAGCCTATCGGTTGGAAGTTTGAGCAATTTCGCTCCTGTCCGTGGCAACTTCATTATTTTCTACTTGAGAAACTTAAACGAGATTCCGCGTCAAAAATTTGTTAGTAACTACTTGGATCGAACGCCTACTGGACCCAGTGCCGCTTCCGAACTTCTCTATTATCAGTTCACGAATAATGGAGGAGTACATCGTGGTCGTTTCCTTGTTCGCGTGTAAACAAATTAAAGTTGTTGTACCATACTGGCGCTGAACCACTCGAAACACTTATATACTCTTATATCCGATGCTGCGGTTATCCTGCGGCTTTCTTTCAGATCCGCCCCGATTTTCCACGTGCAAATAAAGACTCCGCCTGGTTACTGTTTCGATGCTATTCTTTCGGGCACCGTTCCAGCAACATGCTACATCGAATTTGTTTGCCTCCTTTTCCGCCGCTGTTTACTCACAATATGTGATCGGCCTGGCAAATCCTAGCATCTCACGTCGGACAACTTTCACGGCCCTTGTTTAAAATTTCATTTAGAATCCTACGTACTGTTTTATCTCAACGACGACTCTCCAATTTTCCAAAAAGAAAAAAAAAAAAAAGAAAACGCCGAGGCAAAAGTTACCAAATTTGATAAATGCTCGATAAATACTGCATCGTAAGGAAGAATTTTTCGATCAGTCGGACGAGAAAACGTTTTATTTCACAGAAAATTTCTCTATGTCATTCGTACGTCCGACCCATATTGCAATCCGCTTCAATCTTCTCCCGCTCTTCGAAATACACATAAGATCTTTCCGATTAGTCGAAAGTGACACGTGCGATCAACGACAACGCTCCGAGACAGCATTACGACGTCTGTCCATAATCTAGATTCAGGCGACTTCCGAGCGGCTGACTAGTGGATATGCGCTCGATATTTCTGCGGACCAATATTGTGACAGCCGGTGTTTATTCGTGACTCGTTGAATGAACATGGATGTCGCGCGTCTAGTCGCTTTCTGTCCGGTTGAATGCGCGTCATCAGTTGCGCTAAACGCGAATGACGTTTGGCTGACAGTATGCACTGGGCGGTGGCAGTTTATGACTAAATCGAATTACTTTTAACTCGTGCAATCCACGTGCCGCGTCGATGTATCGCAATTTCAATTAATTCTGCTGCGTCAAAGTTCTCTCGTATATGAAATTTTTATGGGAATTACGTCCCAAATGACTTTGTTAAGAGGATTTCTTAAACGTTTCCAACAAATAACAAAGGCTAAAATTCCAGCGCACGTAGTACCAGCATGAAACGTTACAAATCAACAATGCACAGATTCGTCGAGTCTATTAAGAACTTCCCGTCTCATGGTAATCTGCTTTGCCAATTAAGCCACTCTTGCTTCTGCCTTTGAGTTTCTCTTTGTGAAAGCGTCCACCGGAGAAAATATCCGAAAAAAGAAGGATGAGGATACAAACGACTAAAAACAGTATAAAACGAAAGATAGGGAAATACTGCTGTAGAAAATGAAGCAAAGCGATGGTTGTTCGAATGAAATAAGCTGGCGGAAGAGGAGCGACGTCCCCGGCCGGTATTCAGCAGATTTTCGGTTGCGCAGCCTCCGGTGAATATTTCGTAACTTCGTCGAGTGTTGGTTGGAACTTGCACGCTGCAACTTGAAAACCGCGTACCTAGCATCGCATGTTATAATTGTTCTCACTCGTCCCAATCGTCGAGTTCAACCGCTTTAAAAAGGGATGAATGTCTAGAGGGCAGAAGACAGCATCTACTATCGCGCATCTCCGCGGGCGTAACATTCGCGTTTCACCTTGGATAACGCTCAATCGCGCTTTATCTCGGATCCTTCCACTCGGGCCGCGTTTTTCGACTAATAAGATTTCGCATGTCCTAAACGAGACTAATCCTCTATCCCGCTCACGTACGCCAGGTTGCTCAAGGGGATTTCAAGAAGCGTGCATCGCCGCGTCGTTGCTTTCCGAAAGCTTCGTCCTGTCGAGTGGAAGTACCCAACTGAGGGAATCGATCGATGCTTGATTCTTGATTATGAGGGTAATCCGATTACGCGTTCGTCTGTAACGCCCTTTGTGACGTCGCTCGACACACGTTTTTCCTCTATTCTGTCCTTTCTTTGCGTTTCTTTACTTTTCTTACGACCATCTGCGTTACCCTTGTTATCCGTTTGCTTTGGACTGGCCTGCAAATATGGATAAACTGGTTGTTCGATATCGAAGAAAGCTGGGTTAAGATGTTTGATGCAGAGTGTAAGTTAAGCGTATAGTAGATCTCGATCGTTGGAAAAGAGCGAAAGAACGACTCGCAAAGGGAGCGATAAAATATTTGATCGCGCGACCGTTAATCGAGTATGTAACTATAAAAATAGTCGCGTAGAGATTGGCAGCCGAGAAACAAGCCGAGACGTCGTGTAACGAAGGTAATGTTAAAGCACCTGATCTCAAAGGAAGTAATAAAACGCTTAATTCCGAGAGAAGACGAGAAAACGGCAAAGACGAGAAAACGGCGTTCCGCTAGAAGCAAACGATAGAACTGTTTGAAAACCAGACAGCAACGACATGTTTGATGGAGCGTTTGAAACTCAACGATCTGACTGCCACCGAGATGTTCTAGCGTCGCTTAAAAGATATTGAATGGTCGGACGGCTATCGCCTTTGACTAAGCGACAAGTGAAACAAGACCGTCATTGATCGGACATCTCAACGAACGGCAAGTTTACAATGAATGGCCACTAACTGGCTGTTGGACATTGTTATTGAATTTTTTAACGAATAACGCTTCGGACGTACGTATGTGTGACGTTTGTTAGTCAGGTTTTACATACGAAGCTATCGATCGTCAATTGCAAACAGTAGAATTCAAGGCATAAATGAATCGAACGAACCAATCGAAAGCAAAGGATATGGCATCAACGTAACTGTTTAGACGTATTTCAATTTCATCGTGTATCGTATCATCGAACATCGTATAACGCGCATCGACGACAGAGCTACGTCGATCCCGTATTTAAATCAATAACGGAGACAGCGTCATGGAGGATGACAGACAAGGAAAAGGACGTCGTAACAGGGAGGCTTTTGACGTGTCGTCTTTTGATAGACGACAATACTTGTCGATAAAATGGCTGGACGAAACGAAGGACGACACGCGTTAAGAACGTAACGAGGCACGAGTAGTTTGTTTTGAATGTCGTGAGCAGAATTCCTTAAAATTTTACCGAGGCGGATATAATCGTACGTTTACGTTGAACGCGGACATGGATATTATGCTCGTGTACACCGTACGCTGTCTGCAAGAAAAGGAATGCGGAGTGGTTCTGTCTTGTCAGGATTTTCTACTTGAAATGAACGAATGGCATACCCAGAGAAATATTATCATTTTAAATGCGACGAGATCGGACGAATCTCAGTTCTCGTATCCATCCAGCCCTATTATCCTTCCGACGAGTTACGCGTGTTTTAATTTTATCTGAACTTCTCCCGTATAATTCCTTGAAATTTCTCTGTCTCTTTTTTCCTTTTCCTTTTTCTTCTTGACGAACGATGTCGTCGAAAAATTTGCCATTCTTAAGGCGGAAGAATGAAAATTTCCCATGTTCCTTCTTCGGCTACAAATTTCCATCGTCCTTGGTAGAAAATCACGCGCATGAATTACTTGGAAGCGTAAGAAATAAAGTTGAACGAGGAAGGCATGGCGCCAAACGAACGACGAACGTTTCACGGTACGCCGCATGCGGACTATGAAAATTTAATTACGTGCTGCGCGTAATAACGATTCGTCGTTCGTGGACCAGTAAACGTTGGCCAGGACGTTTTTGCTCGACCCTTCCATCGGCGGATCATAAATTCTAGCGAACGAAGTACGGCGCGTTCGACTGAAAGCGCAGGGAAAGTGTCGACCCGATCGATAATTACGTACGGCTGCGAATTTGCCTGACGTATGACCATATATCGTTCTGTTAATGACCACTGTTTTCCGGCCATGGCCCAGAGATCATTACATGTTAAATAACCAGCAAAAATTCAATAGCCAATTGACCACATCCGGGGAGTAATAGTGTGTAATTCTAATAGAAATTGTCGCTTGAAAACAGAAGCACACGGTTGAAATTTATAACCGACGATGAGAATGATTTTCGATCAGATTCAATTACAATTTCGAAACCACCTTTTAGTCTACGCCGAGGCAACGAATATAGATACAAAACTATGTTCAAATTCTGGTCGGATCTGGCTAAAGTTTGACTATAAAATCACGAAGTAGCTTTCTGTCTGGAATGTAAGAAGCCATACAAAGACCATAGTTGTTCGTCTTGTATCTCCTTGCCCATATTTACAAACTCCTTAGAATTGGCCGTAAAGCGAGAAACTTGGTTCTTCTTCGTGGATCAGATTAGTATGGACGCGTAATTTCTTGAACGTTTGGGCGAAACCAAGCAAAGTTTGGATCCGCTTGGACTACATGGACTCAGCTATTCGAATTCACAGACTTTCTTGAATTTCGTCAGCATGGAATTGTTATCCGATGGAATAATCATTGTTTAATAAACCACGTTCTCTGCAGCGAGCGTAATTAGCTTCGAAGCCACAAAAATTCGCTAAAGCTCGGCGCATCGACAAAGGAAGATCCGCGTAACATTATTTTGAGTGGCGTCAATGTTGGAATTCCCACTCAACCCACTCGAATGTTTTCAACGGGTTTTCAGCGCGATATTAGCTGTTTGCGGATATTGGGAAATAACGAGCACTCATTCTTTCGCCAATTTTAATCGGTGTTTAATCACTAGCGAAATTGGATCGATCTGTATAGATTCACAAACATCGTTAATTCGCGCCAAGAGAAAAGGCAATGGTTTATTAACGTATCTCGTGTCCGCTGGCAGAAAGCTTTTTACAATTTATTCAGAGCTGTGACTTTTTCCTAACCGTGGCGATATATCTATTCGGATTATCTTTACGTTCTCGTTTTTTCTCCCCCATTTCGTTCGCTCAATATTTTCGTTCGCCGTAGCCAGTTTTTCTTCTATAGTTCGAGGTTCTTTTTTTCTCTTCGGCTCTTCGTTCTCTGCCTTGGATAAATTCAGCTCGTATACATACACTGCGAACGGTCAGAACCGTCAAAACTTTGCATTGACAAACGAGCCGAGCCGAAACGACACACCGCGAAACGTTTCCCGATGGTAATGGACCAAGTTCTCGCCGGACCCGATTTTCGCGTTCCGCTCGTTATACCTGCACTGTCCGTCCGCAAAGATGAATTTCGCTTTTGACAATATGGATCAACGCCGGAAGATATGACCAATCGAAACTCGATTCGCGTTAACTGCGGCGTTTTTCAAACATTTTACGCCACACAGTCATAGTTCTCCGTGGCATGTGTACGTGTCGCGGAACGCGGAAATCCTTAAATTATACAAGAAGCGAGAAGCTTTTCCAGGAGAGCTAAACATACTTCTCTTTCCACCTTTGGTCCCGGGAGATAAAGAAGTAAATAAAGAGACGTAGCAGTAAACAACATTCTACGTCAAAGGAGCCAGTTTCGCCTGACAAGAAAGCGCAGCACAGCCTGTCAAAAGCACTCGACTTCCGTAAGCTAGAGACCTTAGTTCCGTTAACTTTAACGCCGTCACATCAATCGCGTAGCTGTTACTTTGTAACGACTCGATTAGAAAATTCCGCCGTGCTGTTAACGAAGCTTATAGCACGAAACTATAGATTAACCCGATCGTAGAAATTGCCAACAGATTTTTGTAAAATACCCCTGCAACTGTATCTTGAGGATACGGTGAAGGTTCGGTCTGGTAGTCACACGGTCTGCTTCGAATATTTTTCTCTTTGTTCGCCGCGCTTTTCCCTCTCGCGTTTCCGTACTGTTCTTCCGCTATTTCACTCGGCCGTTTCTCTTATTATCCTCCAGCCCATGCTCCAGTTCCTCGCTTAACTTCAACATTCGCCTTTTCTTCCCGAGAATTATGTTGGCGCAAATGTTTGCCCTGGACCTGGCTCGAGACGCGCATACGTCTCGTAGCCGGGATTCGAAATTTGTCAACGAATCGTCTTTCTCTTACCGAGCTAAGAAACCGGAAATAGAACGGTGTTTCACGGCAGCGTGATTTAACGAATTCACCGTAGTCCGCCGTTTTTTCCACGGGGAATGTAGCGTCGGATAAACAAATTCAGATTTAGAGCTCACTGCCAGAGACTGATTGCGTTGTCTCCTAGTTACGTTTGCTCTGTGCGCTTTTTCCCTTTCCCCTTATTTTTCTTTTTCACTTTTCTCCCAATGTTTTCGCGTACGTGTACGTAGGCGTGCAGAAGCGAGTTTCCGTACCGAAACACAGACGACGTTTTAGCTTCGTTCAATCTCTCGGACAATATGATAGTCGTGAAAGAAGAATCTATGCATGCTTGTATGTATATAGGTATACGGTGCAGTGTTGTTTCGAATAGGCGTTTAGTTAGCTGCGGGAAAGTACTCTCTTCTTCGAACTTCGCGTTAACTTTTCGTTCGCAACGAAGGACCGCAGCGTGAAAAGAGGACACGGCGCGGCGGTTTATTCGCTCGAACGGAAAACGAGATATCAGGCGTAGACGGATGAAAAAGAAAAAAGGGATTGTGCGGAGCCAGCAAATCGGACGACGCTCAGTGTAATTTACATGGCTCACGATCGACCGACGTTCGCTTTTGTAGCTTTAGAAAACTTCACGACCTTTGCCTCGTTTCGCCGGGACCCATGGATTATCGAAGATAAAGCGATTTTATTTACTTTCCAATTTCCGTTTGGTATTTATCCCCCATTTTTTTCCAATTACAATTAGAGAGAGGGCAATTGAAATCTTTTCCACGTTATTTCCCTGCGGTCCCATACTAATTTTCGTTCGAGCTGTCGGACAATCGAGGAGCGACGAAGATTGAATTCGAGTCTCGGGCTTTTCACGAAGACGCAGCTGGACGTGCCAGCTATTTCTATGCAAATACGATCGATTTGGCGAGAGTGATAGACGGTTTCTAGCCGCCGTCCCTTTCTCAGTGCCCCGAGACTTTAGGGAAAGAAAGAAAGAAAGAAAAAAAAAAGGGAGAAGAATAAGATATTCAATGTAAACGTCCGTTCCAATCGCCGAAACATTATCGGCGATATTTGTTATTCTCCTTTACGAGGAGACGTACGAGTCGGAATCGTTTGGAATCGGCTGCCAAAAATTTCGCGAAATTGGGTCGATTCGAGGGCAGCTCGCGCAGCATCGTGCTCGCACGTATTAACAAAACTCCATCCTGTAACCTTCGTCTCTCGTTGTACCACGTGAGCACCGCGCCTATGAATGTAGGTTGATGTATTAATATCATTAATTCGCGTACGAGCTGTTTCGGCGTGTGTATGACCGCCACAGCTCGTGGCCAAATCACGAGCCCTTCTGCCGCGCTCGTCTCGAGAGCACACCGGACCCGCGGTGTATTTTAAGACGGTTGAATATTGCCGAGAGCGCTTCGCGATCCGTTGAACGCGAAGATCAAGCAACACGAGATGCCGGTTACTCGGTAATTATGCTCTGTCGACTTTGTCCGTCTGTTTGCCGTAACTTTGAAAAGTTCGCGAAGAAGAGCGTAAGTAGCGTCGAATTCCATTAAAAGTTTCGATCGAGCGTGTACCTTCAGTTCATTAAGACACAGATAATATTGTGACTGTATGTACGTCGAATTGGTTCATCGAAACGTAATTAAGGGACAGGTTTAATCCCTTGTGACAATCACCCTGGGGTTTCTGGCAGCAAGGGGCAAGCAAGAGATTAGAGATGCTCGTTTGGATCTCACGGTATGCGCCGTCGAGTTGTCCGAGAATTCCAGTTTATGACGTTGCGCTGTTCTCGCGAATATTCGGGTTAATTTCAGGCTGACAGAATTAAGATTTTTCTTTTCGTCGTGTAGTTAACCAGGCTCTACCTACGACGGAAACGTTCATGCGAGTCTCGTCGAGTAAGAAATGGTCGATGCAACGGCGAAATGTTCTTCGTATCTTATGCACGTGCACGTACATTCGATTTCCAACGATTCCGTATCGCTTTTATCGGACGTTCGTTTTTATCGCGTTGAGTCAAGTGGCAGGCAACAAAAATGAACAGCTCGTATCGGCAACTTGGAAATGTTTTACGGCTTTTAGAAGATATTATCCGGGTTTGCCGCGAATCCGGCATAAACCAGCGCGTTGATAGAAACAATCCAGAAAATAACGTTGTATCAAAAGAATCTGGATTCATTCACCGCGTACGGTCGCGCCATTTGCACCGTCCTGCGTCCGCAGGAATGCAATAATGCAGTTATTCTCGATAATCGATGAAACCCTTACGTTGCTTTCAATCCGCCGAACAAATAATCGTCGAATCGAGAAACGGAAGTACTTGATAGTAGTATGCATGAGAATTTCAATGGCCATCGAATAATATAGGTACTCGATGTAGAGATGAAATTTTTATCAACCCGCGATACCGTATCGATTTTACGCAGCGCGAAACGTCAAATTTCTCCATTGGCAAATACCATTCGTCATCTTCAGTTACATTTGCAATGGCGCAACAAACTATTGATCCTGGAAAAAATTCGATTCCCTTACTACGAGCTATTGGTAAACATTTCGAAATAACAAGTAGTCTATAACGAGACAGGACAGAAAATAATTCGATAACGTTTACTCGACAAAGCTATGGACATTTTACGAAGCAATAAAAGGCTATTCTACGCGGCAATATCAGATTCATGGAAACGGTGTTTCGTTAGTGACGCAAACCGACAGTGACGAAAATCACTCGATGCCGGGATCAGTTTGCTCACTGAAAGACAATCGTTACTGACGAGAGCCAGAAAAAAGCCAATATTACATTGCCTCTGAACGTTATTTCGAGAGCAACGGGAAGCGAATCGCTTTGTTTAAACGGAATACAGTGTCGTGTTTTATACGCGAGTTATGCGTTTTTCTGCTATCTCTGTGCCTCGATCGGATAGCGAAAAAACATTTAACGATTGTAAATGTGCGAAAGCCAAAGGGAGAGAAAAATGTTTCGAGGATCGTATCTCAAACCGCTCGGAGTTTTAAACCATTCTCAAGTTTCGCGAAAATATTTTCCATGGAGAAGCAGCGTCGATGGCTACGCTCGATGGTACGCCTCGTTGGAAGCTCGTTCGTGCGTAGCAACAATAAAACGCGAACAGAAGTTCTCGCCGAGCGATTTCGAGTGCGCCATTGTAACCGGAAGCTTCCGGCCAGAAGTGGACTGCTGCGTCTCTGGAAACACCCTTGTTACCCGATATTTTCCATCGATTTCGTCGATATCCTCCGTTTGTCTCAGTGAATTCTATCGTTATCTATCGTATTTTTAATTTATACGCCGCGTATTTTTCGCGCCGTACGAAACGACGAATAACTGTGTTTTATATCTTATTGTTAGTTTCGCACAAGGGTAGATTATACTTCGTTCGAATTTTTACGATCGTAAATTATTAAAAAGTATCCAACCGACTCGAGGAAAGCTTGATCCATTGGCGATTTTTCATGATTGCAAAACGATCTAGACCTAAACTGGAAGGTGTTTTCGAGTGGCCCATTTTTCACGATGCCTGCTCGCGAGAAAATCCATTTTCGGTACTCTTATAGAGCCGTCTCGAGGACCGCAAAGGTCGTGATTCGGTTCTTGTCCCCTATTTCTTTGAAATAACCCGACAGTCAGTGTATTTAAACACTCCTCGAGGTCTGTTTACACGCTTCAAATAATCTCTAGACCTGTAAGCACTGCCGCCCACTTGTTTCAGACTTCTTTACCCTCCGACCAATCTTTTCTCGCCCACGCTCCCTTTCGCTCGATCATCGTTCTTTCACGGGCTTATCGTTGCGTAATCGTTCGGTCATTCCCCAACTTGGCAAACACATTAGCGCGTGATTTGTATCGAACCACTTACGAAAAACTTCCAAGTTATCCCTCACATTTCATTGTTTTTACGGCTAGATTATTATGTCCTCTTCTTTAAGATTTTTGCAACGTCAAAGCGGAAAAGATTCTTTCGTCATATTTTTATCTAACGCAGGTAACGAACGAAACACGTCGCGAACAGTAAGAAAAATTTAACTCTATTTAACTATTTAAACTATTTTTAAACTATTTTTTAAATTTAACTATTGATTTATTTATCTATTTATATTTACGGGACAAACCCATCGATGACGAGCGTAAAGAAAAGATCAATGTATAGAACAGATAACAGAGTAATAAATACATACGTACAGAAAAAAAGAGAGAAAAAATACATATATATAAGGAGTAATAATACAAAAACAAAGTATAAAATATAAAAGGACGAGGAATAAGATATAACAGAATATCGTCGTATGAAATGCTCGACAGAATATCTTAAGGATACTATAGATTGACCGAAAATATCGATATTCAGATGGCAAGAGTTTACGTGATTGACCATTCTATTTATGGAACTATAGTATCCATGCGATGTGCGGTGCTGCTCAGTGTGTAACGACAGATAACTTCTTCAACCTCTTAACCGCAGTTGACTGCACATTGAGAAACAGAGAGAGAGAGAGAGAGAGAGAGAGAGAAAGCAGATGGGATTATATTCGCGTAGAAAGCAATAATCTGTGGCTAATTTACTGACAAAGATATTAAACATTATCCTACCATTGCCAGGAGATTTAAATTATTAAGGATAAGTACCATCATAGTTGTAAAAATCAAACGCTATCGGATGTGCACTATATGCCGCGGCAAATATTTTCCTGGATAAACATGGCTATGTTCACCCTCTGAATTAAATTGTATTGATGTTTTAAGAGACAAACGACTAATACCCTGGTCTCGCCGTTTCTCTTCGTTCGATATCATTCAGTGATCCGTTCGACCGCTCGTAAGACATCCTGGAGCTTAAGCCTCGGGGAGATAGTCGCACGCTTTGATCCCTCGGACCCTTTTCGGGTATTGTAAACGCATAATTGTGATCGGCAATGGGAGAAAGCAGTAGCTCCACGGGATTCAACGCTGTCGTGCTTATTGCCTACGTTGGGAAGAGAAAATCGAGTGGAAAGGACGCGTTCCTACGGGCTTGCTCGAAATCCAATTTCACTGATGAACGCTTCCGCGTGCAATTAATCGAAGTCTTCATTGATACTGGCGAGACTGTAAATTTAATTAAGCGAATTTCTACGTTTGTGTCCCAAATTGCGTGCTTCTTTGGGAAGATTCGTGTTTGAATGAACGCCCTGCATTCCATTGCCGCGCGATACTCTGTATCGACGATCTATTCGCACTCGTACCAAAACATTATTGAATTTTTCCCGAACGGTCAAACGTTCGCTCGTGATCAATTGTCGTTTATTTTCGAGCCGTGTTAATCGATTTCCCCGTTCCATGTCGCCCTTTTGCGTTATAAACTAAACAATCTCGAGTTCCTGCGATTTTTACGCGATTCGATTACGAGTTCGAATCTGTCCTTCTCTGGATTCTTGTCATCGTTTACTGGTTATTAAAATCGCTGCTGGCCAGAATTTATTGTACGACCGATTCTCGATATATAACTTACCTTACTCTCGAGCCAAGCGAAGTCGAAGCTTTTTTGGTGAATTGAAACGATAGCTCGTGGAACAAATAGACGGGGTACCTATTAATTATTAGAATTGTATCTATCGTCGACGCTGCAATTTCGCTGCGCCCGGATCCTCATTCGGAAATATAGGTGCTCGATAATATTTCCACGCAAAAATTGCCCCGTTTCTTTGCCTTTATTTATTTCCTATTATCATTGCCTATCTATTTCGGATATTCGTTCGTTCATTCGATCGTCGAGGACTGTTCGCGCAACCAAAGAATGGATTAACGGATTTCATACACTTGAGAACTGTAACTAGATGCTCTGTTGCGTTTGAACGCGATCTTGGTCATTTCTCGTCACGTTCTCTGCACCACGGTCCACTGTTTGTCCACCATCTGCAGCATGCTCGATGGTAAACAATTTTACACCTCGGTTTGCGAACGCTCGCGCTACGCACGAGCGTGGCACTACCAATTTCGTTGCAATATCGACAAAACATCCACTATATCGCCGTATATTGTTGGTACGTGTAACCGACTCTCGAATTCTCCATCTCGTATCAACCGCTGTCACGATTTATACGTTACTTTGTAAAATATTATTCCGCAGCGGAACCTACCAGTAAACACGTTATTCCTGGGCAACGTGGAACCTTATTGATCCATAGAATCATCCATATACGAATTTCAATTTGATATGCCAAATTCCACTTGCGGAAACTCGCGATCTAATATTTTGCCTGCAACGTCATGGTTTGCGGCACCACGCTGTGATATTTATTGCCAATTAGAGCTGCAAATTGTTCGTGCGATACATTGACTTTAATAAACCTCAACGTCGACCAAAGGGGCAACTCCTATACCGTGCTTGGCTCTCAGGGTTTTAACTCGGTCGACGCTTATAGCCGAGTTTATCAAGCTTCTGCTGGCTGATATTAAATTTGCGAACTCAATGATCGCCGTGCTCACACACCAACCATTCTGCCCACGCAATTCCCGCGAACGCGTTCGCCGGATTGCAACGATCCCGAGAAATATCGTTCACGAATCACGACTCCTTGGGCCTTCATCTTTTTTAATAAATCCTCGAAACCGAGAACCGACCCCAACTGCCTCGTAACGCGAAAATCTCTCGCGCAAAGTTTCTATATTATTTTTTCCGCAGGCGGAAGTCCGTCGGACCGGAACATCCCTTCGTTGCATAGCGTTACGCACAGTCTCGTAATAAATACGTTATTGCGATGACGGTGGATAAGTTTGCGTCGCATAGACCCTTTGTGCGGCGAGATTCGCCTTTCTTCCTTTATTGAAATGCCTAATGTCGCTAGCAGCGTTCAACCGCGATGACAACGTCGACGTCCACGTCAGGTGTCAGGGGGGAAAAAACGCGATCGAGCCGGGACAGCCAAGGAGCTGAATAATTGCGAGCGCGCGAAATCGACGTCGTGAGAGAGGTCGACGGTGAATGGGCGCTGATATCTTTAGCTTCGTTGAACGTGGAAGTTTCACGTGCTCAAGTTGCCGAGATATATTTAATACGACTGCGGAACTCGCTGAAATCACGGCGCATACGGTTCGTTTAGAGGCGAAGCTGGTTAAACGTAGCCGTTTACTCTCGAGCGAGGCTTTCCCATGATATTCGGTTTTTTCCTATGATATTCGGTTTTTTCCCATGATATTCGGTTTCGAGCTGTGAGGCGTTCGATCAAGTTCGACCATCCTCTTCGCAGCGAATCGAGTATTCGAACGTAGTCGTTTGCTCGTAGAATATCCTTTCAAGGGCCGGTCGATAAAAAATAAAGCGACTCCTCTTTCAATATCTATCTATCCCTTTGAACCTAGAATTCGGTTATCAACTGTATTGGCCCGAATCCTAGCTTCAATTTTGCAACGAGTTTACGAGCTCGTTCAGCATCGAATAACGAACGAAAGAAATCCCTGAAACGTCCGTGTAATCCTCGATACAAAGATCGACGAGCAGCGAAGTGGAGTAGCGGAGTAGTAGCGGAGTAGCAGCGGATAAAATGTCGTCTTTTGAAAGATGAAACGTTGGAGATAAAGCGCGCGTGCAGCCGCGTGTTGTCTTCAAACAGAATCGAACGTTTGCTTGGCTTCGTAGGAGCTAGGAAAACAAAGAGGAACGCTGTCCGTTTCCGAGATGGAAACGTCGAGCGGTAACGAAGCTGCAAGCCGATAATGTGCTTACTCGGAACCGGCGGAAAGAGGATTTTAAAGGTGTTTTCGTGGAAAGCGCTTCGAAAGATAGGCAGAGACGCAAGAAGACAGATGCCAGATGGAAATCGCACAACTCCATCGTCCAGTGCAAATAGCGAAGATCGAAACGAGGACTCGGCTGTCGCTGGAAAATTATTAGAGGATTCGCCGAGCGCAAATTGATTCGCCGCTACAATGGAGAACGCTGTGGCATCGGTAATTCGATTAATTCTTGAAAGTCCGAAGCGCTCTGCAAAGACAACAGTCGCTGTCCGCCGGAGAACGCTGGTAATTACTCCGAGATCGCATCTCCCTTTCGAGTTTCCTCTGGCCGGATAGAACGTTCGTTTTCGGTAACGTACAATTCGTCAAAAGATCGGCTGAAGGTCTCGATATTGAAATCATGATTGGCTGCTCTGTATGCCGTGACTCGCGGTTTTCTATGGAAATTTATGAGTCGGCACGAACATCGGATCGACGGCGGGTAATAATCAATCAAACGTAATTCGTAATGAAAAATGTGGCCAGCATCTCGTTCTCGTTGTTCGACAAGCGATCCGTCGTTCTCGCGCCTTCGTTCGCGAACCTATGAGAAGCACGTAATCCACGAATGGATGAAATCCGATTACCGTGCTTGTCGGTAGTTGCGTTTGTCGCTCCTTTGTGAATCGCTGATTCGATTAGCCACGTGCCAGCCGATATCCAAGCGTATCGACGTGTAACGCGTGTGTGGTTATAAATCTATTGGCATTGTTTAGGCTACGTTTAGGTGAACGCGATCAAAGATTAGCCGTTTGACCGGTTTCAATCGAGTCACGGCGTAAGAAAGGCCAAGTGCAATGCCAAAGCAAACTTGCTGAAACGGACGCAAATTAGAGCGTGTGCAAATAAGCGGAGTTGATTTATCGTAACGACGGGCGAGTTTGACCGCCACGAAGTGTGTTTTCGACGATTCGTCTGAGCGATGCGTTCACTGTCGTGCATTGTTCGAGACGGACTCAGGGGAAACTGCTGCCGCAGCACGACAAAACTCGTCCTCGTTCGTCGACATCGTTCATCCTTCCGGACGAGGAAAGCGCCATCGTCGTTTCCCGAACGATGTCACGCATCGTGGACGCGAATTCCCCACTGTAAAGTGACAACGAATGATGTCGCGATGCCGAGCAAAAGAGAAACGGATCCGATATAACGTTACTCAAGTGATAAAAAGGCAATCGAGTCGGTTGGCTCGCGAGAAGCGATGCAGCTGTGTGCTCTTTGAATCGACTACCTCCCTTTGTAATAGGAACAGTTTCGTTTCATGGATCGATGTGCTTTCCTTTGACGCAGTTTAGACGAAACTTATCTAAACGGTGCAGAGTTCTTAGCGGTGAAACTGATATTCCTACATTGCAACGTTGTTCTCGCTATGTGTCTCTCGTTTGATGCGTAAATGGCGACGAATGGGTCGATATTGCGCTCGATATTCGTCGTACCATTCTGTGATCACCATGATGATCAAAGTGACGATCGCGCGTTTCACGAGAGATGGTTGTTTCGATTGAAATTTTAATACCCTATACTATTGTACGTTATGCATTGCGAGTTATAATTCAATTGTGAGTCGAGATGAGACACGGTAAAAGTTTTAGTTGCTCCGGAAATTTGACGCTAAACCTACCGACATTTTGTGTATAGCTAATCCTACCATGAGCGTTAAAAAAAAAAAGATATCTATCTTAATATGGAAAGATTTTAAGGACAGTCGTTTGACCGCGGGATGGTAGGTTTAGTATTAAGGAAATATGTCGATAGAGACGCATTGTTGATATTTAACGTGTTGTAATTAAAATCAGTAAGGTACATAGACGGTATACCGTGCATTGCGTGGTTGCATACGAAGGACATCGTAATGTGGGGAATTTCTAGTAGGGACATTGATTTTGAAATTGTCGGTGATTCGAGGACAGTCCGTAAGGCTGTTAAATACTTTATAAGCAAACAAGATGTCATAAGTTATTCTTGTACGGTACAACGATGTAAGGCCACAACAGGACATTGTGGACCGACGATCGTGACACGTAAAAGGGTTAAGTTCGTCGCAGTTGTTTCACGATTCGTCCTATAATTTAAAATTAAAATGTCTGTGCGTGGATCTTGAAGCTCGGCGACAGTCAGTCTCTGATCTCGTGTTTATAGTCGAGGCAAGTTTATACGGTGTATCTTCGGGCGTGGTCTTCTTCGAGGAAACTTTATTCATTTTACTTCTCTCCGAATAATCCTGTTTAATTAAACGTCGCTTCTCGTTCTAGTGAGTCGGCTTCTACTGGATTAACCATCCGACCATATCGTCCCTTCTTAGTCGAGTCGATCGAGCTCCAAATTTTCTGCCTGTCCGACAACATGGTTCAACGCAACTGAATTAAAGTTGGAAGAGAACAAGCGGCGAAATTGATACCAAGTTCGGGACGAAGAGGTTGAAGTTCGGCGCGATAATGGGCGAAAGCGAAATTTTCCCCATGATCTTGCTATTGCTTAAAAAATACAAGGGATCTCTGTGTCTCGGCGCGAGACAGAATCCGCGTGTCTGTAAGCTAGCGACAGTTTACACTTTGCTTCACCAAGAACAATGCAAACTGTTCTAGTTACCGTCTGGCTGAAAGCTCAATTCAACCTCTTGACACGGAACAATGTAATTGATCGCGCGAAATGTCTAGATTATGCGCGCGGCTTGACGAGCTTCCCTATTGACGGAGAAATTGATTGGTAGAGATTTTTGTTAGCATGGTTATCGACCAGCCAATCCATAGGCGTCTGAATTGACAGAAATCAGAAGCGACACAAACCCCATTGACGGACATCCGATTGATAGGGCGGACAATTAACACGATTTGACAAACTTTCCGATAGAAGTTCTCGAGCAGCGGATCGATAAATTAGTCTGTTAAAATTTTGTGCCTGTCGATCGATCGACCAGCTAAATCTAGTTACGCGATACTCTTGATTCCTCTAGGTCCCTGAAACACGAATCGATGTACATATAATTGTATTTTGTTTCCGGCTAATTCGTGGAACGCAATTAACGCGAATACAGCGTTATAACTTCTATCATTCGATTAAAGGCTTTGCTCGGCAACAGGAAGGAAATCTTTCGGAGACGCGCATAGCTGCGTAACAGGTAGCAGCGCGATATTCACCGCACCCAGTCTCGAGGTTCGGGCGAGGCGAGACGGACCTAACGACCGAATGGTCGAAGCTACATTTTGGAGGAAGACGGTTCGGCCGACTCGACCGTCGCCTAAATATATAATAGAATATAGATAGCGAGCGTGTTCCACTCACCGAGCACGAGCAGCAGTAGAACTTGTTGCGGGAGCTGAGCCACCATTGTGGGCTCCTCCTCTCGCGCATTTATGACTTGAAATCGGCCAATTCCGCCGTGTATCGTTTCTACTCTTACGATTACAGCGACCTCTTGCAACAACATTCATTTAATGTTCCTCCCAGCTTCCACGGATCCGTTGTTGCTCCACGATCTCGCTCGACGATCTTCGTCGATGCACATGCGATCCGCGTTCGTGGATACTGACAGACAACCCTTTGTTCTTCACATCGATAGCCTGTGTTTAGCTTATATTTCGTGTGTTCACACGAAAGTTTCGACGCGTTCTGCGTGTTTGCAGCCGCCGCGTTCTTTTGGCCGTCGCGTTACTTACCCGACACGTTCCTTATCTGTCGTGTTCAACACGCCATTACTTGCGGATCACATACGTTACTCCAATATTGTTGCCACTCGACTCTGGATTTCATCCGACACGTGGCCGAACGTGGCGGCAGCGGCTGCAATATCAGTGACCGTTCAGCGTGCAAATTGGCGACGAGCTGCGCTTGATCGCGTGGATTTACCGCCGTTAGGACTTTGCGAATCCCCGGGGACTATCGCGTTAGATCGACGTGGTTACGTTGCGTGCGAATTGACTACTGCCTTGTTATTCGTACGTGGCAAATATTTTTGGGGTCTTGAACGATACGAACACGGAGGTAAAAGGGGGAAAAGTAGGAAGAGAGAGAGAGAGAGAGAGAGAGAGAAAGAGAGAGATAAAATGATTTGTCGACCAGAGTAGAAGTTGATAGACCGACGGCCTAGGTTCGATAAAAGCATATAAACAAAATGACGAGGGTTATGCGGATAAGGGTTGCGCAATGGGGTATTTTATGGTACGATAGCAAGGTTGGAAGTATATCAGCAACGCGACTGGCGATCGAATATTCCTCACAGAGGACAGCAAAGTATCGAAGCATTCGTGTAAATTGAAAACCGATAAGCCTGTTCTACGATAAGCCGCGAATGGTTTATCTCTTTGATTCGAGTGACCTTTTAGCGTGCGTCTCTTGCTTTCGAGACAATTACATGATTTTTATCTCGTTAACGTGTACGTTCCGTCGCCTAACAACAGGGCGAAACGTTTTTACGAGTTTCCTCTTCCATTGACAATTTTTAACATTAACGGATGCATCTTTCCACGGAATACAGGAGCTTCTACGTGCAAAATGAAGCGTTATCTTGTTTTCCGTGTGACACGCTGATGGAGGAGCTCGCGGCCTGTTGGATTTTTGACAAAATAGCGAGTCCCTATAACTTCTACACTTTGACCTACGTTAAACTTTACCTTGGTTGTTAATCTCCTTGCTGGCGACGAAATAAAAACGCTCGTTTGGTTGGCAACATGAGCATGGAAGCAACGAGAGAAAGAAAAAGCACGCAATCGCTGAAAATCATCGTATCAGTTTTTCTCTGGTATAAACCTCATTCATTTGTTCTTTCCTTGGTAGACTAAATATGCATGGCCACGTGAACAGCCACTTTGTAAAACCAAGCAAGCTCGTGCCTGATCTTTTTGGCTGATTTTGAATCGGCGATGTTCGCGTGGCCAGTGATTAAGGCATGGCGAAAGAATTCCGACTATAGAGTCAAGTGGAACTCTTCGCTTAAAGTGCAAAACGAAGATTAATCATTTAAAATTCGCTGACTAATCCTTTCATTACCTTTCGTTACGCTTATGAGATTCCTATAAAAGTTTCTGTACGCCAAAAAATAGATACTCGTCCTCTCCTAAGGAAAATTCGCGCAGTCCTGCAAAATCAAACGTTCGACAACACGAGTTTCTCTTTAAATTATCTTATCAAACCCGTTCCTCCAACCGTGGCGATCTTTCGAGGCCGCTTGGCTGCCTGCCCAGATTTTTCGTGGATATTTTTGTCGCGGCTGTGCATCGCTCTCTGCTCCGACCGAATCGTCCAACAATATGTAACAAGGAGACCCAATGTTACTCTATGAAATACCTATAGAGCAGATCCTACCCTGAAACCACTCGTCCTTCCAGCCAGTACTTTCAATCGAACCTAGTGACAATCAAGCGCAGACTCGTCCTCATAAAAGATCGCACTTTTAATCGAACTTTGCACGACCCTGTTTCACTCAAAGAACCGCCGCCTTTCGTCTCCCTGACGTGATCCAAGTTAGGCACATAAACACACGTGACGAAAGCTCAGAAAATAGCGAATGTGGGCGGCCAAAAGAATAAGAAAATAACGACGAGACCGAGATGTCGCACGCGGTGTCTCACCGCCAACTGGCTCTAGTACGGTTTCTGTTCGTTCACCCCTCCTGACCCACTCTTCGCGCAAGCACACTAGAAGCGCCAATACGGTTCAGTGGCCTGGTCGCAAGTTTCACGCGAATACACGCTATTAGCGTGAAGAATCACATAACTTCTTCGTACGTCTGCTAAAACGCGTCCAATTCGCGTGCCGCCGAAGCCAGGAGCTCAATCCTCCACATGCCCGTTATGTGCTTTTCCTTCCTCATCCGCCAATGTAAAGAACCTTCACGCCATCGTATATGCACGTGTGTGAGCGTGTGTGGCTCACAATGGGCTAATCGCCGCATAATTGTTGTCGCCATGTCGCCAGGAGTCGCTTCTTATTTGCCTTTGTCACGGACACTCGGCCAGATAACGGTGTAATCTTGTTTGCGTTTCCGCTCTGGCCAGTAGCTGCCGCTCCTCTACAGGTGCTGACCGTCAACGCTTTTCTAATGTTTGCCGAGCTACCGGTAACGTTAGCGGAAAACACCGTGGGATATCGTGCTATGAAAGCCACACCAGCTACAAGGTATGAAAGATCCTTGGTAACAATATGAAGTAACAGTTGGAACTGGTACTCGTTTCGTTGCTGACACCATGGAACATTACTGTGGAAGAAGGATTTGCCTCGTGGCTGGTGTGGCTACTAGACTCCGCGAGATAGGAGTCTAGTGATAGTTGGAAAAGCACGAAATGTTCACCTTGGTACACGGAGAACAACATGGGTGACGTGGATTTTGAACATCCGAAAATCGTACGTAAGACAGAACAAAATCAGGAAAATGTCCGTTCCTAGTAGATCTAAGATCGTCGTGTGTACGATGTCTGCAAGGCTGACAGAAGCTGCTCTCGGCCACGTAAACAGCGTGTGCAAAGTGTAATCGAGATCTTGCAAATATTCGTACATCGGCGTAACAGCGATATCAGGGATGTAAATGTTAACGAGAAGCGGCACGGCTATTTGCTGATGATCCCGACGCATCCTTTGGGACGTTTCCTACTCGACGTACCGAAAAAACCAACGTTGCTGTCTTTCTTACGCGCCGCTCCGTGTGTCCGGTGTGTGTTCACAATCGGGCGATCAAAGGCAAGCTTGATGCGGCGAAATGTTTCACGAAGTAATCAAACTTGCTGTTTCCTGACATTCGTTAAACGCATACGGGCACACCCGTGTAACTGCTGCTCATGTTGGTTTTGATGTGTTTCTCACATTGGACAACAATCAAACGAGCACGTCTGTATCACGAAAGTTAACAGAATTCATCGACGTATTCCGACGGCGGTATGGCCAAACGAATGGTTGTCCTGGGTCGGCTGGTTATTTACGACGTCGCTTTGCAGGGTTGAGTGTTTCATGAAAGAGGAGAGCGTAGGATGCACAGCTTCATTTTCGTTTCCTTTTTCCATATCAGTCACAAATTTGTGCGTTAAAGCTTGACGTAACGTTATTTCGGAGTCTCCTCTATAACGCAGAAGCGTACGCCGGTGTAGTCACTTTTTGCAGCTAACGACAAGAGAAAGATTCATGAGGTTTAAACTGGCCCAGTTTATACTCAGGCGACGGATTCTACGAGTCATCCTTATCGATGATCCGGCGATTTAAAATCACAAGCTAACACGGTTGATCCAGTAACTCTCGGTTTCACTCGACTCGGTCAGTCATTAGCTGGACGACGAACGAAGGAAGTCTGGCTGGTGCGATCTGATTCGCTCGGCGTGATGAAGTTAAAAGGAAAGAGAAAGAAACACGATGGTGTTAAGCGAAAGCAGCCGAGGCAGAGGAAAGTCGGTGGTTGCGGGAAAAGGGCACGGCGCAACCGGCTGATCAAGCACCCGTCACTACCAGACGTCTAACCGACGTTTTCCAATTCGCACGGCCATTCACCAGCCTCCGATCGACAAAAGCGCTGCCTCTTTTGCAAATTGCAAATTGCGGGTCTGAGCGAGCGCTCGCCGCTTGTTCCTCGCTGGAAAAACGGCCCGTTACTGGCCGCCGTGATACTTCTCCTCCAATTTTCTCGAGACCTCCGTTGCAAACGCACTTTGATCTTCCAACCGTACCACGCGAACTTCAACCCTCGTGTGAATTAACGTTGACCTGTTCGCTAGTCTGCTTCTGTCTGGATTTTCTGTAGCCTCTGCGAAGTATCACGGTGTATCCGGTGAAAGGTAACTGTATTCGGGCTACGAAGCAAGTATGCGAAACGTTCGCGAACTTTCAGACACACGGAAAATTCTTTTTGTTCGCTCTCGGACCAGCTCTTCTTAACTTTCTAACTGGTTATTCCAATGGCTTTCTTGTATATCCTCTGTAAATATTGAAAACCCGGGGAAGAAAATTCTCCTATGTAAATTTGTCTTCGCTTTGGGTTACCCCCTATTCAGGCAAGCGTTCGAGACAACGCATTTAGCTTGCGAGGTAGGTAACGATCAAAAAGGGAGCAATGTCAACACGTTATGAACGATGCCCTGTTCGATGCTTCTGTAATTCAAGCGTAAACGTTGCACAGTTTTGCTTCATAGTAAATTAAGCGATCGCTCAATCGACTGTAATTCCAAATAAAGGCTTTGATCGCGGTTTCGGTAATTGAAACCAACTGACGCCGCAGGTTAGAGTGAAGAAATCGCTTGTGTAAATAACAGGATTCGCTATTCCCAATGGGAAACAGGGGGCAAGTTCGTATCGATATTCATAAGAAAACAATATCTACCACGTTTCTTGGTATTGGCTTCCATTACTTGTTTACATTACAAACAACTTCTTCCGTGATCTTGTTTGCCTTGCCGTTAAATATTTGTGTTGGTCAAACAACGGCGACGTCAGTGTCAGAAAATTTCACAATGGTAAGATACGCGTGCTTTAACTCGACCAAACGAGTTGGAGTCGATCGATGAAAAAGCCGTGTAATTTCTTGGTGAGACAGAAGGCGGAAGACCGACCGTTCCGTCATACATTTCTTTACCGGTTGAACAGTGGAAATACGAGAAAACTCCTCGGAGACGCATTACTAGGAGATTCTTGTCTCTACGGTTGTGCTGGTGAGCTAAGGTTTCATGCCCTTTGTCGCTTTCTCTTGTTTGCCGTCGCTTCACTTCGCTTCGGCGCCCGTCGCTTCCCTTCGCTTCGGCGCCCGTCGCTTCTCTACGCTTCGGCGCCCGTCGCTACTCTTCGCTTCGGTACCCGTCGCATCGTCGTTGGACCGCGACGACTCTTTGTCGATTTTGCGGTCAGCCAATTAAACGCATTCAAAGAGTTTGCGGTAAGGAAAATTTAATTATCTTATCCGGATTATTCGTTGATAAATCCCCTTTACGATACAAACGCCGATGCCACTTTTCACTCAACCTCTCCTTTCGCATCTTTATCTTCTTTCTCGTGATGCTTCTACTTTTAGACTTGAGCCTGGCGAACGAAGGTAATTGATCATAGGTAAGCGGAGTTTCGTTTTTATACCGCGACTTCCAGCCGTGTTATTCTTATTAGGCCTCTAAGTAGTTGCTTATTAACGTTATATAGCGATGGAAAAATGAAATGGCCGGTTGTTATGTTGGTAATGAACACAGTAACTGGCTTCCTGTTCGCGGGTTTGCCTTCGTAGTAGATCACTGCGCCGAGGTTTCGGTTGGATATAGAATGTCGTTCAAAAGCCAAATCGAAGGAAGTTTCGGTGTCCTCAGCTCGCGAGAACAATTTTACTTTCTTCCCTGTTACTAATACGTCGACAAAGTGTCACCTTGGTACTCTTAATCATTTAGAAAATTAATCTCTTCTTCTTCTTCTTCTTTCGCTTTAACGTAGTTTTCTGTCGGTTCTGTCGGTAGCCACTTCGTGCATAGATGACGCCACTTTACACGCAAGAACTTGTACAACTTCGCTGACTACGATATCGAAGGATAACAGAAGCATATAAAATATATTACTCACGTCGGTAACAAAGTATCGCACGAAAACACGATGAACAGATCGTTTTCCTTATTGTATTATTTTACTTTTATTAAATAACGTGTCACCGAGTCCGCAGCACCATACAGCCAGCTTCACACTGCGTACCCCGTGTTTTAGATACAAAAGATCGTGTTACTCGAAAACGTGGACGATAAAAACTAATCTCATATAAAGTAGCAATATTATAATTTACACGTAATCTAAGAAGTGGTCCGACGCCACCCCAGCGATCAAATAAAACGAACATTCTTTCCTTTCTTCTTGCTATCTTTCGAATCTCCGACGACAAATTACAAGCACTACTGTGTGTCAGTGCATGGCCCTGTTGCGTCGTCCGCACACGCACACGTTCTACCACTTTGACCATTCGGCAGACACAGCTGATCCTTGTTACACCTTCCGTTTTCGAACTGACAGGCGTTGGTCACTGTCGTGAAAAAACAAACGATAATTTACGATGATGATTAATTCAATTATCGTAACGTTACGAACGATAATACGGAATTACGGTATTCGATTCGTTAAAAATATTTTTAAGAGAGTGATCAGTTTGACGGAGAACAGGAGAGAAACGATGACATAAAACTTGATTTACCTCTCGGGCACGACTCAGGAACGACGACTATTCCGTATAATTTACCGCTTCCCCCTGGTGGTACCGATATGGGCGGCTTCCTGTCCCCGGTGCTCTTCATGGCAACTTCGATTTTGTGACTACGACGGTAAATAATGGATGATTGAAATATCCCCCGACTGCATGGTACTTTACTCGATTTTCCTAGCTCGTTATGATTCACGTTTAAGCTTTTACTATCTCGCAAGATATTTTACTGGCTGTTCGATAACGCTGAAAGCTTCCTAACTACAATATCGCTCTAATATTCGATTTACGTGGAGCATTTTTTTTTTCTTGTCTAGACCGAGTACAACACGAGCTAACGAGCTAACGAGCTAACGAGCTGTTTTATCGACAACTTACGTTTTCCAATCGGTCCAATAATAATTCTGCTGGGAAATCGCAAGGCCGAACGGATAGGTGAGCTCGTTGGCGATTACATTAATATTTCTGCTATCGATTTCCATACAGCCTGCGAAACGAATATGAAAAAAAGAACGGGGTGAAATTATCGAGAAATTAAGAGACGACGATCGTGGCGTGTCTATTAACAGAAAAACTTTCATGGCCAGATCTGTCCTTACTTATCGTAAACGTTCCGGCGTCCGCCCAGCATAGCTCATCCATCGTCCAATCGATACTTAATGAATTCGGTAACTTCACATAATCCCCTTGAAGAAAGATTGCACGACCGGTCCCATCCTCGTTGGCCCATTCCAATTTCGGCGACGCACGGTTCCAATCCGACCAAAATATCTTTCTGCGAACCATCAAATTTCCTCGATTCGCGTTACAAACTTTTATATCTTTTCGTTAAGCCAACGTCGTTTAATTGTAATTAATTTAATCGGAAGGAAGGGACGCTTTACGTGACGCGTTCGATTTACTGTCTAGCGGATGGATGGTCAAATTCGAAAAAATAATACTCACCCGCGATACGGGTGTACAGCTATTCCTCTAGGATTGACCAGTCCGTCTGAAACGAGCACCTTCCGCTTCTTCGTCTCGAGATTGGCTACCTCGACGGTCGTTTTACCCGAGTCGGTCCAGAAAATATTTCTCGAGATCCAATCGACCGCCAGCCCCTCGGGGCTGCTAACTTTCGGCAAAAACGTCTCAGCCACCGATCCGTTGTACGTTAACTCGATTATTCGATTACCTGGAAATAAATCTTGTCCAGACAGAGCCTCTTCTTCGCTGGTGATATTTCCGTCGGAAAATTCTTTCGAAATACGGGCCGCGCAAAGTTTCGAAAACATCGATATTTACCGGTGATGTCGCTCGAGTAGGCTTTCCCGTTCATACAATCAACGTCGATTGCGATAGCCATCTGCGTGTACGCTATGTAAATCGGGCTACCGAGATTTTCGTGCGTCGGCGCGAACGGAATCCTCAGCGTAGCCATTCCCTGATTCACCAATAGGAAATTCGCTTCGTGTTTTGGTCTCCGCTGGCAGTTACCCCCATCTCCGGTGAAACCTTCGTTACACACACAAGCGAACTGATTTTCTCCGGCTGCTACGCATGTCGCGTCTGGCGAGCAAATCGCCGGTTCGCGTCTGCAGGATGAGTGGGGCAAACACGTGAACCCATCGCCATAATAGCCCTGCAAGTGTCGCAATTCGTTGGATAATGACATGCGTACGGAGTAAATTCGTTATAGACGTATATGCCGCGTTAAAGAATAAAGAATAGTCGTGCTTGACCATCTACGTTTTGTTTCTATTGTTACGACTCGTATAATCGCACGCTTACATTTCGCCAATAAATTTCTTATACATTTCGCCAATAAATTTCTTATACATTTCGCCAATAAATTTCTTATACATTTCGAAATATTCTGCAAAGCTGTCAACGGCACCGTGTCTGACTACCGATCGTTCGTTTTTACTGTTCCGTTCCGCGCACTTTCAAAGTTGTCCGATCAGTCACTTTCTTTCTCTACTTTATATCTATTTTGCGGCCGCTATTACTACTGCCGCTATGTCTGGTTACACTTGATCCGTTACTACTGTTCGCGCTCGAACCGAGGCGAAGGCTAACCGTTCGGTAACGTCCTTGTACCACTTTCGAACGCTCGCGGCAACTCTATCAATATCTCGTTTCACTACCTTCACCTAGAAACGAATAATTCAGGACGAATTTGCGGATTCAATAAACGTACCGACTGGCAAACACAGGCGAAATTTGCGGAGGTTTGATTGTAACCACAGACCGCGTTTCTGCCGCAATTATTCAGTACGTTGCAGCCAATGTGGTTCTCGACGCATTGACGGACCCCGTCGCCGTTGTATCCCTCGATGCAAACGCACTTGTAGCCACCTTCGCTGGTGGATACACACTGCGCGTTCACGTGACACTGAGACGGATTTGTTGAGCAGTCTGATACCACGCAGCGACCATCCACCATACTGAACCCTGGATTACACGTGCACTCGTACCGCGAGCTTGCCGGATTGTACGAGCATCGTTCGTTCTCCAGACAATCGGTGGCGCTGCTGCATTCGTCTGCATCGGAAACGGCCGTTGAAACAAAAACGAATTGTGACGATCGTTCATGACTCGTTTCTGGGCTGTTTTTAGAATTGATTCTTTCGCGTGCGATCATGCAACTGTGAAAGTATTAAAGCGACGGATTTTTCGACTTTCGCGAGCACAAATCGAATCAAAGCAATTAAAAGAGAATTCGTGATTTTAAGATAGACATTTTACGAGCCAAAAATGTACGATAGAGAGGAATTGAAAAAAATAGAAAAAAAAAAATATGAAAGATGATATGACCGATAGCACTGCACGTGGTCCCGTCCCCTTCGAATCCTGGATTGCACACACACTTGGCTAAGGACTCCTCCTGCTGGCAAGACGCGTTCGGGTCGCAAATGTCCACCTCCAAACAGGACACCTCTGTGCCAGAACAACACTTTTCATTCACACGACAGATAACAACACCGCGTTCGTTTGCCTTGAATGTTGAACGATGACATTTCGTGGGAACAAAGGAAGAACAAGACGCAAGTCAACGTACCTGTTTTTACACACTCCATACCATCGCCCTCGTAACCAGGATTGCAGCGACATTCGTAGTCCCCGGTAGTAGACACGTAGATACATTGAGCGTAGGGGTGACACCTGTTCACCACGTTGCACGACACTGGACACAAGCGTGTGCAATTACGATAATGCTCTAGCTAATGATCCGTGATTGCTTCGACTATCCACGTCCGAGCGTTTCGTGACGGGTTTTTGCGAGTCGATCGCATCGATCGTGTTTCGCCTTGGCGGAGACGCGTCAAATGTTTTGTGACAGGTTTACCGTCATATTGTTCGCGCGATATTAATCGTCGAGCTAAACTATATCATTTTATACACTAATATTTCGAAATCGTCAATAGGACAGTAAATCTGTTGTTAAATAGATTAGATAGCGAATGAAAAAAGTTGTAATCGATGCGTGCGGCAAGCGTGTAGCTCGTGCGAAAAATGTTGTTAATAGGCAAGATAGGCGGAAGCCAAGCTGAGTATCGTACAGTGAAATCCAGATGGACCCATCGTTTCGTGGTTGAATCCGGGCCGAGGCACGCAAATCTTCTTTGAATGGTCGTAACTGTGACTCCAAGGACATACGCAGTAGTCTTCGTAGCATTCCGGAATTGGATGTGCCGATACTAGAACGCACGATGCAAACCGTTCGTCGCTGCTGGTTAGTAATCATCGCAAATCACACGGGATAATTGTACTCATTTCGTACTCTGTGCTATCACGACACTGCGTCGAATCGTGTTCTACGTGCGATTAGTCGTCATGCATCGATACGTGTCAATTCGCTTGAGGATTAAATTTGTAATTAAATTTAATACTTGTATAATCGACTTTCTCGACAGATTGAAAATTCTGTCTATTTCAAATTTATAATTAAATTCAGTATTTAACATATTCCCTTCGTCGGAAAACTGAAACTTTCATTACGGTTCATTTGAATCCTCAAATCCGTAATACAAATACTTTCTCGTGCAATTTGAATATTTCAATTTCTCAAAGCCAGGACTAATAAATCAAACGAATTGGGGTGACACTGCGGTCGAAGAATGCGAACATTCCTTTGTTGTACTTACAATCCCGATCGGGGGAAACGTCGGTAGATTTTCCAGTTCCTTCTTGCGGCATACATTCGTTATTCCGATATTCCCAGGCTCTTGGACACCAGCACATCTCCTCCACGCACTGTGGTTTCGGCGGCTCGTCCACTGTGGTTGGCTCTGCTTCCGGGTAACACGTGTAACTATCACCTGGAAACGATCCGTTGAAACGGACGGTTATCGCGAGATTCGTTTGCAAATCATCGCATAGAAGGGCGAGAGGAAATTGCACGTATTCGTACGAATCGCCGAAATCATTGTGATTCCGTAGTAATTCAATTTTAACATCGCCTCGCGAGTTTCTGACCAACTACAATGAGATTGGCTGCTTGGCAGTGGCGTTTGAAGATATTGAAATTTATATCAGCAGGTGGATTTAATGACATTTGCAAAGTACAACGATATTTCGCGGAATATTTCGAATTTAAATCGCACGACTAAATCGATTTCAAGAATGCTTCGTCGCTTTATCACGTAGTACATCCTTACCAACGTAGCCTGGTAAGCAGATGCACACGTGCTTCTGCCTGTCGGTGTCGAAATTGCAGATACCATTAGGCGAACAGTTATCCTCGACGTCGCAGGAAACTGCAACAAGTCGTCGTGTAGTACCAACCCAGCTATTTCTCATGTACAAAATCAGACGATAAATGTTCTTACCACGTTGCGACGCGGGATAGCAACCCTGTTCGGTATCCTCGAAGCCGGGCAAACAAACGCAGTTAGGCTCACCTTCGATCATCACGCATTGCTCGTAATTTCCGCATCTTGTTTCCTCGCAAGAAGGAAGACCTGTATTTTCAACAAAAGGTGTACGCTGGTTATTGACGATTCGTAAAACAGAGTCCTGCCGCGGAGAACCTCGAAAATATCGATTTTCCAGCCGAGCAAGTGGCTAGACGAGTTATCGGACTATGGTAATTTCCGATTGTTGGTAACTCACTCTCGCAAATTCGACCATCGCCGGAGAATCCGGGCCTGCACTGGCACGTGTGACTGCCTTCTTGATTAATGCACTGCGCGTCGGGAGAGCACATGTGATTTCCGGCGGTACATTCGTTCACATCCACGCAAACTGCGCTTCCGTCTTCCTCGTACAAATATTGATAGCTGGAAACAAAAAGAGCAAATCGCACATTTCCGCGGAAAGAGTATCTTCGTGGTGATTTATCTATAAACGTGAAATAAAATTCTTTCCAAAATTCGTCAACTTATCTAACCGTACTACCATAAGAAGGAGAAGAAAATATCCCTTTGACGTTTCTCTGTATCTTACGCGCCATCTATGGAGAATACACGCGTAAATCAAAATGAAACTTCTTACCCAGGATTGCAAACACACTTAAAGCTATCGCCATCGACGACGCAGAAGCTGTGGTCGCTGCAGGTCTCCCTTCCCTGGATGCAGGGATCTTCTTCTTCGAGGGGTGCCACTTTTGTGTTCACCGCGAAACGTATAATTCCCTCGGTTGCCTCGTAAGTAGTAACGCCTCTGTAGAACTTCAATCTGGTCGTATCGTCCTCGGGTTCCACGTTCAGGTACGGACACTCGTTATAAACGATTGTTTCGTCTTGGGTAAAAGCGAGTTCCCGCTCTTCCCCACCGTCGTTCAGTTTGCAAGTTCTCTCGCTCTGAGCGCGGATCACGCCGGCTTGCGCTCTCGTATAAAGTTCTTCGTAGTCACCGTAGTCGACCTTGGTATCCCTCGTCAATTGCGGCAACGTACCTTCGATCATTGCCTCCACTTTCAGCTGACCGAACACGTCCAGTCCAAGGTAATTGCTTCGTATCGTCAGTTTGTCGCCGGTTGACGGATACGTTAGCACCGTCGTGTGATTGAACATGCCCCCTGAATCGATCGTTTCTCTACGTTAACCATTGTTAACAATGGTCTCGTCTTGAGCGTTTGGTCTTGTTAGGAAATAATAGGGAGGGGGAATGATAAAAAGGAATAAAGCTAGGATAAGCGACGTAGAATAAAATCGTATAGTGCTCTGCTGACAAGACGTCATTTGTCAGGCGATACAATCTACCGTAGAAACAATCTACCAACCAGTGAGACGAGACGATGCTCCTTTCACTCTGTGAAGTTAGACTGGTATTTTTTTTTTCGTGAAGTTTTGTCAGCAGTACACTGTAACATCGTCGGAAAGTACCTGTAAGCTCGTATCCGTTTTTCGTCTCGCCGATCGGTTTAGCGAACAGCCAACCGATCACGCTGCCCAGATTACCCAACAATTGGAAACTGGCGCCAATTTCCTCGGGTACTCTCGACAGGGCCGTGTACGTTCTTCCATCTTTCGGTTGCACGTAGCACTGGAGATCTCTGGCAGGGAACTCCACGTCGTTGATCGTCCCGGAAACGCGTCCATTTACACGCAATGGAATATCTACAAATTTGTACGATCCTTTAAATACTTTTATCGCTATCGACTCGAATTAGCTTGTACTCGTAAAGCACGGTGGTCGGTTACGGTATCTTCTTATTCAAAGGGTCTAATTCCGAGAAATCGCCGTTTTACGAGGCCATCGAAAGAGCTGCGTAGTCGGTTCCCGTGATCTATGAATAGATCAGAGAGAACGCGACCGGAATCGTCTGTTGTCGGCGTTCGTTTCGCGACACTTGTCGCTGTCGAAAAGAGAAGAGTCGGTTAAAAGTACGGGGACCTCTTGAAAGCGAATTTTTATGTAGCGTGGCTACATCAAAGGGACGTGACTCGCGTATAATTGAGGGGGTTGCTGGCTTTACGGCGAAGCAGAACCGTGAAACGACGATTCTCACCGTTTGGCAGACAGGATTTCCCATTGCCGAAGAATCCTTGCTTGCAGTGGCAGCAAAAGCCCACCTCGTAGTCGACACACGTCGCCCTGCTGTGGCAAGTCGTTGCTCCTATTCTACAATTGGGTACCTGATTCGATGCGCTGCTATCTGATCGATAAAGGAATAAGGAAACATACGGTACAGTTTGAAGGAAAACGATCGAACGAACAATCGCAACGATCCAAGCTAAGGATCGGTGGTGATCGATAGAAAATTTACCTTCGATATTGTCGGGAACTTTCACGTCGCTGTCGTCGGAGATCGGTCCTACTTGGAACAGCCACTGTCCAGGTCTGTTCACGTTCGACCATCTGAAGAACGACAAAGATTACTTTCTCGTACGAAGACAAGATAAATGGTACTTTAAACAGGCATCCAGCGACTCACTTGTCGACATTCTGAATCTGATCCGTCCCGGAACCCTTCAACGTGTACATTCTTCCTTCGCTCATTAATCCTGCTTGTGCCTTCGCGTCGGGCAAACCATTCGGGTGCGACTCACCTTGAATCCATTGTACACCATTCTCCGGATACAATAGTTCCACGTAGGAGTGCGTGCCATTCGACGAGATAGCTACTTGGTACGTGTTCACCTGAGAGAAATCGGATTAAATGAGAAAGAAGGAGAGACGGTGATCGCGGTTTCGTCTTGCACTTGAGAAAACTTGCCTTTATTCCTAGCAGGTCGACTCACTTCCACTCACCTTGTCGCTTTTTCCGTTATAGTATCCAACGGCCAGCCACGTGGCGAGGAACACATGAGTCGGTACGAAGTCTGCGGCGTCCGTGAAAGCGCTACGAACCATTCCTCCGGCTCTGGCGAGCACCGACGGTGCGTCCGTTTCGCCATAATAAACTCGTCCAGAGCCGCTGGTGTCAACGTGTGTATAGAGCGGCGCGATAACTGGATCGTCGAGCGGGAATGCGATATTAAAAAACCTTTGCATAGCCCTTGCGAAAGAGAGGACTCCATTTCCGTTTACCTGCAACCGAGTAAGGTGATCTCATTAGCCCTTGCTTCTGTATTCAGCTCTCCGTAATTAAAAGTCTCATTACGCGAATGAGAATCGAAACGGAAGATCTCACAGGCTATGCCGGCAAACTTTCGTTATCCGTCCGATATAATCCAGAGATAAAATTTCCCCAACGGTCTTTATCCAACTTTTGCTCCACACCTCCCTCACAGAGGTTCCTAAATTTCTCCACCTTCTACGACGCGCTCCTGCCTCGAGATAAGAATCTGCATATCTAGATTCTCTTTAATCTAAAGGAAGTCGTGAAATAAGAACTAAGAGAACTCAAGAAATTTTCGATAGCTTTTGAACAGAGTTTACGTTCTCATTTAGTAGTATCTCCAATCACCCTCTTATCTATAATTAAAATTTTTCATCTGACGACTTCTTTATCGCAACGTCGATTCAACGAACGGTTATTAAAATGAAAGAGAGGAGGAAGACGACGTTGTGCAGAGTTGCCTAGACACGAATATGCAGCGGTTATTAGACAGGTAAGTAATATAAGCACGTGTGGGGAATCCATGGATGATGTAACGAGACGTCTCGTACGTACAGCAAAAGTCATTCACCCTGAGCACGCGTCGTTTAACGAAGCTCTGGCATTAGAAAGGGCTGGAGTTGGAAGCTGCTCAGCTCGATGCCACGCGTCTACGAGAGTAGACGTCGTTGCGTCAATTGGCTAAACTGAAAGGCGCGCGTTGTTCCACATTCGTGGCGGGAGCAGCTGTGCCGTCGACGCCACGGGGAAACGATTCCCAACGTTTAACGAGGACCAAATTAAAACTTCACCGAAATTCTATTTTTGCTTTCCCGCGAATGTTTCCGTCGGCTGGACCACCGTCTACACGCGGCCTACTTTGTCGCGTATTTTTGGGTCACCGAGATTCAAATATGGAAGAAGAGATTCGATCGCTCGAGAGCTGTTCAAATCTTTGCTTTCCCTTTGGGAAATATTTTTCGAGGCGGTGCTTCGATCTTGGTAAACATAATTGCGAAGCAATGCGAGGATAAATATAGACAAATGAAAACGTTGAATCTCTTAGTTTTCAGCTCGTATCTCTGAACGTTCGACTGTGACGCTGTATTAAATGCCTACCAAGCAGACAATTTCATGGCTCGATAGGATTACGAAACAGTGTCATAGCACGCATGAACAATGCGCTTTCAGGTCGAGTACCAAACAAATGGAAAGACGGAAGCGAAGCTTCGTAGTTAACGACCCTGGCTAATTGACGAAGTTTAACACGTCAACCAAATTCCGGTCTGGTTTCGACCGCTCTCACGTCCCGATTTCTCGGCTCGAACTTCTGATTGTTTGACGCTCGTGTCGTTTTCACGCGATAGCGATATTACTAGCCTGTCGAATTTAACACCCAAGCATGCGCGCGTATTATTCAACGAGCGACCTGATCGCAAGAATTGACACAAATTAAATTGACCAGACAACGATGCTTCTCGTCAGGCGCCGACTCGCTGTCGCGTTGCTCTTTAAACGCGTGACATTACGCGTGTATACATCTTCGTTAAATTATCTGGTCTTTCTATTCGTTTCATTCTCTAACTATCGATCCGGATTTGAAAGGAACTCTCGTGATCTCTCAAAGCGTGTTTTACTTTTCCACTTGTACAATTTCATCCCGATTCAACGTCCGGCCCTTTAGTTTCGTACAATTTCATCCTGTGATTTCAACGCGAAGAAACAGTTGTAATCCTGTTTTGAAACCGCGTCGCGGTCAATCGAGCCTTTTCTTCGCGATCGATGCGACCAATTTCACGCCACCGGAATCTAATCGAGGAAAAAGTTCAGCGAAAAGAAAAAAGGAGCGGAGAAAGAAAAGAGTCCACAGCCAAGTCCTCGTAATTATTCCGATCGACCGTCCAGCTTCTCTCTCTTTTTATTGCCGGCCACGATCGATAACAATCGGCACGAGTTAGCCATTTCCGATTAGATGATTTTTCGCGCGATAATTACGAGGGCGCCGACAAATCGGGATCACCGATAATCGATGCGACATGGCGACCAGCTCGAGAGTGGACATCGATCGCGTCTTCACCGACTGTCCCTCTTTTTCTCACTTTTCGCCTCTCTTTCTCTCGATCCGTACTCGAACGTTTTGACAGTGGCGAGTTTCGAGAGGAGAGTCGGGACTAACGCTATCTCCGTCGGGGCTATCGTTTGGGTCGTAGGTCACAGCTGAGCCGATGACACACACGCACACACGTAATCCCCGGTAATCGTGAACGCGAGAGAAAACGGTGAAAATAGATAGAGGCTGCCTGGAAGTAATACGACGAATCCATCTTGCCCGCCGATTCTCTTCCTGATGTCACTGATTATCCCAGCTGCTCGCTCGTTAAATAAAAACCGGAGGGGACTCGCATCGAATGGAATAATTCAAATGAACCGACTGTAATTCCACCTCCTCGTAACTTTAAATATATACGACGACACGATCGAGCAGTTGGTTAGATTTATTGTCCGTTACTGGAATAATTTCTCGCTCGTTCGAATCTTCGATTAACGAGTTAGTCCGCGGGCTGTTGTTCGAATCGAGCTCAGGGGAAAAAGGGCTTTCGCGAGCAGAGAGACGTCATCTCGACAGCTCCCGAAACTCGGACAAAATGAAACGCGAAAGAAAAGATCACTGAGACGCGGTCACTGGAAGGCCGCGTTCCGCGAGAGCTTCGATTAGCCGGGCAAACAACAACCGCGACATCGTTAAATGTCAACCTCGTGCGCGCTTAAACGTCGAAATTCGATCGTTTCACGGGACACTTTATAGAAATAACGAGCAGAGATTCGCGAGCTGGGAATGATCGTGCTCGTTGCAGTCGCGCCTGGAGCCTACGTGCTTCGAACGTTAGCCAACGATCGCGCTCTTTCTACGAGGATAATAGATCATGTTTTCGACACACGAGGTGGACAAAGCGAGTCGCACGCGCTAACGCAATCGTGTAATCGGCCGCAATCATTCTGATGACTACGAATCGTCGACGATAAGCGACGAAATAGAGATGATTGTCGTGTAGGCAGAGCTTCTAAGTAGACCGTCGCGGATATATCGCAGCTCGTATCTGTGTCAATCAATTCGTCGGACCTAACCCAGGTTTGCATGCCAAACATCTATTCAAGTTTCAATCCCTTCGATTCTCCTAAGAAATTGCATTTAGATTCAGACATTTTCGTCGCGTGCGATAAATTGCCAGACGTTTGCGGCGTGATTCTTTTTGTTCCCGATTGCCATCTAACGCGACGATTGCCCGTTAATCGCCCGCACTGTGTTTTCGTAATCGCTCGATTTACAGTCGTTAAATCAATGGAATGTATCTGACCGTGGCGGCGTAACGTTTTACAGTAAGCGACGCGCGGCTTCCTTTCGAATTTCTCGCTTGCCAAGAGACTGCCTGCATTAGAAATAATTTCACACGACTACGTTATTGGCGGTAATTTAATTAACCACGAACTTTTCAAACGAGCCTAATTGGGCTTCGCGACGCGGAATGACGTCGCCGGGAAGATCTGGAAGAATCGTTCGCGGAATTTCACAACGTCCCTGGTGCGCTCCTCCTACAAATCGCCCGCTAATTAATGTGGGAAAGCATCAAGGCTAATTGCCGTAAATCGTCGGTCGCATTAACGTCCATCTGGATGCAAATCCACCGGCCGGCTTTCGATACCATTCGTTTAGCGAGATCGTATCGTTCGCGGACGAACACGCGGACGAACCAACAGGTATCTCTATTCGCTCTCGGTTCAATTTCCGCGAAACGGCGCGCAATAAGCGCCGGCTAATTGCCGCTTCGCGCCGTTTCTCCCTTTTCCACTCGACGAATCAAACGCGCGTCGAATCCCGCTTACGTATTTATCTACTTAATTAGCGACGTTCGTCGATCGTTGTTCGGAAATTTCAGCGCTAGTTTTGCCCCCGTGTCTCGTCGGTTTATCCTGCCCCCTCCACGTTCTTGCGTAATGGGCAAGTAGGCTAATTAAATATTTATCTGATGCTCGACGGAGCTTAATTACGCGCGGCTGCTCGAAAAACGAGCCTAGCTTTCGAGCCAGGACGAAATGGGTCGGGGAAGTCGTAGTTGGCACCGTGTCCGATCCCATCTATCAGGACCGCATCTTGACGAACGAGGATGCGCGTATGCTCGCCGCGTATCTTCGTACATCTTCGTCCGTCTTCGCGTATCTCAGCGATCGAGACTCGGTTCTCGCTCGTCAACAGTGATCCCGCGATTATTTGTCGATAATTCGTCTGCCTTACGGTCGTCGAAGACATTTAGCACGTTCGTTCGGCCGCGTTGATTCGATAGACGACGCACGGTTGCCGAAACACGAATCAAACGCGCGTTGATAACGTATCCGTTATTCGGCACGGCACGATGATCGCGTTATCGAGCGTGTCGATGAATGGGACGGTATACTACGAAATCCATCGTCATCGTGCACGTGGTCGATGTATCAAAGTAGGGGCTACGGTGAAGTAAGCTATAAAATTGTAATCTCCAAGCTATTTTTCTTCCAGGTAATTATAATTACGCAAAGTTTAACGTATCAACGAAGGACATCTTATTAAGGAGGTAGCTACCGGTCAGCCGTAAATGGGTTCTGTCAGCGTCACGAGTCACGGGTTGCAATTACCTCGAGCCGATCGCGTGTTTTCTTACGTACGGCTTTTTACACGACGATGAAAACAACGACGCCGCTCGACACGCATGAGATCACGCACCTTGACTCGCTGGGATCAATTACAACGAAGATTCATCCGAATACCTACGTCGCATCCGTGCGCGTGGGGGAGGCGTATCGTGCAATCAATGCCCATTCACGCTCCGTACGACGCTCGTGAATCGGTTCGTGGAAAAGTGAGATCACCGGAGAACTAACTGCAGTCCTCGTCTAATCTCTTGCAGTGTTTGCCTTCCATGATTCATAGCGTTCGCGACTAATCGAACGCCGTTGCCTGAAAAATTCGAACGTTGATAATTTAAGGACACCTTATCTGTCTTCCTTGTCTCGGCGGAAGAGTTTAATCCTGCAATCGATACTCGCATTATCTGACGATTGTCTTCGGTGTCGGAGAAGTTTCCGTGAAACCGCGAATCTTATCACGAGGATGTCGTTTGGTCGATCGTCGAAGGGACGAGTTCCACGGAACAGGAGAACACGATCCGTGGAACGGACGAGTTCCACGGAACAGGGGAACACGATCCGTGTAACAAATGACGCGAGACAGAGAATGTGAGAAGCAGCTCGTGCGACGACCCAAGTGCAATTAAGCGACTGCGCGCCGGCTGCGGCCGTTTGACCGTCATCGCAGACAATGAATTCGTGCCACGCCAGAAAATGACGACAGATTAGACCACGAGCCGAATTAAGCGGATGACCGAATGTTCCTGGCTTTCCCTCGTTCCGCGCGAATTAATATCAACGAAACGAATTACACCATTCTACCTAGCCTTCTTCGATCTACTACGCTTTTCGAATTTTGTTTTTTCTCTCCGTGTTACACCCATCCGGGCAAAACGAGACGATGCGTTTCCCGAGGGAATGGCCCGTTATATTTAAACAAGGGAGGAGAGACGTTTCGTCGTGCAGCGCGCGAGTACCGCTCCTAATTTAAAACATTAAATAAACGATTTTCCTGTTGCGCTCTCGCTTTCCTCGCAAAGCGTAAACAGTGGCACGCGTGCTCCGTGTTTACACAATTTCGCGCGCTGCAAGGGTTATTCCACGTTCGAGCGGCTTCAGCCCGTGGCCCTCTATCCAAATTTTACCGTGTATTTTTGTGAGCACCGAAATTAAACGGGACCGGATGCGAGTGGCCACCACCGCCCGATGGAAAACCACAGAGATCCACGCTGTTGGATAAAAATAACGATTTATCTGTCGATTTGCGCGGCTTCCTGTCCAGCTATAAAGTAAATCCGGCTGCTTCGCCAATTTAACGCGTAACGCAGAAAACTCCCAACCAAGCTCGCCTTTTTTCCAATCGACGCCTTCAAACGCAAGAAAAAGAAATCAGGGTGAAACGAATTAAAGTCAATGATCCAGAGGAAGGAAACAATCACCAACAAATGAAACAAATAAAGTAAACTGCTGTACTCACGAATATCGAATTGAAGATCTTATCATAGAATGCGATGGGTGTCTTGAGGATTGTCTCCGCGGATAGAAGCAACCCGTTGACGTCCGACTGTAGGATCGAGGAACCAGGTGTCGTGTAAGGGTACAAGTCGTTCTTGTTGAGGGCTGCGGCGAAAGGCGCGAGTAGAGCCCCAAGCAGGGCCAGCACCACAGCTAACCGCGAAACGCTGAGAGGACGCGCGCGACGAGTCATTCTCTCTCGGACTGCCTTTACGCTACTGTCGATCGACACCGCCACGACGACGATGAGTTCTCGCTTACCGCCCCTTAATCGCCTTTGCCCGCTCATCCTCTCGGCCGCTCTTCTTTCGAACGCACGAAACACGTCTCTCTGCTCTCTCCCGGTGCCGCCGATAATTTCGTGCTACTGCCCCTTCCATCGACACAGCCTGCCTCGGATTGCTGGCTCGCCTCTATTCTCGCGAGGGCACACGCGAGTATCGCCGCGGTTTCGCGCGATATTATGGGTGTCTTTGTATTGTTTTAATTTTCCATTCGTTTATAATTCCGTATTTTGGAATCTATTTGGAATGAAACTGTTTGCGATGAACGTAGAAGCAGCGCAGATCGACCTTGTATTTTGTATAAGTGCAACAGGTAAAAGATAACGGATCAGCACGTTGGAAACGACGAAGTTGATCGAAGTGATACGATCAACTAATTATGCTAGTTATACCACAAATCTAATTTACAGATTGACTATGCCGTGAATCTGACTAATTACGCTATAAATCTAAAAGTCTGTACGATTAAAGATCATCGATGTTCGTTACACTACCGCCTAAACGTCATTGCCTTACGTGTTGTCATGCCTGCTCAAAATTCCACGAAGCCGTGCACTCAGAGTATCCATAAATAATACTTATCCTGTTTACTACAACTGATTATCTTTGACTCGACTTAATTATCAGACTTCAGATAATACTCGTGGCTTCGAAATTCATTCATTTCCCCGTTAATTTAGCATTCTACGCCTCTTTAAATAATCGACGATAGCATCGCAGTTGTATAATGCAACAGAAGGGAAATATCGTAGCAAAGATACGCGCTTATTTTTATTCAGCAAAGCGTTATCTGTTATCTGTTGCGCGCAACGCGAACGAGTTTCGTTTCGCGGTTCATTCAATTGCAGTTTCGATCGCCAAGGTCTGCCGGATTATGCGGCTTGATCTTTGCACGAGTTTCTAATGATTTAATTATAGCAATAATCGTCATTCACATCGGACAGTCTTGCAATTGTATTTCAAGGTTGCTCCAATCCATGTCCACATCGAGCGACCGTAAAAATTCTGCGATTTCTGTCCAATCTGAATCTTCTGATCTAACGTCTCTTTTAATGAGAATTTATTTCCTACTTCTTCTTAAGATCCAATCTCGTTCTTTCGCGAAACGAAACGAAGCAACGATCAGGAGATGGAAAATGTAGACGAAGTAAATTTAATTAGTTTCGCAGGTCTATAAATAACGAATCGACCGAGCAAAAGATACAACGCAGAGAACATCCGTTCGAATAATTTGATCCCATTTCGTTTGAATTCCTCTTTGAAACACCCTCTGTTTCAAATTCCCAAGAGTACAGGCCCCCTTCTACAATGAACACGCTAAAGCATATCAGGCTCCCAGGTTGAAATCCACCAAGTTCATTGTTTCTCTTCCGCGTCATTAGTTCGCTTCCGCGACTCGGTTCCGCCTCTAATTACGTTCTTACCTGTACCGTGTTCTATTCAATCTCGTACGTTTCGTCATAGATGGTTGTACATGGATCGTGGATGCAACCTCCTCGAGCATTGTTCTTCGCTCGTTGCGAGCTCGCACGACGATCGTTTGATAGCCGCCGAGTCGCGGTCGAACGAAGCAAATTCTACGTTGGCCGCGCACTTGGTCGGCCACCGCGGCTCAGAACGCGACCCAATAATTTGTCCGAGGAATTCTTCCGTGGAATCTGACTTCCCCTTGCCTCCCTTCCGTCTTCTTTGGTCGCTGACCAAATTGCCTGGAATTCGAGAGGGAAAAACACGTCGGCGCGGGCGAGAAAAGAAAGATTACGACCGCGATCCGAAAATCATGCTCGCCTGTATACGTTGTAAATTGATCTTTATTACAAGAAATTACATGACTAATTTGTACATATAAAATATAAATATGATACAAGTACTATGGTACAGTAGGCGCGTGTTTACGGTAGATTCTCGTGTATTTCTGTTAGGTATGTGTGCGCGTATGTGTTATACTCTGGGTTGTCCGCTTCCTCGAGCGGGATGATGCGGAGGTCGGTTAAATCCTTAATCGTTAATTGCTATTACCTGTTAAATCGTTTACTAGTCGTATTTCACGGTAGACGGAGTGACGCGCTTCCCTGGCTCGAACGTAAAACGGCTAAGGTAGACGGAGAAAGGAAAAAGAAAACGAGTAACGTAGGGGACGATTGGAATATCGAATCTCGAGATGGGTTGTTTTAGTCTGAAACGGCATCTTTCTCGGCGTGAGAGAAAGAAGCGATTCGTGGAAGGTAGAATCGGGAAGAGAAGATCGTCGTGCGTATTGAACGCCCTTGAACGCGTCTGGAATCGGTCGCAGGACAAGTTCGGATTGAACTGAACCAGAAAGAAGGAAGTCGTGAACATCGCGCGAAGGACGACGATCGATGATCGATCATGGGACGCGTGTATTCGGCAGTAGCGGGTTAAGAACAATTGGACGAATAGCGTACAGGTTCGTTTAACAACGGACAATGACACAGGAATTTCGGTTTACCATCGATCGGTCCGGTAGCTTCGAGAACGATTCTCTGGAACTAGCGGGGATCGACGATCCTGCGTTGCTCGGTAAGCAGGCTCGTTACTCATTGTGTGCAGCCTTGTCCCGCTTTAACGATTAGTCTTAATCGTCAGAATATACGTCTGACTCGTGATTCCGGTCTACAGATACCATCAAATCTGAACGGATAAGATTAAACTATAGACGCACTATCGCTTCGTTGTTGTTACCGACATCGAGTTGTAAGAAACATTTCGAAAAGCTGAGCAGCTTCTCTTCCGGAAATATTTACGAATCGATTTGACGATATTTATAGACCTACGTAGAATCTGGTATGCTTAAATCGTATGCGTATAAAAGGGAATTAAGCTCTTAGATTGGCAGTGCGATATGGGCGGGCTAAGATTGCACATCGCGTAAGGAGCGAAGAACGCGGATATGATATTATACATAGCCATATACAAGCGATCGAGCGACAGAGACCCGGCCGATTTTCATCGATATCAGCCGCGGACACGGCACACTTCGTATCAGAAAGCTGGAATCTCTCTGTTTCTGCCGCGCATTACCGGCATTCCCGATTTATTTTCATCCCGTCTATTTTCATTCTCCGTGGCTCGTTCTCCCTTCCACGATCTATACGCCCACGTCTTGGCTCTACGCGTGATTCTCGCGTTTAAACTTCGCGTACTTCATCCTGTTCTCTCTGTCTATCTGGCTCTCTCTCTCTCTCTCTCTCTCTCTCACACTCAAACGTTCGCTATGCATCTTTCGTCTCACACGAAAACAGAAAGCGCTGGCGTACCGAGCAACTTTTACGATTACGAATATGTTTACCGTGGAAAAGTAACACTCTGTCGCGCAGCGTCTTTTTCTCGGTTACTTTCGCGCTCGTTATTTCATCCCTCTCGTTGTGCTCTGCTCTCGTGCTCGTTCGCTCGCTCGTTCGTTCGTTCGCTCGCTCTCACATTCCCATCGGTTCTCATCTTCGCTTCTAAAGTGAATTACAGAGCCCTACGAAGTGCGGTAACTGTTGATAACGATTAAAGCTACGATAATATTCTTGAATTAACGTGCGTGCATTAAATACAATGACTACGACGCGTTTCATCGCCGTTATTTTCCATTGCCCTTTATTCCGTCAATCGTTTGCCGTACGAAAGGATCCTCTTGCTTTCTCCTTTGGCGGCGCTATCACCCGATGACTATCACCTCTTTGTAGTATTACGTATATTCTTTATATCTTCATCTTGCGCTGTTTGTCCTTCCTTTATTCCCTCAAATTCGACGTATCGCTTTACCATACGAATTCGCTGCGATCCAAAGGAATCTATTCGATTAAAATTTCAATGTCGGATCGTCGATCGAAGATCAGCACCGCATCGAGAGATCAATGGAATTGCTCTGTCTTTTCTTTCTCTCGTCAGTTTATTATATTCGGTTTCTTAACGTAGAGGAATTCGATGCTCGATCTTCGATCGAACAAGCACGCACGACACGCTACAATGACTTTTCTCGATACTGGTTATCTGGTTCTAAACGCAGAAAATCACTCGCTGTAATTATCTCAGCGTTGTTCTCGAAGCTTAACACTCTGAGGTATCAAGTGCGGCTTGTATCATCGAAAGATCATATTTCTCGACGGCTTGGAATTCATTTGGAATTCTAATCAGGAGCAACATGCTCGGTGAATTTACCTAAAATTTCAGTCCTCGACCTCGGTATAAAAAATGCAGCACCAACGCTCGTACGCTAAATTATTTTAAGTGAACAAGTATGCGTCTCGCGCTCTACACGTTATCTCTGCCAACAATCGTTTCAACGTCGCTGGAACATCTTAGAAATCATCGTAAAAATCTACGCATCGTAAAAATCTACGGTTCCCTTCTGTACGGAACGTCGGCATTCAGGAGACAGCCTGAGATCCGAACGCAACAAGTTTCTCGGCTCGTTAACGCGAACGACGCTTTATCCTCGCGCAAAAATGGGATGAAAGTTTCCATACGATCGATTATTACACGTGCGTAACAATGGCGACGACGATCACGATACGACTAAATTTGTCATTTAACAACTATTGGACGGAGTCGAGCGACATCGTGACAACGATTCCTCCCTTTTCTTCTCTTTATTTCTATCTTCCCATCAGCGACCTCGCTCGTCTCGTTTCTAATCGTTCATATAGCGATCCGTTTAGCGATCAGCACGCGGTCGAGCGTGCTGACCCGAGTCTAGGTTAAGTGATCCGGATCCCTGTAGGCGATTCCGCCTGCCGCGTGTACGGTTGTTGTGGGCAGGAGTCGAAGCAGGTGATCAAAAGAACGTGGCTCTTGCAGGCTTGTACGCGCTTCTGCAGGATACACGTTTCTGCCTCGAGCGCTTCCAGGAACGACGGATCTCGCCAGTCCATACTCTCCTCTACGTGAACTGCAATAGTAAACCAAGTTTATCGTATTCAAACAGCTTCCCTTCTGCCTTTCCGACGAACAGGATCTTTTTGAAAGTAGAAAGAAACTTACGATCGTAGCTCCAGCGAGCATCGGGCACCATCAGGCGCCTTTTAGCGTCACGCAGCTCTAGCCTAAGAAGGCGCTGCCGTAGTCGCAGGTTGTGTATCCTGGACATCGTGCCACGTGGATCCGAGCGCAACCGTGCGCGCCTGTCCAGGATGTCCACGTCCTCGCTTGTGTACGCGAGTATCCCCGGCAGCGCGGATGGCGCCCGTGGCAGATGGGCCCGGTACTGGGCCCGTGACCGGAGCCCGCACTCTGCCACCCGTTGTTCCACCGCTGAAACACCCGCACAACGTCGAGGTTAGAACCCCCAGCGCGCCACCTGAGGAGAACCACCGTACGGAGGGACCATTTTAGAGGGTTTTCACATCGTTTCACGGAGTTTCAGCTGGCAAGCTAAGCTATCTACGTGACTTTATGCAATCGTTGGATGTTACAAACATGCACAGATTTCTTCTTCCGGTTGTCGATAGATTCTTCCTTTCTCGTTCTTTACCAGTCGCGTTTGCCTTACGCTTGACAGATCGATACGATTTTGTCGACTTGTGCAAAACATCTGGAGCTATAGGGAATACGTAATCAATGGCATGCAGTTACTGATGAAATGCGAAGAAGGACATGCGGTATCGATCGATCTATCGAGTAGTTAACTACGAACTAACTATTCCGTTTAATTGGAACGTTTCTAGCGATCTTTCTCTGGATGATATTTATTTTTCGTTGCAAGCGTTTCTCGTTCGAGACCGCGCAGACGTATCAGGAAATCGCGGACAAATATCAATTACCTTGGTGCTCTTGAAGAGCTCCGGTATGCCTGGACGAGTCGCTGGCGATGCTGCTGGTTTCGCTGTCTCTGACGATGCTGTCGTAGCCAGAACTCTCCGCACGATGCCTGGACAAAGTGGCTGGCGAGAGTTTCGCTGCCCGTGGCGTGGAATCCGCGCCAGAATCGTAGCCCTCCTTGTTCAGACCCATCGAAGAGCTCAGACTTGTAATTTTACGCTGCATTCGACCCGAGGATGGCGCCGGTGATGGAATGGACAGGTGCAACGGTGCTGTTGCTGCAAGAAAGTTTGAGATGTAATACTCTAGTATATACCTAGATAGTATTATACCTAAGATCGTAGTACCTATGATCGTAGAATCCTGTCGAAACTGTATCGTTTCAAATAATCCACAATTAATCGACAGTTTCCAATTTTTAATCGAGTAAATCGAAATTCTCACCTTGAGCCTTCAGATCCTCCTCGATATCGGACTTGCCAGTGACGGTCCTCTCAGGCCTCTCAGCCGCCGTGAACAGTTTCTTCGCCTCGACGTATTCCTCCTCTGGATCTGAACCTGAAGCTCCGTTCCCTGGTAGCCTCTCCACCTCTTCCTTGAGATTAGGATTCGAGGCGCCATCGGGATGCCTCAGGCTGGAGATGTTGCAGTCACCCAGTTTGCCACAGTATCTCCTAGGACTGGCTATGTGCGCCACACTGTTCGGATACCAGTACGAAGCAGTGGCCGGTCTCGTCATGCTCTGACGACAATTGTCGCAGATCTTCTCCTGATCGGACTTGCCGGCGATGTACGCTGGCTCGCTGTAGATGCTGCCGTGGTTGCTCGCGTTGTCGTTGAACATCATGTCCGAGAGGGACAAGGACTGACAGCGCGACGGCGGACGGAAGACGGGGGCGGCTGGAATTTGTCCTGCGTTAATGTGATAGTTGTTGTAGACCTACGCCGGTTGGCTGACAGGGTGACATTTTGTTTTAGAGGACTCTTCTCGACGAGACTCGACCCACTCGTTGCCGGTTTCGTTTCGTTCGAATTCTTGCTAGACGTAGCCGATCAAAGGCGACAGCCTTTTTTGCGGTTATGAGGTTTGGAAAAGGAAGAAAGTCAGAGTCTAGAAACGCAACGAAAGGGTCGATAACGCACACAGATAACAGATACAGTTGGCGAATGATCGAGTAGCGTCCTCTTGTTCGGAACAAACTTTCGCAAACTTACATGGAGCTTCTCTGACGTTCGAAGAGTTCTCCCTTTGATAAGTGACCGAGTTAGAGACGTTAGCGAGTGCTAGCTTGCTTTGGTAGAGCTCGTGGAGTCGAGCCAATTGGTCGAACTTGTGTCTGGTCTCTTGTTCTAGGAAATCCTCGTGGTCGAAGTACGGCCTGGGCAGGACACCGGCTCCTACTGGAGGCGGATACTGAGGTCTGTACCGTTCCGTGTCCGACATCACCGACATCGAATCTGCAAATTAATACATGTTCATTTTTCCTGTCTAACTAGCGAGATGTTGCTCGTTCGTCGATAAAAACGAAAGAAATGGCAAGATAAGTAGGAATGAAAAGGAACAGCGCGTTTAGTTGGAAGCAGTCTGTTCCGAGCGCTGCTTCGAAGACGGAGAGTATCGACGAGTAATTATATCGAGCCGCTTCCAATCTCCCTTCCTTCCTCTCTTCTCGATCGTTACAATCCTTCAGCTGTCTTCTCTTTTTTCCTCGCAATATGATTGTTTTCCATCGGGCGCGCTATTACCAAGCTCGAAAGATCTAAGAATCGACTCTCTTCAGAAACAATCTTCGAAGCATTTCGTTCGAGTACCCTCCGAACGAGGAAGAGAGTGGAAAGATAGAACGGCGGAGAGAACACGCCGCGGCATGAACGTCGCGAGAAATCGTCGTGGAAAACTCTAAATATTTCCACGCGTAATACCCCGCGATCCAAGCGGATGGTAATACCGAGCAGCGATGGAATACTTCGTAGACGATAAAAAAGAAAACGCACATATTTACTTACCAGTGAACGTCGATACGACGGTGAGATTCTCTTGACTGAGAATTCTCAAAGGATGCTCTTCCTGATCGCTCTCGGGCAAAGGATTTTCACCCATACACAACGCGATGTCCTCTTCCGTCACTTGAAGACACGAGTCCTGCATGGGAACGGGTTCCAAATCCTCGACCTCGACGATCTCCAAGATCTCGTCCTCGGAAGACAACGAGTGCCTGGAAGGCAGGACTATGTCCTTGTGCGACAGATTCAGGCTTTCCATCGAAACTTCTCTGCTGACTCCGTTGCTCAGTGGCTCTATGAGGGGCAACGGTGGAGGTACCACGATCTCCTCGTCGTCGTCTTCGTCCTCCTGCAGATCCAACTTCCCTTTGTCCACGCTGTCGTCCATGACAGGACTGGCTGTCAGATCCAGTCCGGAATCCGTGTTGGACTTGACGTTCAGAAGATTCAGCTTGGCGCCCAATTTCTCGGTGATATCCTCGATCTCGTTCGCCTTCAGGCTGTCACTCTCGACCGTGGACAACGAAGTATCGTCGTCGTCCATAGCTCCACACGTCTTGAACGTGGTTAGCTCCTTAAACTGCGACGACTGTCCGGACATCTTCGAAGACTCGATTCTAGCGGCTGCGTGTCTGTTCTTCTGAATCTGCGATGACTGATTCTCGACCCACTTTCTAATCATACTCTTCTTGTGGCTGTCCATGAATCCGTAGCCAGAGGAATGTTGCTGAGTGTGTAGCTGCAAGGTAGGCGGACCAGTCAATTGCATCGGTCCGTCGATCCAAGTTTCCCTCTTGTGGTGAGGATCTTTCAACATGTGTCTGGCCTCCGCGACCTTCGACTTGGAGATCCTGGGACCGTCTATCCACTGTTCGTCCGAACCACCGCTGGGCGCAGCAACTGGAATCTTGCTACCAGGCGAATCGTTCACCTTCGACGAGGGAACCTTGGTCGACGAAATCTTCCTGGCCGGACTGGCCTTCGGAGTGGCGGTGTGCGCCGGAGAAGTCTGCTTCGAGGCTGTCTGCGTCAAGGTCTTCACCGCTTTCGTCGACTTATGAATCGGACTGCGTTCTTCCGGCATCTTGCAAGGTCTCTCTGCCGCTGATCCACGAAGCACTCTCCCCATAGCGCAACGATTGTCTCCAGAATTCAGACTGGGTATATAAACGGGGGGATGTTCGCCGTCCGTTGCGTCGTCCGTACTAGGACCGACATAGATCACCGTATCCGCCGACAGATCGCTGGAGCTCGGGTCGCACTCGCTGTTCTGTCTGGCTGCTTCTTCGCCGGAACTTCCACCGCTGCCTGCGCCCTGCGTGCCCCCACCGACGAACTTGATCTTTCTCCGCCTCATTCGGTGAATGCGGGACGCCAGTTGCACGGTGGTTAGCGTCTCCGTGTAGTGTTGAGCGTTGGGAGACACGTGGGCGATCATCGCGGCGTGACACGTCAACGAGCCGAGACACTCCTTCAATAATTGGGTTAGCTTGTGTTCCTTGTACGGCAAATGCTTCTGCCCGTTGAAAATCGCTAGCAGAATATTGCCTAGTCCCGACAACGGGATCCCGCCAGAAGACTTGCCGCGATCCGAATTACCCAGGTCCATTAGGTGTAGCCTGCTTCTGCCTCCGGCAACTAGGAATACAAAACATCGAGAAATATATTCGACGTCTGTGAAAAATTGACTACGATACGGTTACGTTAACTGGCCATTGCTCGCGATTTTATCCGGTCGTTACCGGTGGAAACAATTCTAGCGACTCGCAAATGCGCGTCAGCTACTATTTAACGTTCGTCTATTCTACGAACGTAACACGAAGGCTCGCGCCACGAAATCAGTTTCCAGAAATTACGCGGATATAACAACGGCCAGTTAACGTAACGCTCGATCCTCGTGTCAGCGTACCCAAACAATTTTGTACGATACAAGTGTGAATGGTACTCGAGTAAATCGCGTTATCAGGTGAACGGTTTCAAGCATTCCCTGCGAGAAACGATAGAAACAATTTCACGGGGTCGTTCTCCATGAGCGGAAGCCGCTCCAGACCAAGAGAGCGTTTCTAGTTTACGGAGTCCGATGACAAACGTTGTTTACGAGCGGCGACTACGAAGGAACAGAGGGAATCGGTGGAGGAAGGAAAACGGTGACTTACCTCCACCCTTGCCGGCGACGCTGTACTGATAAACGTGTAGAGTGTAGAGCATGTGCGCGTCTCCGTCCTCTCGTTGTCGGCCCGCGACCGCCGCGTCCAAATAGAAGGCGGCACGTTCCGCAGTCGGTGCACGAAGCTCGCTGTGCTGCTGCAGCTGCAAGCTGCCGAACAGTGGGTCGTCCCTCAAGTACACAGCCGGCGACTGCTCGGAATCTGGGAACAAAGAGCCGTCGCAAATCACGTTACACGCGTTCCCCTTGTTACGCTCGCCGTGAGTCTACACGATAAATAATAACACATGTCGACACGGTTTCTTTTGACACGGAAATACCCTAATAAATACGCTCTCTGTAAGTTGTTAGTGAAATGGTACGCTTAACGCGATGCTATTATTCCGCGAGGATAAAAGTAACTTTTCCTCGAGGTTACGCGAGGGATGTATCGCGCGGAGAAACACGAGGAAATACAGAGTTGCGGAGGCGAAAGGAAGAACGTTGGTTGGGTTACGGAGAGGAAATAAGCGGCACGCCAATCGCGAGCAACGTTTAGTAGTCGACGCTGTTATTTGATGGAGAAATAAAATCGCAGGTAGGAGGGGCACAGCGATGCAGGTGGACGCTAGACAGAAGCATAAATCGGCCCCGCCTAGGTCGCGGAATATCCGCGGACAGTCTCCAGCTGAGTTACAACATCGATAAAACGTCGAAAGATGCGCGCCGTAGAGATATCCCGGTGCCTTATCGCGGATAACTATCGACGACTGACGTGTGTTTGGCCATAGCCAAGGGTTTGTGAGCGAATAATCAACGTAATGCGGAACGTAGTTGTAAATAGCGATCGGTGTAAAAGCACTGTTACAGCCTCGTCGAGACGTGGATGTATTATGCGTTTTGCCTTATGTGCTCCTTCCCGCTATCACGGATTTCTTCAAAAGTATATCTTATCAGAGACGTCGTTCGAGAGATGAAAAATTCCGATTTGATTCTACCAGTTGATAGATCCTCCGTGAATCCGATACAAAGATCCGACGCAAAGATTGATCAGAAATTTACAACCTTCCAGAGGTGCAACATTTTATCGCGTTTCTGCGTTCGAGAAAGGGTTTCAGAAGTTTTCGTAATAACACACGCGCCATCTGACCAGCTCGTAAACCAACGTGTTTTATGTACAGCCTCGTCGGTGACATATTGCCAGCGCATTGGAAAAAGCTTTCGATGCGAAACGACGCCGGGGGAATATTGAAAGACAACGATCGCGATTATGTGCCTATCGATTCCTCGAGGCGTGCACCGTAAAAATCCTTCCTTTTGTTACGGAATCTCCAGGTGGACCGGACGATTTCGAAAAGACGTGGATACTCAGTGAACGGTTCTTCAGAGGTGACAAAGCGCTTGGATAATCTGCCTGTTGTATGTTCAATTAACGGTTTATTATCTCGTAACCTATTTCTGGTATCGTAAAAGAGCGCGTAATGGTTGCCTCGTTCCCATTATATCGTTCGGCACGATATCTGTTATTTATCTCCTTTTTACGACATTTTCTAACTACTCTGGAGACCGCAGACAGACAAGATTTCTATAAAGTCGATCCTTGTCGAGACAATATGAACGAAAAATCGGAAACTCTAGATCGTAATACGGAAAAATATCTTGCCACATAAATATCTTGTAACTTGGAGATCCTTATTTCCAAGTGATCGAACGATTCATTTTTATTAAAAGAGAGAATATAAAGCGAGATTAACGGAAACAAAGCGAGCATGCCCGCACACGCTCGGACGTATTAATGCAGCAGAGGCGTGGCGATATCCATAAAAAGGACAGGAAAAAGTAATATTGTCGGCATCTGTGCCGCGTGACGGTGGTTCGCAACGACGGAAGAGACGACGAAACGCCGCTTGGAAATCTGTGGAAATAAAATGCCGATCTTCCGCGAGAAGAACTCGCCGGAATATGGATACGCCTTGCGATCCGCTTACCACTGTCTTCTCCTCGCGTGGGCTTCGAGGGTGGTGGATAAATCGTTTTTCGACGCGTTTCGAATACTAGCAGGGTTCGGCCAATGGGCTCCCCCGAGGCTGAACCAAACGATGGCCAGTGAAAAAAATCTGTTTCCGGCTTTTTGAATGGCCAAGACCGACGAGACTGTTTTACCAAACGCGTCGCGTATAGGTATATTCTCGTTGGAACGATCGCTGGCTCTTACGAGGGAAACGGGCCTGCGAGTTTAACATAGGGCGACGGACTATTAAGGGGTCTAAAAATAGAGTAAACGGTTCGAAGTATAATAGTCGTTCGACGATTGGGAAACAGAAAAGAAGGCCGCCTTAAACGCTACCTTCTCTGCTGGCTGCGCGAAAAATCAAAGGGAAGCCTCAATCTTGCCGGCATCGTTGCTTTTTCTTCTTTCGCAGCGAGCCCGATAATCATCGGTCGCTGTATCAGTCGCGGATCGGAAACGGTGGAAGCGGTAACTCGTTTTCGAGGGGATCGATAGTAATTCGTCGGACGTGGCGCAGCTTTCCCCTGTAATTCGCTCCACCGTTGGCATCTCTCCATTCGCCCGTAACGCCGACCTTTCGCGTTCTCCCGTGTCTACGTTATACGCTTCGCGTTTTCATGTCGTAAGAAATACGAGAGAAACGGCGAGGGAAGAAGGAAGAAAATTAACGAACGCCCGGATCTTTCTATTAAAGTAGAAACGGTCGTCGCACGGAATTGTGAAAGATGCGCTTTGCACGCTCATATGTTGGCCGAAATAAGCGTACGATGCAAAGATCGCTGGTTCGCTCCGTTCCCTTCGTTTTTCTTCTCCTGTCCCTCGTTCTCTTCGTTCTCCTCGTGGCCGATGTCTCGCGGGGACGCGCAGTAGCGAGAGGTGAAGGGCCGCGGCTCTGTTTCAGGTAGTGCCCTGAGAAGTAGAGAAGGTCGTAGGTCGTGGAGACTACGGATAGAGCCGGAGGGAACCACGGGAAAAGCTCGTAATAAGCGGCTGCGAATATTCGCCCGTCGTGAAAGTCAGTCCCATCTTGACTATAACTCGAGGATCCGTAGGGAGACGCGCGTAGCCACGTTCCGCGTATTTTTCCCCGACCGAGAGAAAGAAAGGAGAAGAAGGGGAGACGGACGGAGAAAGTTTTCTATAAATCATTTCTCGCCGTAATAAGCACGGGAATGCTCATTTAGTCGTTAACTTTATTTATACGCCGGGAATAAATTGCGCGAGTACTTTTAATTCGAGCTGCCTTTAATTTAATACTCGCGGACTTATTGCTTGCTCTCCCTTCTCAATGGCTTTATGCGATTCTTATGACCGCGCGCGTCTCCGATCGGAACAACCGCTCGGTGGAAAGAAGATGCTGAGGGCATACTTCCATTATCGCGGAGAATCGAATTTCTTAATGAAACACGCGCGGCAAGCTGGCTCGCGCGCGCACCGTTGCTTTCGGGAATTTTCCGTACGCTCGGCAAACACTGGCATATCAGGTGAAATCTTGCAAAAAGGGGAACGGGATAATAGAGACGCCGCTTCGCGAGCTTCCCTAGTTCGCCTGTTAATCCACGGAACGGCCATTAAAATTAACTTCACGTGTTATTCTTTCATATGGTTCGCTCTTCGCTTCTGTTACTGGTACGGTTGTTTTGCTCCAACTCTAGGATATTCTCTTCCTACCGTTTCCTGGATCGATCTATTCCAATTTTCACGTCAGCTTTTTCTAACCGCATTTTCCCTTTACCTCGCTACCTACCGGATCAATATCTTGCACCGCACCGATCTTCCGTTAAAGCAATCGCGTTGTTAACTGTAAAAATCATTAGAGCTACCGAAACTAACGAAGAATATTTATTCTTATCTGACTCTCGCGTAGCCGAAACTAACGATACTCGCGGTTCGGCTTCTCGGCAGAAATCGAGAGGGAAAGAGGTCGTTCGGAGATTAGATCGACGTCAAAGTCATTCGATCGCGGAACATTCGCGGTGTTCGACTTTTACGATGGTATAAGGAAAATGATTACCGGCGTAAACCAACAATTTACTTTCCGGCCGAAAGCTGGCAAGACCTCGCGTCGTTAAACTTTCAAGTGACGAAGTGAGGAAAGCTGTCGTTAACGAAACGATCTCCAATTTCTGCCCGACGCGGAACAGAGAGCCAGGGCACGGGCCATTGCTCGCTACCATTTGCTCGAAAGCCAGCCGGTACGTAAGACGACGATGGTTTTCTTTAATTGCCAACCGCACGGTAGATCCCGCTTCGTATCCCCCCTCGTAAAACTTACCGTCTCCGGTAAACGATTCATCCCGGACACTCCAAAGAAACGCAGGGGGATTTTATGACAAATATAACGTCGACAATTGATGATTCAACGAATCTGTTCCGACGTGAAAAATTAGGGGATGAAACGTGTTCGTGCTAGAAATCAACTTGACAGATCTAATTCGCCTATCAACCAGGGTAATATCCTTCGAATACTTTGAACAAACCGGCGCGATTCGATGAATAAAATAGGTGGTAACAGGACGACGATACACGTTTTGAAAGCAAGAACGAATAGAGACTGTTTTCCACCGCAAAATGCACCATTGGTTACATGCTCGACTCCCCTCTATCGATCCCGTGTACTTTCTGCTGTGTATCGAAATGCAAACATGCGGCTTCGAGGTTATTCGATCGATCGTTTCGGCCAGCCAACAAACAAATGGATATTGACAAATAATTCGCGCGATCGAAGCGCCGCCTCTGTTCCCGATGGGAGCGAAGTATCTTTGCGTTGCCGGTGCATTTGCAAATGAAACAAATGCTTTTCTTCCTATTTGCAACCGGTACGGGAGGAATGATACGTAACGTTGGTCATAATCGAATAAAAATTCCCTCGCAATTCCTGAACGAGCGAAGGGAAATAAAAATTCCCGTGGTACTCCTTTCAATTCTCCATCGATCCCCGTCTCCGTTCCGAGCATTCCGCGGAACAAAACTAAAGGAAGAACACTCCCATCTGCGTTTTATGCGCGTTACGTTAAAAGCCGCGTGCTCCAGTGACGGCGCAGCTACGGCGACGTTTCCTCCATTATTCTCTCCGCCCTCGTCCTTATCTTCCTTCTTATCCGCTTTACGCGCGAACCCGACGGAGGAGCATAAAACAATAACCGTGGCGCGAGTCACGATGAAAATTATTGCGAGCCCCGAGCCCCGCCGCTCGTCTCGCCTCTCTCCCAGCGAGAGAATCTCGTACGAAAAATATCCTAGAAAATATTTTTCTTTCTCGCCACCATTGAAATACACGCGGCCGCTTCAGAAACCTCCACGGTATATATGTGCATACCAGTTGCGCGGCGTATCTCATTCTCTTCGTTCCACTCTGAAAACGAGTGGCGCGAACGTTCCTGCGAATTCGTTCATCGCGTGCACTCGGCATCGGCAGGCAAATAGAAATCCAACGAAAATGGTGTGGAAGTAAATGTTAACTAAAGCGGTGCAGGGGAGGAAAGAAACAAAAGTAAATTACCGCAAAGACGAAAGGTATTTCGTTTCTGGTGCTCGGGTCTCCGGGACCCGAGAGACGTCGAAAACTTTAAATAATTACCGGGGCCGGGATTATCGAGTTCACCGGTAGAAAAGTCGAAGTTCGAGGGTGTGTCGGCTGGGGGAAACGATGCCAGGACGTTCTCTCGGTGCGCCAAGCCACGAGGCAACGACAAAGGACGGAGAAACGCCCTGAGAAAGTCGAAACGAGGAGTGGATGAGACGAGCGGCGGTCGAACGTTTCCGCAGATACGACTCGAGATACGAGTTAATTATTTAATAAGCTGGAAAATTAATTGCACCGCGTCTTAATCAGTTGGCGTTTCAGTAAACTGGAAAGAGAGTCTTTCGTTGAAACTTAGATCCGGACACGCGACGCGTTTCTAAACTGGAATTAGCGCCAGTCAGCAACTCGTACTCGAAGAAAGCGGCGTTATACGTGTCAGCTTTCTGAACAAACAGCGAGGAAAGTTGTGTCTCTTGAGATTTATCATATACGTACATCGTCGCGTTCGTTTTAAAACAGAGAGAGACGAGAGCTTCGTTTGCTCCGGATGTATTCCACTTTTGAACACGGAAATTTTTTCCAACGGAATACATAAATTAAAGGCGTGCCATGATAGGCTCGCGAAATAGGCAAAAAGAAAAAAGAAAAAGAGGCCTTGGTACCAGTTTATGGACTGGCCTCTGTGCGTGGCGACGTTCGAGGAAGCAATTCTGCTCCGTTCGACGCCGCAGTTTAATATGCCACGTTCCAACGTGGCACGCGACTTCTGCGTTAATGTCAGCTGCGAAATTTACTACGATTCTAAACCCTTTGAGATTATGACCCTTTTGCATTTATCCTCTTTCACGGCACGATCACGATAACCTCTGTTACATTGTACGCCGTGAATTGTTTCTTAATGCACCGCGCGCCCGTGTGCCGTACCGCGTAGCCTTTTTAATTTTTAAGTTCGATCTTAATGTGTCATACCACCCACGTGGCTCGTTTCGACGATAATTTCGACACACGTTTAAACTGCGCGATAAAGCTCGATCGTTCCCGAAAAAAGACCGCCATTAAACGTCGTGTGCGCCGTTGATACATCCCCTCGATAGTTAACAGAGTTCTAGGAACAGCGGAGCGTATGTTTCGCGAGGCAATTACTTGGGACAAGCATGCGAAAAGTTGATGCGAAAACACGGTTTTTCTCCGATATCGGACATTCGACGATATCGTAAGAAAATCGAGAAGGTTGGAAGTGGACGAAAGTTAATTTTCAGAGGTGGTTCGAAGAGAGCTCGTTTCTCATGCTCCCCGACTTCCAGAGAGTTCCCATAAGTGCACCACAGCAGAGAAGAATCCACCCTTCGGTTTCTTATTAGTCCTCCTAGGAGTTGTTCCTCGCAATTCTTTCACAGGCGGGAAGCAAAGAGCCAGAACAAGGAAGAAGCGTACGAAGGGAGGAGAATAGGACAAAGAGAAAACGAAGGGAGACGGAAGGAGGGAAGACCAGAAATAATCTTACCCCTCAATTTTACGGGCCACCGAGTGGACGAGGTGGTCCGTGAAGACGAAACCAAATGACGACCGGGACGATTCTCGTCCTGTTTCCTGCATACTAGCCGTCGAGTCTTCTACCCGGACGCGACGAGAACCCAACGAAGCAAAACGGAAAACAACGATTTCGTTCTTACGGGCGTTCGATCAGTGAATTTCTTGGCATTATGAGTGACCATTCTCGTCGATCGAGGAACGCTGAGAAACCAGTCGTCTGAGATCCAAGCTCGATGAAACGCGAGCTGGAACATCGAGCGAACGCAATATGCGATTTTCGGATGTAATTTGCCTCTTCGACCGGTGATTTTTTATTTCATGCCGAGTCGGCGCATTTAAAATCGTACCAGGCTCTTACGATTCCGCCTACTTCCTTTCTATCGATAGAATTTACCTCGACGACGCTCCCAGGATGGCAAATTCGCTTTGAGTCTCGCTATTTTGTCCATTGTTCCATCGATATTTTCAGAACACTTTAATTTTTCTCTCCCTCGCCTTTGCCAATCGTTGGTAGAATATTTTTACGCTCCCTTAGATATATAGCTTTTTATTGTTGGTGACAAATATTATTTTCACATTTACGCATGTGCCGTTTTTCGAAACACGATTCGTCACATATAATCGTAATTACAATTCGCGCGTGCGATTTGCACGCATCCGTGATTAGATAGAGGAAACGAGGTTCTGAAAATTAGACCAAGTCTCCGCAATCAACTTATCGACGGACCACCGTACGACGATTCTCTTCGCTGCACTCGGCACTAATTAATCCAAAACGATTGTACTTCCCCGCATTGTTCCAAGCATCGAATTAATTGCGGCGAACGTGCAACCCTATCAGGGAGGACCTGTGGAAACTTTCAACCCCTCTGTGTTTAGGTTTATCTGTGTATATATATATATATATATATCTGTATATATCTGTGTATATATATATATATATATATATATATATACGAACGTGGACATACGTATTGATCTAAGACGTTTCTTTTATAAAGACCAAAGGAGAGGAACAAGTGTTTCTTACGACTCAAGTTTCTTCGACACGCCGCGAACACAATGCTATCGCGATCGGAGTGCGTTAAAACGAGAAAAGTTCGACGCCGTTGCAGAGATTACGTTACAAATGTTGCGCGTAATTTGTAACGGGAACTCTAGACGGCGTCCTGTGGTCACGAGGTTCGTTCTCTCCGACTCGATTCGAACTTGGGTGATTCGGATGATGAATGGACGTGTCTGTGTCTGAATGGATGGATAGAGATAAGTCTTGAGTTTCTGATGTTTCTTACGAACTTGCTGGAAAGTAGTAGGTAAACGTGGAAGAAGTATTTGCGTTTCCATCTTGTTTCTCCATTTTCTCGTTATACTCGCTCAACCTAGACCTTGCGTAGCAGTTACATGGCTCGTATGTCGGCGATCCGGCTCGTATTTACTTACCGTTGGCGTGAGCCGCGAGAAGATCCCTCAGCTGCTGTTGGCCGGTAGTTAATTCTACGCAGCTGACCCTGACACTGAATCTGGCGCCTGTCCTTTGTCGCTGCTCGGAAATTCCGCGGAAAAGCCAAGCGATCGCGCACGGGATCGCTCCTAATGTGTGCCCTGCCTCCGGTGTGCCCAACATTGTATGAGATTTGCCTGAAAGAGTAAAGCAAACGTTCAGTTGAACAAATATCGAATTTTCATGGATGAGTACAAAGAGTTCTCGTTCGAAGCAATTATACCGTCGATAGCCGATGGCTACGTGACTTCCAGCCATTAGCCATCGTTTGCCCAAACTCTGCCCATCTCTGCTCATCCTCGCTTTTACTGGCTACACGCGGTTCGAGTATCCAGCATGAATTGTCCTACGGCTGAACAGCGTCAGACTAATTGACACTGGCGGTTCTTAAAAATACGTCGTCGCTAACACGAAATACGTAGAGACACGCGTTATCATTCATAAATTGAAACGGTTCTGTGGCGCGTTTCTACGCGACGTCGAGGCGTGGCAAACGTCAGCCCGATTAATCGTGACCATGGAACAAACAATGGGCCTCCCGATTGATTTCCCTCGTTTTTCGTGCAACCACGTGCCACTGCGAGATCGATTCGCACGGTTACCCTTTGAAAATCCGCCGTCGATGTACATGGCAAATCTGCAGATCGGCGTACAGCGAAACAATCGCGACGCTTGGTTTGTGGTGCCGGTCGGCGACAATTAATTTGTTTACTATTTACCAGGGCGCCATGGGAAATACGAGCGCGATCAACGCTCGATCATAGTTACAACGCGTAACTCGTCAGCGACGAATTTATTCCGAGGATAGATTGGGACCGATTAATTCGGTTACCATTACAGGTTCGTGGCTTTCGTCGGTGACAGGTGAAACGAATGTAATCGAGCATGACGGCTGCTCCGTGAGTTCAGACGCTCGTGATTATTTATGGAAGGACCGCTAAAAGAAATAACTCGAATTCTTCCGTCGAACGAACTTCTATAGCAACGAATGTCAGGCCACGTCGGTGTCTGACCACCATGGGTGTAATTCTACTTGTATCCACCGCCGGCTGATATTCGATTCTGATCATCTTCTTCGCGTCTCCATTTTTTTCCCAATGTCTGTAGAATCTGTCGGTCTACAGTAGGCTCAGCCAGAATGGCATTCTTCGTCCGCAAAAGGCGAAACTTTGGAATTCAGCGCGAAAAGGCGGTAAGTTCGCGAGCCAAGAAATATTGCCGATAGGTAAACGAAAGAGTCTTATTAAAATCATAAAACAATAGGGGTGTGGCGAAAGAGTTGAACCGAAAAAAGAGAAGAGAGAGGAAAAGGTATGGTAGGAAAGTGAAGGACCGAACGAAAGGGGAAACGACGGGAATTGAAAGCGGAAGGCGTAAGAATTCGAGGGTTGGGTTCTCGCGTTGGCTGCTGGCAACGGCGAAATAATGGAAAAGCACCGGCAGCCGTCGCTGAATCTTAAACGTTATTTAATTGTTTTAACGTAAGACGGTGAATTATGTTGTTATTTAATTAGAAACAGGGAAGAAGAGGGAGTTGAACGGGCATTCGTTTACGAGTCGAATTTCCGGTCAGATTGAAAAACGTTATGCGGTTTAATCGTCCCGATTAATCTCTCTAAGGGAAGGGTCCCTTGGTCTATTTTGCATCGCGTGTTCTAAAAATTTCGACCATCTTTCGAATCAACGAGATCGTAGAATTTCGAACGAAACTGCGATCGACGATGCGTCGTCGGTTGCGCGAACAGCCGCGCGCGTATCGTTGCTTCTCAGCATCGAGTCAACGACTGAAGCGCGAAGAAGCGGAAAAATTCCGCGAGAACTGCCACTAACGGCAAAGAGGAACGGAAAGGAGGCGAGAAATGTTCCGAGGGAGCCGCGAAAAGGAAGGAAAATCTCTCGCGCGGCACTCGCGTACGACTGCTTTAAAGCCGATGCATCTACCGATTGGAATTCTCTTCGAGTTCAGCCCACCCTCCATCAACGGGGAAAAAGAATATCGCGTCGCGTACCGTGGTTTACGTGAACGGTAAATGGGAATCGAAACCCTAGTTCTGTCTGAACATTTCCGCTATGCTCGTTCGCCTACGCGTTCGACATCGAACGTCAAGCGGAACGTCGGAGAACGCGCACGGACACGAACGTATTCGCGAATTCTGCTAAAAGGAAATGATCTGTACGGCGAAAAACGATGCCTCTGTTGGTCGACCGAATCATAGTATCGATTTCGTTTCGTCTCGAAAGCACTGCGAGAAACAACTCACGGAACTCGTGTCTTGGTGGTGCTGAATCGGGCCGCGCTCGCAGTAAAAACGAAGCGCGAACCATCGTTTCCCGGTATAATTATCGCGAGTATTTGCATGTCAAAGCGGCGGGCGACAGGCTCGCGCGTTCTTCGCTAGCTCTCTTCTCGTTTTGTTGGTTAATCTGCTTTCTCAGTGGTTTCTCGCGGTAAAAGGGTTCGACAGCGTGTACCTTAAGGGTTGCGGCTGATGCGGAGTAATTAGCACCGCGTTACAAAGTACAAAAGACCGTATTGTCTGGCTGTCATGCAGGGAGCGCGCGCTGCCTCTTCGTCCTCGCTCCTCTTCGGTCCGCCCCTTACAATTTTCTGTACGACAAATCCTGTTGCTTTCAAAGGGACCTGCCAACCGTAGTCGTTTCGTAGTCGTTTCGTAGTCGTTCCAGTTGCTTTTTTCTTGCTGTCCGTGAGCGTCTAGCGATTTCTTCTTGAATCGTGGCTCCTGTCTTTTCGCGACTCGAAGAAGATGGCTCGTTGAATCACGCGAAGAGAGAACCAAGAAAGGCGCATAACTTTAAGATTCGTTCGATTGCTTACGATGCATAAGCTCCTTTTCCTCGCGCTCCCTTTTCCCTCCTCCTCTCGTCTCGTTTCGTTTCGTCTCGTCTCGTCTCGTCTCGTCTCGTCTCGTCTCACCTCGCGGACTTGGTCTCCTTCCCCCTTTTGTTCCGCGTTTCACTGGTGCTTCTCTCTGTGTCAAAGCAGCAGGCAGCGGGGAAGTAAAGAGTTAGGGGAGTCCGGCTACAAAGAAAGGGGAAGAACAGAGGGGAAGAGGAATGACACATAGACGAAAAGAGAAAGGGAGAAAAGTGCGTTGTCGTAGCTATGATCAAAAGCAGTTTGCTCGCGGACTTGCCTCAAGTATCTTTGGCGGAGGTGCGAGGGGATGAAAGTTCCTTCCACGTCTTTCTCCTCTCGCGTTTCTTTATCTTCGCCCATCCCGTAGACCCTCTTATCTTTCTCGCTAGTCTATCGCTTTTTCTTTCCTCGTACGACGTATTTTCCTCTTCGCTGAATTTCTCCTTGCAAGAAATTTTTCTCGATCGATCGTGACGTCTCATCGTTGATCGTTTAAAAAATTCATTTACGAAACTAAAACGACATCTTTCAACCAACCCCCCACCTCCCCAAAGAAATATTACACGGCTAACGTGCAATATTCCGAATTCCAGTATTTACGACTGATAACTGTGCAGTATGTCGGCGGATACACAAGCGGTAGAGCTCGGCAGAGAGGTTTAATCGGCCTCTTTGCGTGGCTTGCACATAAATCCATCAGCTCGGAAGTTATTTCCGTTGAAAATACAGCGAGACGAGGCGAAGATAATCTCCGGTGTGCGTTAAGATTCGAAAGGTGGAAGAAGGGCGTGGAGAACGGAGCGAGAGGCGAAAGGGAGTGAAAGAGAGAACGCGAGAAAGCTCGTGTCCCAGTAGCATACATTATCTCGTTTCCTTTCGACTCCACCTTTTCGTTCCTCGTTCTCGCCCCTTTTCCCTTCTCGTCCGTTTTCCCGCCGGTATCCACGCATCCCGCCAGACTTCCTTGTCCGACCCGAGGAAATCTTCCTTCCCCTCGGTTTCCTCGCATAATCACGCATTTGCATGCAAACTCGATATCACTACTTAAAATGTAAAACAACTCGCGCGCGTTTTGCCCACCGCGCCGGTACTCTTTCTTTCCCTTAGCTTCCTTGGAGAACGATGAAAATCGAGCGACAAACTGCCGCGCCGGTGAAAATGGACACTACGGTGCAACGCAGGGGGAACGACGTGTAAATAAAGAATCGTCGTCGCGATAGGTTCATCCGGCGAATGGTTAATTCGTGGCTGGAGATAGGAAGCTCGGACTTTTCCATCAGGCAGTTCCTGTCGGACGAGTGAAATTCAAGTTTCCAAAGATAACCCTGCGTTCGCCGGTTGTCGAGCGATGCCCGAGTAATCGTGCAATTATGCAAAACAAACTTCCTTCCACGATTTTCATCTAATTTTCGACAACGAGTCGCCGGTACATGTACCGTATCTGCCGTATCTTACATCGTATCGGTAAAAAAGTTGCGCAAAAAAGTCCGCTTCTAGCTGCAAGTGGTGCATCTTGACGTTCGAACGTACCACGATGGAAAAGAGAGCAGTAGGGCGACAAGAACGACGGGGAATTCCCCGTGGTATTCATATTTCATGTAATTGTCCGCATGCGCTGTCGGGATGAGCTGCGTTCGAGGGACGAACAATAGCGTTTTGTCTACGGGAACGACGGACTTTGTCGAACAATGAGCGGATGGAAAGGAGCGAAGCAGAAGACGTTGTCAGGCCGCGCGAAACGATGAAAAATGTTTAACGAGCTTTTCATTGGATCTGCGTCGTGAGAAATTCCTCGATACCAAAGTCAATGCGAGAGGAAGAGATTTTGGATCTTGAAAATCATCGACTCACCTAGTCCCGCGTGTCCGAAACAGAAGAGGCAGCCGTCCGTTCCGTTGATGACCGCGTGGATGACGTCCGTCAGGGCACTCGAGCAGATCTCCGTCTGAAAGAAACGTAAGAAGCGTCAAACAAAGACGAAAAGAACGTTTCATCAAAATTATTCATAACGACGAAAGGAAAAGAAAAAAGTCCCACTTTGCTTCGAACTAACGTTCCAAGTTTGAAGCAGCGTTGTTGGCTTATCCGACACGGCGATAATTCATATCAATTTGATTATCCAAAGTTTTCTTCGAGTTAGGTTATTTAATGACGACAGCCGAGGCACTCTCAAGCACGATGGACGCGATTTTAATTGTTCCTCGTCGCGATGGAGGTTCGCTATCGTCCTCCCTCCTTTCGTCGGACGAGACACCAACCAGGTCTTTCGAGGGTAACGACGAAGCTTAACTTAAAGTGCTTAAGAAACCGTTTGCGGGACGGTTTAATAAACGGGGCGAGCGTTACGTGCGTCGAACGAAGACGGTGCATCTAGAGAGACGAGGACGCGAGGATTACGGGAGGAGCGGCTTTGTTTGCTTTTAATATATTCATAGACTGGGAAAGTCTTTTCCGGAGCCGAGAAAGAGCGCGTCAACGACCAGATTTTTAGTTCGCGTTCCATCTTTCGCCAGACTGCGTCCGTTTCTCGTTACATAGACTTGCCAGCGGTCGTGAGATCATCTCGATGCTGCTGGCGAGAGACTAGCGGAGGGTCCTTACGAAAAAAAAGAGAAAGAGAGAGAGAGAGAAAAATGGGAAAAGAGGCTACGAATCTATGAAGGGTTTCTCGACCCGGGCGTTCCGCGAATTTCCTGCGGAAGCAACCGGGAATTTCCTTCGAGCCTGCACTCGATTCGTCCTGACCGATCGATATAGACATCGACCATCTTCTCTTTTACTCTCGCAAGGGTTAGTAAACGTTTCGCGGCCGGAAAGGGCGGTGAGAGAGAGAGAGAGAGACGGGACAAAAAGTAGGAAGGTTGTGAGCAAGAGAGAAGACGAAGGGAAGGGGAGCAGGTTGCTAGGAATATCGAGAGGAAGATGAGAACGTGTCGATACCTCGACCAAACAAGATTGAAATCTTCGTGGACGAGAATCGGATGAATCTCGAGGCCCGAGATGGAACAGGGGGAGATGAAAGCTCGGTGGCGAGAGCGGAGTTTGAGCGAGCGAGGAAAGAAGAGAGAAAGAGAAAGAGAAAGTAAGAAGGAAAATGGTAGAGATAGTTTTGCAAGGGGACAACGCGAGAGGAGAACTGCACGGAAGATGGAGCGAGCGATTTGGATAGAGGAAACCCTTCAGGCTGCGTTTTTTCCTGCCTCTGCTCTAAAGGAAACGGAAATAAGAAGTCCAGTCCCTCTTCCAATATGGTAATTCCAATCTGTCGTTGCTCGTTTCAAAGCACGCCCGTTCTAAAGAGAACGAATCTCCTCGATACTCCACGATTGCAAGCGCGGCGGGAAAACGATTTCGATCGATGGAAACGCGATCCACGACTTATCCGCTTCGAAATCGCGCGTCCAAAAAAAAGACGAAAACGCGAGAGCGTCGAAATCCTCGACGAGATTAACGGGCAGGGGAAGAGGAAGTGGAAAGAGGCGAAGAAGAGGTCTGCGGGACAACAAGGACATTCATAATTATAACGGGATCATCCCAGGGGGATGTAACGCAAAGCAAACATATTTCGCGGCTACCTGCACCCTCGAGAGATCCGCCACTCTCTCTCCCTACGCGGCTCGCCTGCCTAGCGGAACCGACGGCATCACAGTTAATGAAATACGTGACCGAAGCCTCCGTCATAATCTCAAACACTTGATTCCGCGATCCCGCACGGAATTGAGAGGAACGAAGGGTTGGCTCGACGTTTTACCGCGCGGAAAACATCCCCTCCGCGGCCGTTGCTCGTACGCTTCATAATGCGTTGAATTTCAATTCTTTCTCGTTACTACGTTCGTTCTACTCGCCGTGTACACCGAGACGTTCTCGAAGAATTTGTTAATCGGTTAAATTTCAAATATACGTGTTTAAAGAAAACAATATCCTGTAACTACAATCGCAAGCTCGTCGTTACGCAGCTCTTTGCCAGCCACCTCTGAAACGTCTCCCCGTCGAGGATCCTTTCCTCGGGGACTTTTAAACTGTACGACGATCCCAGCCACCCCGTAAAAAATTCCCATGGAAATGTCCCATCCACGGAAAAACGAGACGAGCTTTACCGTCTATCCAGGGAACGCTTAAGAGAACGAACTGAAATTTGTACAAGAAACGTTACCAACAACTACGCGACAAAAATTTTCTCTTTCTTAGAGAAGCTTTCCCTTCCGAGTTAGATAACCGGACCAGCGATTGAAAAAAATCGAACAAGAAGCCGGGCGTCTCTATCGCGAGGAGAACGAAGCGAACATTAATTTTGGCGAGTGTAAATTAAAAGGGAGTAGAAGGCATCATGGTGTGACTTACAAGCGACGTTAGCCAGTGTCGTTGTGGTCTGCGTCGCGTCGATTCCACTTGCAGGACGCGTTCTAGTAACGCAATATTGGCGATGCCGCGTGGAATACCAATGAAACCGGGAAGGGTCGAAAGAAAGGGAGAAGAAAGGGGGTCGTCGCCGACGCTCGTGGTCCAAGACAAGCTTCTTCCTCGCCGAGAAGGAACTTCCAGCTACGCTTCTTCTCTTTCCTTCTTCCAAATTCACCCTTCTTGGCGAAATGTAAAACTCGTGTAAGAAAGTTCGAAAAGACGCTACGGGAAAAAGGAGCTCCGTTTGCGATGGGGTGTTGCCGTGAAGAAACGCGGGACCCTTTTAATGGCTGGAAATAATCGAATGACCCCCTCCCCCCTCGCGAATCTCTTAATTCGCAAGTTTCCAGATGCCTCGGACGCCGTTAGTGTGTCGGGGTGAACGAAACAGGTGTCGCAGCCGCTTCCATTTCCTTAAACCCCGACACTTTCGTGGATTCGTTAGAGTTTCTCTTAAAGCGCGTGGCCGATTCGTCGGACTTTGTTTACTTTTGTCGGAAGAATCGAACCCGGGATCTTACGAAAACTTTTTGCATTTAACGAAGAAAGCGTATGAAACGCGTGCTGTAATTCGTATGAGATGTACTCTGTGGAATCGGTCATTGGCATAGACATTGATGAAGTTAGTTTACGTAGCGGAAAATCACATTGTATCAGCGTATGATGTAGCTGCCAACGATGTCCCTAGAATAACATCCGTCAGTGCAATTACTATCGGTTAATTGCGTGAACGTTACGAAAATCAGGTTTGTCGATTGCGTCGCCATGCCCATGAAAACTGGCCATCTAGATAGTTACGGTCGTTGGAAAAGATGCATGAAACGATAATTCCAACGATTGAAAAACAGATGAGACAACGTGAAAATGTGTCAAATATAATTCGAAAATCACAGAGAAAGGATACGATCTTCCTAAAGTATACGGGATATCTAGAGTTTACACGTGTGTACGATTCGATAGAACGAAATGTAGCTACGAAATTACGTATGCGATTACGTGATACTGTATGCTCGAATCATACACGACCGGTTGACACTCGGCCGATTTTACGATCTCGATATATCGTGGGGACCATTACCTGCACCATTCGAGGAAAGTAGGCGGTTTACCGTTTGCATGTAGACGCAGCTGGCGCGTGGAACATCGCTGGATCGTTCGATGAAAACCATATCAAAAACAAACAGACCTGAGGGGGTAGTTTTCGCTCTCGTTTCGTCGTGTCTACGAGCGGCGATGCGTGCGACGATCGTGCATGTACGCGCGGAACGCTCGCACTCGTTCACGAGCCGATAATTCCGAAAATTGCGTCGCCATATGCGTGACATCCGGTTTTTGTTCACCACGCCGTGGTTCGTTCGGCGACTTACTCGCTTATAAATAAATTCCGATTCGATCGGACTGGCCGATCGTCGCCGGAAATATTCGACGCGGACCGATTCACCGATATGCTCGACCCCCTCGTGGAATATTCGACGTTCCAGCGATCAAAGTGCGTTCACGAGTAACAACTATTTCAACAACATCGCGAGGAATCGCCCGTACGAGTGGAGAAATCACGCGCACAACGATCATCGTTCCTTGCTGTCCTTTTCTTCCTAAAGTATTACAGCTGAACACGGTATTTTCAACTCGTCGACTTCGTCGAGATATTCCGCGTGACGCGTTAACCCCCGGGATAACGACCAAAGAACTTTCTATCCGACGCGTACTCGAAGCGTCGCGGTAAGGCCGATCACGAGCTTGTCAAAGCGGAAACGTCGAATGGAGGGTGCGAGGAGATATGGAGACGCGCGAGCGACCTCGGTAGTCGGTGAAATATGTCGCGATTTACACGGCAGATTGGCGTCATTGACGCCTGGCAAGCGAGCGAGACAGGAGGCTCGCGTCAGCTTGTTCGAAAAGCAACCAGGCCACCCCCACAGCGAAGCGTGTGCGGTGACTGGTCGGTTGAAAAAAGCATTCGGAAAAGCCAACGCTCGGTTTGACCGATACAGAATCGAAATCGTTAGTAACCCTATCCGCGTTTCGTTTCCAGCTCTCTTCCGGCCTCGCTAGGAGCACCAGCTCGTTCTCTTCTTCCCGCCGCGAGTTTCCGAGCCGCTTGGAGCAGCGATTGTTAAAAATAATTAACAGAGTTTCGTCGGGACTGTTTGAAAAATCGTTCCGCATAAACGGCGAAAAATTACGTTTTCCCGCGACTTCCTAACGATTTCGAGATGAAAGAGCGCACGAACGATGCGACGAATCGGGCAGCACGTAGCTGACCGAAATCCACGATCTCTGGCAGCGTGACGTCTCGCTTTTGGTACGGCTGACGCGTGTCAGACACCTGCCAAACTTCATCAGGGGTTTCCGAAACCCAACTCGTGGCCCGAATTAATCTTACTGTAATATGGAAATGCATCGTTCGGACAGACTATGCGAAGATCCGGTCGGACGGATCCGGACACGAGGCAGAACAAGGAATATAGATGCGGCCAATTGGGGTGGATCCGTTCCACGGGCCCGTATGATTGGTTTACAGATTAGCATGACTCTACCGTTAGAACGTGGCTATCAACCCCTATTCGAGGGCTGCTTATTCATTCGCTGGACAGGATCCGGGATCGGCTACGTTTTTCTAACGTTGTCCGAGTGCGCATCGATTACATGGCGATACGTTTTCAAAGAGGGACACGAGACAGACGGAATGCCTGATCAACGCACGGCTACAACGTATACTGGCTGCTGCGAGTGTAGGAATAATGGCGCTAGTCTGACTATGACGGGACCAACGAATTCTGATGAAACGCGATACGTTTGCTTTGTGGATCGGTCAGCCGTATATTAAAAAAAAAAAAAAAAAGCAGAAAAAGAAAAAACCGATTAACCAAGAGGAAGCGCGCGTGACGAGTTTATTGGTTCGTCAAACGATTTATACGTTTGAAACGGTGGTGAAGCGTACGGTGTCATAAACGACGATAAATATACGAAACAACAGTGCGTAGGTTAAACTGCGTTCGTTAGAAATACGCGCGCTTCATTCCCTATCGTCCGAAGTACGTTTATTCTCGTCGAAAGGTAAAAACACAGACTGATCCAGCTCCAGGAACGATTGAACCGCGAACCCTGCCCCGCTTTAATTTCTCAGCGAACAGGAGGAGGGTGGAGCATAATTTTTCGGTAATCTCCATAATCGAACCGGGCGGCAAATTAGAGAGGAGCGGCGCAAAGGTATCGGCGGATTCTTTCCTCTTAATAAGAATTCGTCGGCCTTCGACTCGACGATTTAATAAGAATCCAGCGTCGATACGCTTCGTACGGCTAATCCCGTCTGCGTGGAGCAGAGAGAAGGGAAGGAGAACGCGCAACCGATCCATTTTCGTCGGGACACTCGGAAACCCGCCGAGGAGAAGGAGAAGCCACGTACCGTGAATTTCCAGGCGTTTCAGCGGGGCCCGTTCGATTAGCATTCGCTGGGAAATGAGCAATAGATCGAACCGTGCCGCGAGAGAAGGGTATACGCCGCTGCTTGTACAGACGGAGAAAGTACGCAAGCGCGTACCGAACCGTACACACGCTCGTAATCCACAGCGTGACTATTAGTCGTAAGTCAATAATAAAGCCCTTGTCCTGGACCGACCATAATGGCTTCAGTGAATTATTCTGTCCAGGATGCATTGTCCTAGCAGATCGTCCGCGGGGATAGAATTGTCGGCGGCCAGCGGCAATATATGCAGTGTACACAAGCGTAAGATCTCGAACGGGAATGCGTCTAGCCCCGGCGTATTCACCTACGGAGCCCCGTAATTGAGATGGATGTTCAATTAATTTGGCCAGGTTTCATTTGCACACCGAACGGATCCGTGAGCATGCTCAGGTTCTAGCACACTTCGCGTCCTTTTCGTCGACGTTGTCGAGACACCTGAGATCGACAACCCTTCGCTTCAGCCTCTGTTGACGGATAAGTATCTTGACCCAAGCTGGTACGAGGTTTATTTCGCGCCTCCGAAGATCATTCCGTCGTCAGACGAGGAGTGTGAGCGCGAGGATCGTCGAGAGCGTGTACGGGGGTGGCTTTGTGTCACGGAAAAGCGCGATCTGTTCGTTAATCGAATCTCGTCGTTGTTCCGTGCCGGATATCCATGGTGGTAAAGAATGGACTGTACGAAAGAGGAAGGATGGAATTTAAAATTTCAGCCCCTATCCTCTGTCGCCTAAGCAATTCCGCGTGCAATTTTCTCGGAAAAATTACGCGGCGCAGAATGTTTGCATTGTGAATGTAACGCAATTCGGAAGTTTCGAGTATTGTACTTGGCAAATTGCCGGCTCCGTAAGCGCCACCACCCAAGTGTGTTCGTGTAACAACGCCTGAAACCAAGCCACGCAGCACGGGCATCGAACAAATTGGAACTTCAAAGACATTTTCCTTCGAAGCATCGTGCTTTCTTTCGCGTCTTTTCCCTCGGTACCAGTTCCCCGGAAATAAACCTACAGCGAGCGTGAAACTACTCCGGCGGTGGCAACCTGTACGTGTCTATTCTTACGTAATGGTCGCAACTCGCGAGAATGAATGGCTCTGACAGCGAAATATATTACGAATTTATCGACGATTCGACGCTTAGTACAAGTAACGCGGTTTCCTGCGCGTTCCCTTCTAGCGATATCAGCCTGCCAAGAACTTTCCTCTCTCGTTTTTCCACGTTTCTTTCGCTTCGCGCAGACAGAAGTTCAACAATGCCACTCTTTTAGAAAACTTTGAACCCAGAATGACATTTACAGAACGCTTAAAGCGGATATCAAATTCGTGTCGAGCGACGATCCTCTTCCAAGCAAAGTTATTTTTCGGATAAATATTGCACGAGTTTGCGACGTATTAGAGGTCTCTCTTGATCCGTTCCGAGCAGATTTCACGCGTTCCGGGTGCGCATGAAACGGCGCAACGGTGCCATTAAACGACCAATGACTTCTATCGACGATGTTAATTTACGACTGACCCATAATCAAGCTAGCGCGGTCTGTTTGCGCGTCATATTGGGACACGTCTCCACACAGCGGTCGGACATTCGCGGTTCACGTATTTGCGGACGCAGACAGCAAAGGTATCCGCGCTGGTCGAAGATTATCGGTCGACGGGAATTGCGGACGAGGCTGGATTACATTTCCCGTGTGTGTAATTCCAGCCGACGAAATCCTCGTTTTTGAAGGCGGTCGCGTTGTCGACCAATTACAACGCGCTAACGAGCTGCTTGTCAATCAACCAGGATACCGATCGAATTCGTTCGAACAGACCGAAGAAAAAATCCACCTTTGCTGATTACGCGATACGAATACCAACCAATACACCGGACGGTGCGTTTCGAATCGTTTAAAATCATTTGAAATCTCGTTCTATCGGAAGACGTAAAAAGAGTTATCTCGACCTACCGTCGTCGACCGATCGCGACAGACAAGCGAAAAAAGATCGAAGGGACGAGAGAGATACTGGTTAAAGATGGACCACTTTCGAGTCTGGATAGGTCGGCGCTGCTTTTAAAATATTCACACGGCCCCGAGCTTGTCGGCTGGTTGTCGAAAAGGACGAACCGTCCCCTAGGACGAGGGCACGCATTCTCTCTACAAGTTTTCTGCCCGTGACTCTCCCCCTTCGGCCGCAATTCGACTTCGAGGTTTGGCCTGTGTCCGAAAGAACGCGCTCGTTCGGAGGAACACCACCACGTGTGCGTACACGATGGAGAGGCGAAAGAATCAAAAAAAAGTAAGAGAGAAAAGGGACGGGGAAAGAAGATAAAAAACAGGGAAAGGCATAAAAGAGAGAACGAAGAGCCATTGTAACTTTGGATGACAATCGTCGCGACGTGGACATTTGATCGAATCAATCGATTGCTTTGCATGGTTCTTCTAAACAGTGGCGGATAGGGGGTGTGAGTGGCGTCAAAGAGCCAGAGGAACGCGCCACAGGCGGGGAACGAAGGGCTAGTCCCTGGAGAGGACTGGCAGCAGCCACGGGGTGGGACAGAGAGGCTGCCGCGGAAGAGGAACCGAGAGAGATTGTCGGATGGCGAGGGGAGTCGCCGGGAAAACCGAGTAGCTCCGGGTTCATTTGAATCCGACGCTCGATAATGTCCCCGGAGAGCATCGAAATATCTCGGTGCACGTATATACACGTCCGCGCTACCCGGCATGCATGCATCCCGCGATATTATAACGCCCGCCGCGCTCCCCGATGACGTTCGCCGTGGCGATGTCGTTCATCAATGCCACGGCAATAAAATTCGCCGCGGTAAGCGCGTGAGGGATAGGAAAAAGGATCGACCTACCTCGTCGTCTTCGGCACTTCTCGACGGGAGACGCTGATCGATCTGATGCTGTTTTTCCATTTATCCGAGACCATGGATTGTCGAGAAATGGGGAAAACGTTGCGGAGGAAACGATGATTTACCAGTGCTTCGTGATTGGTAGAATTCTGTATGCGCCGAGGGATATCGTTTCTCGCGAGAGGACGACGAGAGGAGCGGGGATAAGAATGCGGGGAGAAAACTCGCGGGTGAAAGAAAGGCAGCTCGAAACGCGCAAATTCGAAAATAATCACGACTATCAGTGTTCGATCCGATCTCCTCGCGTTTCTCGACGAACGAGAAGTCACGAGCAAGAAGCAACGCTCGCCCGAGGGTTCGAGGGACGAGGAGAGATCGGGGAGGTTGGATTTTCCTGCCGGGAGGTGGAGTTTCGAGGTCGGGAAATTAGTTTAGTTATGCGCCCGGCAGGGACGTCTCCTGCGTCTCTAGGATGAGTGCGACTCGACGACGTAGCACGTAGACGTTTCAACGTTCAGATTTCTCCGCGTCTCGCGCGCTCCTTCTCCTCCTTAATTTCCTCCAGAATTCCTCTCTTTCCATATTTATCTTCGCAACGTCGCTCGAAAGAGTCCGATTGCTAGTCCCCAACACGCGTGGAGGAACGATTCTTGCCGCTCGCGATACAGCAAAGACCCCGTGCCATCGAATTCTACATTTTCTAAAGGAGCTCGAGGAGCAATCGAGGGGAAGAGCACGATAAAAATCGCTGTTTCGGAATTATCGGGGACTCGCGAAGGGAATGGAAGAAATCATCGAGCGTACCTGAGAGTCCTCCTCGGTAAATATCGCGTCGAAGGCAAACATTTTCGGTGCTGCCACGGTCGGCCTTCGATCGTCCGCCGAGGAGGATTGTCCAGCCGTTGGGTCGACCAGCGTCACCTGTTTCTTCCTCTTGTCCGCGTTGAAGAAGCTACCACCTTCTCCGGGCGACACTTTCAGCATAACTTTCACCTGTAACCAAAAGATCGTGCCGTTACTTGATACCATGTCCGCGATAAAAAAAGAAGTTGTCGAATCTATTAATACCGTTTGTAGGATCGTCGATCCATCGTAAACGGAATAAAGAGTAGCTAGACAAGAATAGATCGTTCGTCTCTAGGGGAACGTCCAGCGGATCCGCTGAAATAGGTTAATGTTACGTAACGAATGAAATCTTCTCCCGGGCGAACAATAGCCTCATCAGAATTATCTGATGGACAGCTTCGACCCGTAAAATAGACGTCGGGTCTAGAATTACGACGACCCACATTAACCGGCCTGGTTCAATGAACCACCATGCTGCTTCTCTCCGCGTTTAAAGCTACCAGTCTGGGAGAAACTAATACAACACCGGGTTGATGAACTTTGATAAGACCAGACGCGTAACGCTTCGTGCCACCGTTCGTAGGCTCGCTTCCGATATCGTCGATCTGATTCGAAGGTTTAAATGATCGACGCTGATTCGACGTCGGTTAGAGACGGTATCGATTTCAGACTTACGAGTGGCAAATTACACGGTTGTCTCGAGAGACTAATCTCACTTTCAAGCGCTCTATTCGAGTTTCGTGTTACGCTGAGATATTTGTTGGATAATTGTCGAGCAACGCGAATGAAGTGTCCAGAAAGTGATACGCTAAGAAATATCCATCCATGATCGAGCGTGTGGCGACGCGACACCGAAAGTAAAACAACGGCGGTGGGAAGTGGATGCATGGATGCGCTCATTAAAACTGCGTTCGTAGACCGAAGATCGATGTTACATCGGTGATACAGCGGACAGACGATGCTGCGTCCGTTTGGTCGGCCGTTCAGGAAATTGCGTTTCGAGATTTCGTTCCGATTGCGGCGCACGTTCTATCTTTTGCATACGGAACGGCCTCGGTCGAGGACACCGAACTACATGGGAAATAGGTGCGCTCTCTTTCTCTGCTCGCAGTTCGTTTCTCAACTCCTCTGCATACCTTTTCCTTTTCCACGAACACCGGACGTCTCAGTACGTAGTAGTTTACCGTGAAAAGACCGAGTGCTAGCGATCGAACGACCGGAAATAAAATAGTTCCTTTCCAGTCTTATTGAGAAAACTCTGCATATCGATTACCTCCTCCTCCTCCTCCTCCTCCTCCTATTCTTCTCGGTTCTCCCTCTTTTTTTTATCCTTTTCATCTCTCGTTTTGCATGTTACTCGCGCGAATCACTTTGTCTTCCTGTCTCCTTGCCTCCCTCTTTCATTCCCCTCTTCCTTTCGGCCCACGTGCACATATATATCTCGTAACGAGGCTGATTTTGGTACTGGATATCTGTTCCGCACGAACGACTCCAGGAATCGTGTTCTCGAACCGCCAACGCGGATACGTTTCTGTCCTCTTTCCGCCCTGTTTGTCCGTCGTGCGCAAGAATGGCCGACGTGAATGGTAGATTTCTCTTGCCGGACCTTTGCCGCATCCGCCGATAAAACACGAGGCGAATTCCAGCTAAATCGGCGCTCGCTCCAACGATCGGGAAAACTTTAAAAGGACCGAAGTTTGCCGCCACCGATTCGCCGCGTCCTCTCCATGCAGGACACACGCGAAATTTACACGAATTAATTAGTCCCGTCGACCATCGGTCCGGATACTTGCGAAAACAACTTTTGACCTTTCCGTAACCGCCACGCGAACTACTCGAATAACATTTTCCGAATAAAGAGTCGGAATGTAAACGTAAACGCAGCGGACGACGAGCGATGCTCTTCGTTGCTAACGCTACGTCCCAAATTGGAGCCGCGATTCTTTCTTGGATAACGAAAGACAACGCGACGCTTCACTCGCATAAACACTAATAAATAGTGTCTTCGTCCGACGTCCTCGTACGTCTTCACAATTTACTCCATTGTAGTCTTCAATCTTACCCTAATGATCCCTGCTGGGCCGTGCCTAGGCACGCTGCCAACTTGTCCGTTTCTATTCACCGATTCTCTAAATTTCACGGCTCCCTGCCACTATCGCTATAACTCTTGCCTTTATCTCGCATCCACTGCCTTCCAAGGCCGGTGCAACAACCTTCGCCCCTTTGTTCGAGTTTTCTGCTCGGTCGCCACGGATTGCCCGCGTAAATCGTACGCTGATTAAAGTCGACGCCGCGGTTCGCGATTCTCGCTCTTCCACGGTGTTTCTTTGCGACGTACACATGGGTGCAATAAAGAAGATATCATGGCGATTGTCTCTATCGGCGAGGTCGGAGGGTGGCCGGTTCCGTTCGGTGGTCGGAGGCGTTGATTCGATGCAGTTTCTCGCTTTTAACCGAGGCCCGCGTCGCCGCCACCGGAAACGAGTCCGAGCCGGAAGGTGGCCGTTAATTTCTCAACGTCCAAACGGGAATGAGTCGCGGCCAGCCTCATACACCGGCTACGCTGTCGTTTTCCGGACGGACGTTAAAGTATAGGATTGTTTTATGGCACAACCGAGCATTATCCGCCAATTTACGATCTTGCTCTTGTCGCGCAATCGCGACATTCCCTCTAAACTTTGGTACAAATTCGCGTTCTGTCGTCGCGCGAGTCCCCCGTGTCTGGGGACATCGTTTTAGAGCGTTCGATCGTTCGTCACGTCAAAAGAAATCGCTCGAGTGTCGCGATCGCGTCTCTTGAAACGCGCCGATAGCGTATTCTTCTTTGCTCAAGGATCGTCGAACAGACAGCTGCGACGACAAACAGCCAGACCACGAGAGATTCTCCGATTCTCCGTGAAACGTGTATTGTAGGCTGATTCGGAAAAGAACGAGTCATGAAAATGCTCGAGGTCGCCTGTGTAGTTGACGCGTAAAAGGCTGAAAACAATTCTTAGGTACACGTGGATGAAATAGACAGGCAACAACAGCTACGGAGAGACAAATAAACCATCCAACGTTCCAGCCGATCGACTCGACGCAAATAACCGGAATTAATCGAACTGCGCTTTGGCTTTTAATCGCGACAAGAGCCGGCATCGCCCCGTTATAAGAGAGGCGAAACGCAGCCCTAGGGGGATTCGAACTTCGAAGGCGAATGTCATCAAAGCGATTGCGAGACGCAGCTTCTCTCTCTCTCTCTCTCTCTCTTTCTCTCTGCCCCTCTGTCTCTGTCTGTCTGTCTGTCTCTCTCTCTCTCTCTCTTACTCTCTCTCTGTATCTCTCTGTCTCTCTTTCCTGCTACACGGAGATTACACGACGATCGCGCAAGATAATCTAAATAATCATCGTCTGCAGGGAAAACGCGATTCCTTGATGGCGGGCAACCCCTTCGTTAAAACGGTAGTAACGTCATCGACGAACGTGGCCCGAGGCGAGCCGCTCGTCGATCGATTTCGGCTATTAATGCCTCTCTGTCTAGTATAACGACTTTATCCGACACGCTTGATAAGGAACTTCCTCGATATGCTTGCTTTCCCCGAACCAACGAAAGAAGTTAATCCACAAAGAAGTTTTTACACTATCACTGTACGAGCGAATATTACTTTACCTGCTCTTCGGTTTTCTAATGCAACGGTTAAAAAAAAAAAAAAAAAAAATAGCAGTATCGAGATACTCGGAATACTGGCTCTGTGTTTTCTCTTTGAAATTTATTCGCGTCGGATCCAACGCGGCTTGTTCGAAAATACATTCAGATATTATTATTTCGCAGCGTATCCCTTCGTGCACGGATGGATTGTGGAAAACATGATTAACGGGACGTCGTTCTGGAGCGTGGCATTGTTTAAAGAGAAGCCACGTCAACATACCCAGAGCGGACGTAATCGATTTCCGACGTGTTAACGATTTCCTGCCTGTAATCAAATTCCCGGCAGCAGCTTTTTTCCATAACCCGCGATAATGCAGCGGTGCATTTACGCCACTTCGATCGTAGTTTGGATTTTTCATCGGCTCGTGCGAGTTGATTTTTCGAAGAACTGTAGGACACGGCGCGGTCTTGGAACTACGTGCTTTCGAAATATCAGACAAAGATCAGGTCGACGAGTCAGCGACGTAAATTCACTTTTTCAACCTATGCGAAAGTAATTCCTAGCCGTTTGATTTCCTATTGTAAATCTTATCCTTCCTCCTTGTTTAAATCCCAATTTCGATTAACCTCGATCAAATAGAAGGTGCCGGATGAGTCCGGCCATGCTTTTAAGCATACGTTTAATCAGGAACCGAGAGATGTCGACGTCCTTTAGCCAGGTAAACACTCATAAATTCGCTGGAACGGCGAGAAACAGGAAGATAGTTGCGGCAACTTCTTACGCTCGAGTGCTCAGTTATAGTTCGATAATAATTAGTCTAAATATCCAGAGAGCGGGATGTCGAGAGCTGCAAGTTTCTGATTGACCGTTCGCGAAACTTTACCGCGTCCAACTCGGCTCGACGTACGCGATCGAACGTCGAACCCGTTATTACGCGTTTCCGAATGCAAGGATAAAGCGTTTGATAACGAGAACTAGCCGGTTAGAGACCTTTGATTCGACAACTCGAAATTTAGACGACCGTGCTAGAGACGATGGAAGCCATTCCTGCCGCAAGGGGGACCGGTTATCTGTTCCAGCTAGACGCATAGAGGTATCTAAATACTCGGCCTGGAGGCGAACATCTGCGAGTGAAAGTCGAGGAGAGCGCAGGAATTCGTAACGCGGAGAGCTTTGGGCTATTCGAATGAAATTTGCGTGGCAAAATGGGTCAGGGGTGGGCCGACGCCCTTCGTCGGGGGCGCGGCCGCCGACAAATGTGATTTTCCTGAGACGAGGACGCAATCCACCGACCCGACGAACCTTCCTCTGTCTCGTCGAGCAGCAGGACTCGCTGAAACGACGTAATTCCGAGACACAGAATGCTACCAGCCGGATTTTCATTCCCGAGGGTTAGCTACTACTCCAACGTGTAATAAAGAAGCATACATGATAAATTGACTATCACGGTTACAGGCGAGCAAAAACGTCCCCTTTCTCGCTGAAGCAACCCTTCGTTTACACCTCGTCCAGTTCTTCATCCACCTTTCCTTCGCTTTCCTCTTCGGCATTCTCGCTGCTTACTGAAATCCCCAAACAACCTGCCGATTAAAGACCTCTCGTGGTTCACGCGCTAACGAAGCATCGTCATCCAAGTCTCCTTACCGGTCGGTGCGTAGGCTCGTCTCGCGGTTGTCGTGGAATTTCACGATTTACCAGGGGATTATGATATCGCGTCAACGAACCTGGTAGCGCAGTACCTCCGCGGTTGTCTCGTTGGCGTAGCCAGTAGCCGGAAGGATCGAGGGGGTTGCAAAGGGGTGACCAGCCGGTCGGTTAGGGTTGTCAGTCAAGCAGCGATAGGCGGTACGGCAGAAGCGTGCCACACGCTACTTTAGCGTGACACGGCTTCTACACAACGGTGTAGCGTAGTAATGGCTGTATAATGGCGGGTGTACATGTTGTAATATCGCGGTGTCTAGCGACGTGAAAAGGAACAGCTTGAAATGCGCGGTTTACTTAGCTGCACTCGCTTACCGGCCCCTACCTGTTCCGCCCTTCAGCGCTGCTCTGTGACGCTCCGTCCAGTGGGAAGGGAAACTCTTTGAAACCGAGTGAAGGAAAGTTTCGAACGAATTTCCCTTTGATTTAATTGCCGAGGCATCTAGACGAGGAGATTTCGGGGACGTTAGCGGAATGAAAAGTCGAGCCGTGGAATTCAAGCAGAGAAACCGAGCGGAGGGATTGATCCGATTCCCCGGGTTGTTATCACAGCGAAGAAGGTGTTTGGTTGTAATTAATCCGCCACCTACGGTTGGTTACGCGTGCGAAAAAAAGGTTACTCGGCGATAATCCCGAGTTCGGGCGCGAGATAAACGCTTGCTCCAGTGGTTCGAACGCTAAGCCGCCGGATTATGCCAATCTAAATACGAGCAAAGCAGCTTGACTAGGGTCATGAATTATGCGTGTCATCAATTCCCTTTCCGTCATTCTCTGCTTGCTACTTCAACCTGCCGGTTGGATCGGGAAAGCTCGGAACTCTGACTGATTTATGTGGATTAATCCGGCGAAAAATTGTCGCAAATTATGTGCCAAAGGTGTGAAATTTCTAAACAGATTTTACGAGTGGAAAGGAAAGTTCCCTGTGGTGACCGGACAATTTTTCACCGAGATGTCGATGGCGAAGATCGAAACGGGACGTGATAAGAGAGCGAGTTGCTCCATCAAGCAGAAAAGGAGAAGAAGATCGATGATTCGATAAAGTTGCATCTGCGTCGAAATTCGATAAGATATTACCGGTTCAATCCTCGTGAGCTTTCTGCAGCGTCCGTGATATTGACAATCGAATTGCATCGGTACGTTCGCTCTTCTACGAGCCATTACCAAGCTAAATAACAGTACCGAAACTTGTGCCTCAACTTATTCGAAGAAACATCGATTCTCTGTTCGCAACTTTTCTACCTCGAAAAGTCGAGAAAGTAAATAGGATTTACAGACAGGAGATCCCTTCTAAAGCCACAGGGGTGTACACGGAAAACAAACGGGATCGAAAAGGTAGACGACGAACCGGGAACAATCGTGGCCGATATTACTCGGAACGTTAGCAGATATTGCTCTTCGATCGTGCGTAGTTCCTTTATTATTTTCGTTTCCGCGGCAATCTTTCCGAGAAATCGACGGCCCCGCAACGGGAAAAATAGCCTTTACGTCCGACAGGAAGCGAAGCGAGGCACGCCACGAGCTAAGAAAAAGAAAGAAATTGCTTTCCAAAGGTAAACTAATTTCGGGCCACTTCGTTCCACCGAGAAGTCACCCCCCGTCGAATCTTTTCTTCTCTCCCTCTCCCTCCCTCTCTCTCTCTCTCCCTCCCCTCTCTCTCCACCTCTCTCCGCCCGATCCTAGTCGTTTATTTCCTACGTTATCGTCGTCATTTTTACTCCAGGTTCTCATCCCTATCCCCGCTGACCCAATTTTTCATTACGAAACCGGAACCATCGGCCGCGGCCGGGATAATCGTCTAGCCCGACGAACCAACCGGCGGAGAGGCTGGCCTCTTCCAATCCCGAATGCAAATGAAAGTGGAGCCAAGGATCCTTTGAAGGACCCTTTCATCCTTTGAGCATAATGGCGCGCACCAGGAGGTCCATTAAGACTGCTCTCGGTCGTTCCACGGTGAAATTTTTCGTCGTGCCTGGAAAAATAATCAAAACGAGACTCGGCGTTGCCCTGACCCTGACTCTTTTCTATCTTTTTTCCCTCGTCGCTTGTGATCGTCGTCGACGACCAGTCAGACGAGAAACGCATCTTCCGATAAACGTAACCGCGAGCCAAGGTTCAATGTCGCAAGACGACGTCGCAAAGACGCAGACACATTGTCGTCGAGATCAAGGCTCGTCGGTTTTCCGAAATCTTTTGTAAGCTCTATCTTCTCGTCTCGATAGATACAGCCATCGAACGTATTCCTTTATTCGCCAATGGTAACTTGTTAATCTGATACGATACAAATTACCGGAGAACGCGTGATTGATCATCGCCAGGCAATTCTTCATCGCGTTTCCAAACGCGACTGGCCAGCTGTCGTAATCCCTGGTAATTTCGACGAGTCGAGTTGAGCGGAGTATTCGGGGAGACGATCCGACGTTTGGCTACACCTTCAAACAGTCGTGAACTAAGACGTACGCCGTATACCCGGGAATGTAAATTGCTCGCGTCTGCCTGAAGCCACAGGGCAATAAATCTCGATGGCGAAGACGCGACGATTGCCGTCTACCAGCGAGGATAAAGTCTCGAATCATGCACGAGGATTAAAGATCGTTGATATCCCTGACGATCTACGTCTCGTTCCACCCAACGTTCCCATCCTTATCGACTCGGATTAATCATCGTCGCCATCCTCTTTCTGACGCTCGAAGAAAACGCATTAGCGGCCCCATAACTTTTACGAGACTCGTGAGACACGAATTTTAGCGAACCGTTAATCCCATACGGGATTGTGGACAATAGTAAACGAAGAATAATTTCGAAACAACGTTTTATCCCGGAATACGTTCCCGTTTCGCCGAAAACTATCGACAAACCTGGACGTTAATATCGCGCAGTTTCCTTCGTTACGGCAGCTCGTCACGAAGGCCGTTCCTCGATATGAAAACCGAAAATTACGAGCGAAGGGAAAGTTCGAGCTTTATCTCGGATTTTAGCACGTCGATCGTCAGATTGGCCTTAACGGGGGAGGAGGGGGGGCAGAGTGAAAACGTAAAAGAGAGAAAGGGGAAGTCAGTCAGGAAAGCGGTCCGTATTGCAGAAATACGTGCAATTACCAGCGACGACAACAATTACGCGCCGGTTTTTATGGTTGACCGTCACGCCACCGAGATATTATTATCAGCGGTTGTTTTATCTCTCCTCCTCCTTTTTCCATTTTCTTTTTCTCCGTTGGAGAAACGACACGGGAATCGCGACCTTGTAAAAAATCACTCACCTCGAGGCGAGTCGAGTCGCGTCGCGTTAAATCTTGCATCGCTAATGACCGAGTCGCACCGCTGCGCCGATCGCGAAAATAGGCCTTGTCGACGGTTCTGGTCTTTGATTATTCACTTCTCTCGCTGAAACGTCGCGAAAAATATGCCCGCGCACTCTGGTTAGGACGATAATTACACGGTCGCGTTAACGGCCACGCGTCACGCGAATTCGGCCCCGCTCGATAGAACCTTTTTTTATTCTCGAGCCTTGCACACGACCCCTTGATCGTGAACTTCGCGCCGCGATACGTGTTCCTATAAATCTAATAAATTAGTATACTTAGAGCAGAGTAAACACAACGCGAAGATGGAGAAGATAGTAGGATCGTATTCGAAATTCGTGTGGTTCGTTTCTCCCAATGGACGATTGATTTCCGCGACACTCGCGGCCGTGTGTTTCACGCACGGGCATGGAGAACGAAAGAGATATTGTCCGACAGGGAAAATGAAATTCGACGGTGCATCTGACGGCCAGTGTGTCACAGGTGAAAGGAAAGTAGATAAAGAGCGGGCGAGAGATATTGCGAAAAAAAAGTGTCCGCTGGCGCGAAATCATTCTCTGGCAACATAGCCTCCGCCCGGAGTCGATGCAGCGAGAAAAAGAATTACTTTAGCCCTCGAACCCGCGATGCGCTTAGCATATTCATGCGCCGGCTATCTAGAGTTTTCCGGTGTCTGACCACCACCACCACCACCACCGGTGGTGCACCCTCTACATATTCATAAACGAACACCGTGATGCACGGCGCACGCGTACTTTCTAAGAAAAGAGGAAAGAGAAGATACTTTCGCGGGTCGATGAGTGCCGATTCTTCAAATTAATACACGTACTCGCTCAATCGAATCGCCGTCAATTCTTCGCTGCCACTCTCGATAACATTTTACACGATACCTTTTGTCCTTTGAAAAGTATTATCTCGCTTTGGACACGAGATTTTTGTGTTTCATTGTAATAGAATAAGCCACGTTGAAGTATCCAATTAACACGGGTATTACTATTTCCGAAAGAAGCGTCGAATCAATTAGCACTGTAAAATAGATACAAACACAGTTATGACAAGCGTCGTCGAACATACGTAACTGGCATTAAGAGCTCACGCGAAACGTCGAATCGTTTGGCGCTTCTCGAATGAGCACTTGGACTTGAATCGAGGAGTGACGGGGCAAGTGATGCATTCCCGTGAGTGGTCAGACGCAAACACTCCGCGCTCGCGCCGACTCAATTATGTCTCCTATTACACGCTCGATTCGCTACTCCAAAGACATTCTTCTCTCTCTGGTTTCGCTCGTTATTCGTCCGAGCTGCTTGTATTCGTGCCACATTACACAGAAACGGTAGTTTAGCGTTTCCAGTCGTATCTGATGTCTCGTATGATGCATATTGCCAGAGGTGCAAATGCAGGCGAACGTATAAAGCGAGAATGTGAAGGCGAGAAGAAGAGGAACGGATTAAGAGAGATGTACCAGACGCGTGTACGAGAAAAAGGAACCGTCTACAAAGTAGAAGCAAAGGAAAGAAAAGGAAGAAACGATAAAGTCGGATCGAAGTGAAAGCGGCGCGTGTATGGTCAGACGGCGCTCGCTATCGCGCATGTAATATGCACGTAGCAATAGGCAAACTTGTCAAATATATCATTCCGCTCGATGTATCCGAACGGTGGACCGTTCTCTTCGACTTTATTCAATTTCCCGTTTTCCATCGCTGGATCCGCATAAACAAGCGTTCACGCGCAACATGCCAAAGGAAAGGAGACGAAGCGGACCCCGTTGGTTTTCCCTGTGTATTGAATTATCGAGTCGGTGCCTAGGGATGAGCGAATTGTACGGCGCCAGCTACGTTCTTCACACGCGAATGCACCTGGAGTCTTCAACAGGTACGAGGGATCCGCATTTGCGTCGCCGTTTCTCTAGCGAAATGCGTTCTCGCGCGTAAACAATCATTCGATCGTGTGAAAGGAAAACGCGACACGCCAGTACAATCAAATACAAAGATTGGAAAAAATATTTACCAACGTAATATAAAGCTTTACCCGGAGAAAGGTTTGAGAAGCTTTACTAGCCTACTATCCAGAATTAATCTGTCATAGAACTCCTCGTGATAACTGTGTTATTTCTCGTTTTTCTCATTCTCGCTAGTTTCCTACGACGGTTCAATCCTGATAAGAAAAAGAAAATGCTGGATCGTTAAAGTCGCTTCATTGCCGTGTGTTCTTATACTGTGCCAGTTCATAATTCATAAATTCATGACATTTTTCTCCTGAAGCGTCTTCAAGAATATGAGGTCCCGGGGGAGTATCTTCAGATATTGCGACGAACTTCGATAATGGCGCGGTTTAACTTGTTTGCCGATCTAAACAGCCACACCTCCGCCCTTGGCTTTCATCTTCGCCTAGGATACCGCCTTAGAGAGTATTTGGCAACTATTCGCTTCAAAATTTCGAACGCAATATTATATCAAATTTTCTGTTAAAATATTGCCATCCACGTAATACATATCTTTGTTTCTCTATTAGTTCATATTACGTTTCATCTATCTATCGCGAACCTTCGAATTTAATTGGGAACCATTAAAAAGAAGAATTCACGGGCGATTCAGAAGATCTCACAGCGATTTCATTGTCGACCACTGTGGATTCTGAAAAATGTGGTCGACGAGAAAAACGAAACGGACGATCGATCCGTTCCGACGGTCATACTCGGCGACCAACGAAAATCGAAAGCGTTCTCCGAAATAGCTAACACCAAACGATACATGTATCCGTGGTAAAGAGTTCAACCGAGCTTCCACTCAGTTAAAAAAACGTGCACTCGAAATACTTTGACGCATAATTCCGCTGGAAAACGACGATTAACGAACTAGGGGAAAAAAGAAAGTATTTTTATAAATGCGAAACGATCGAGCGCAGGTTCGTCGGACTGTCGAAGCTCGATATGTCTGGCGAAATATCGTTTTATAATTTTATAAAAAAAAAGGTTGATCCCTCGTGGATCCGAGCCCGGAGATCGAGGACCAATCGTGTCGTCGGTGGCCATTTAGATTTCGAACTGCTTCAGCTGGATTATGCAAAGCGTGGTGGCCGTCGCATGTCGAAAAAATTGATTCGTTTGTTCAGCAACGAGTAAAAATGTTCCCGACGTATTCGTATGCCGGTTGCAAGCGCAACAGCTTTATTTACGAAATCATCCTGCGCCTCTGCCACGTAACCTGCCACGCATTTTGATTTCGTCCTGCATTCTCTATTCTTTTTACCTAGCCCCGCTAATGGTTTAATTACGATGCAATTACGTTCACGTTTCACTCGCTTAATGCGTTACACGTGGCTTTCAAACCGCCCTACGGCCAGTTAATCCGTTCTATGGTGTAACCGAGAACGTTTCGAACGAGTTAATTCGCCGGCGTTATTTCTTCCTAGAGCTGCAACGAATCTAGCAGCAGTCAACCAGGTAGACAGACGCGAAGGAATAATCGCACGGATAATTCAGCCACCGAAATATCTCTTATCGCTATACAACTTGGTTAAACGTACAATTGGACCGTGCTCGGGATAGGCGTGAAAATCGTCGAGCAAGTGGAACACGAGCGAATTTTTCACGTTCGCGTTAGGTTTTTTCCATTCCCGACCAGGGTATTTTCCTTTTGCACTTTTTCTTCGCTTTTTCTTCTGGCTCCTTATTTTTACCCTGCGCGAACTGCTCGGTTTCACCGACAGTCTCGCTCGTAGCGAGCTTCCCTTTGAATGGCTACTCACATGCTACGTTGCAGCGAGCGATGTCGTTAATTAATAAAACCGCGAAAGCCTGGCGATAATTGGTCAGAAAATGACATGCGACGAAGAGCTCGCGGTGCTCGCGAAGTAACGAATTAAGGTCGAGCGGGTGCAATCGCGAGTCTCATGCATTCGCGGATTCGCGAATGGCTCGTGGTAATGGCTCGTCGCGGCATTAAATTCCAGGGAATTCGCGACCGAACGCGAATCGTTCGTTTCCAACACCCGGAAAACCGCGTCGCCTCCTATTCATCTTGGCTTCGCGTTTCTCGAATAGCGACAACGCGAACGTTTCGCGCTACAATTATTCCAACGATGTATTTCAGCTCGAATGGCGTGTCATTAACGGCAGATTTCGATCGAACGGACGCGGACGTCGACTTTTCATTCGCCGGAAAAGGTCCGTTATCGACGCCGTCGAAACGACATCAACGTGTTCCCGAACGATATTTACGACGGTGTTTCTGTAAAATTTATACGCGGTGCTACCGGGTAGTTAGTTTCTCGGGTCGTAAACTACAGAGAGCAGTCGTGGCGTGCGTGTGCATCACCGTTTCACCAGGGACTTCTTAAAACCATGTTCCGTAGGCTGAAACGACGGCCCTTTGCCAATCCTTTCTCCCTCGCGTGGAAAACGTCGAGTCAACTTTTCAAGGACGTTGAACATTCGCGCACAGAGATGCTCTTCTCTCGAAGGGGCGTCCTAGGATGAATGTTTTTGGGAGGAACAGATCTCCCGGGGTACGTCCGACCCGTGAAACACGGCCACGTACGGCCTGCGACGATTAATATTAATCCAGCGACCAGAAGAGGGAAAGGAGCAACATTAATATCAATGTACGCGTGTGTCTACGAGCAGAAATAGAAAATCGCGCGAGTTTATCTCGTAAACGAATCATCCGATATAAGTTAAAATGGTAATTTTCGGTCTGTCGTACTTGCGAGTAACGTGGTCGTGTTTGAACCGATTTCGACGAGGTATGGCGTGCAAAGAGACAGACCCCAGCGGAACTTTCTCTATATCGTGACGCACGAAATATACTCGCGAGGGAGGTTGATAGATTTTTATGCTCGAGTTGCATCCGCGTCGCGACGAGTATCGTTTCTTTGGTCGAGTGTCTCGATACCTCGCACGCTGGGAATTCGCGAGTATAGGGCGAGGAAAGACGTTAAAGTATCGCGGTGTCTGGTGCATTTCGCAAATTGATCATGCGCGGGTAAGTGTTGATGGAAATTTGTTTTTTGTGGGTGGAGGAAAGCGGGCGGAACGAGCAAATGGAGATTGACTATTTGTTCCTTCGCGCGTACATCGCGCCGTATCAAAAATCGCGAAGTTTTCGAGTATTTTTTGGAATTTTTCCGTAACCGCGGCAAACAACGTTTCGTTCTCGCCGCCTTCGTTTCCCTTTTTTACTTTCGAGCACTTGCGCTTTCGCAATTTTCGGTATTTTTTCACGAACGAAGCTTCCATTAATTTCGCGGCGTTATTAATTTCTCAAGGAGCGCAGCTCGCGGAGAAATCCCAAGCCAACGTCGTGCTGCGCGATTCTAAGCGGAAGAGAGAACGCGCCAACTCCCTGTTTTGCTTTCATTAGCCGAAGCTGTTTACTCGCGTGACGAGCTCGAGACAGGTTGTTACATTCGCTCGATACTCGGGCAAGGCTGCGTTACAAGCTACGCAGCGAAGCGCTCGTTTCTCGACCGGTAGCAGATAGCCGGTGAAATCGGTGAAAAATGAAAACTCGATACATTGGAAACGGCTGCGTGATTTTCGAGAGGCCCGTTATCGCACGATCTCCGCTCTCCCTCAGAGTCGAGAATCTGTTGCGAAGGTAATCTGAAAAATTACGATTTTATTCATGAGCCGTATCCGCGTCGATCTACGAGGAGGCTGTGCAAGCAGATTGTAAAGAGAAGAAAGGAGGTTGTGGAAGAGGCAGGGCCCGCGACGATTCAATCGCTCGCCTTTTCTTCCACTGAAATTCCACGGGAACGAACGCGACCCTCCTCCAACATAGCTACGATTTATTTCACCTTGAACGGACGATTCCGCTTGATCTCAACTTCTACGCGACTAGCGATTCACGTTTTAGATATTTCTGTGAAAAAAGAACGGGTTTGTAATCGATTCTGGTAATAGAATTACAAATTAATCTGTTTTCCTCAAAGGGTTCTGCCGAGAAAGAGGGCCGCTGTCAAGAAATCGCGCGAGTCATTGATACGTATATATCGTTTGAAAATTCTCTTTCAATTTTTATGACGCAGTTGAGGCAATTTCTCATCGAGAAGGGTAGGAAAGAACACGAAGATACAGACATGTAGCAGGATAAAACAATAGAAACTGCACGAGACTTCCCTTGTTTTCAACTTTCTACCGGCTAAGGAAGACAACTGTAGTTCCGGGGGCGGCGGAAAAAGAGACGGCTCGACGTTTCCCGTGAATCTTTAAAGCAGGCGCAGTTAGCAACCGGAGAAGTACAAATGGCTAGCGCCTTCGCGCATCGATTATTCACGAGGGGTCACGTTAAATATGTACGCTTTCATGGGGATCGGTGCTTGTCCGGGGGTGGCTTCTTTGTCGGGGAACGAGTTTCACAGTCGACTGTCTTTCCGGCTACGCGTCTTTCCATAGTCGCCGCGTGCCAACGAGGGGTAACTTGCATGGGAAATCGGCGAATTAAAGAAGACGACCTTGACTCCACTGACCCAGATTGGGGCTGGGTGCATACAGTAAATACGTTGACATTACTTGGCACCCTTCCGACTTATTCTGTGCGTTAAATGGTTGCTGTATAGCACGAGTTTATTTTTAAAAGGCGAATCGAAGAGTAAACCATTACTTGGAATTTCTCTAATATCTAGTGGAGCAAAATCCTACAAATTAACGTCCACTGATCCTCGTACTATCACGCACCAAACATCAGCTTTACCAATTTATACGTCTTAACCATGACGCAGCAAGCTCTCGAGTTGGCAGCACCAGAAAAGATGGGACAACGACTAAACGTGGAATTAGGCGCGTGACGATCGTCCAAATGTTACTTCCCGTAGAAAATCCGCTCCTAAATAGCACGCCTGACTTTATCCGCCGCTTCCTTCTGGTGGACTATCCAAAGACATCTCGCAAAGAACATGCCATCACCCTTCCATTCGTTCTCCTCAAATCTTCCTGGTTACGTCCATATATTTTAGAGAAATGGCCAAGACGCGCGATGAGAGCGCGTGGCACGATTGTCACGAATGCCAAGACTGTACCTTAACGAGACCCTCTAAACCACGCGACGAGGATTACGTGAAATACGGCGCTCCCTTCTTCCGTTGCATAACTCAGTCGCCCCTGGCGTAGATACCAACGCGTCGGATTAACGATAACGGATATCATCGCTGCGCCGAACTTACGAAATTTCGCCGCAAGGAAAATGTGCTCTATCTATGGAGGAATTAGTTCATTTCCGTAAGACGTCAGGAAGTTTCGTGCCAAAAATTCCTCGAGAAACGGAAGTTTACGTTATACGCGCAAAGATCGATAAAGAAAGGAACGAATAAAATACTCGTTAAACGAATAAAAAAACTACCTTCTTATTCGCCCCTAAGATCCCACGATTCTTCCTACGCATGCACGTGCTATTATACAAGCCACAAACGTACGAGCAACATGGCGCGTTTTCTGTCGAATCTCCGTTGCAAGTTAACTCGCATAATGTTTCCCCTCGGGCAGACCAGCAAACTTCGAACGTTCAACTACAAGCAAATTAACCGCGCGTAAAATACAGGAACGGTTGAACCCTGAACTCGTTACCCCACTCCGAGGAGGCGTCGGATCGCGAGATTCGCGAAGGAACGGCGTGTTTAGTTCGCGTTTATTGCCGGGTCGAGCTCGTGACATGGACGAGGGAAAGGACGCGTAAACGTAGAAATCTTAAACGTTTATATCAGCCGCAGGGTTGGGCGTGGCGGGGAGGGGGGGGGAGGATGGGTCGAGCAAAGGGGGTTGTTGGAGAGATAGAGAACTGGAGATTTGCAGCTTCTCCGGCTGGGAATTATACGCGAGGGTAGATCCCTTTGGGCAGATAGCCGCGACAAATTTCAAGAAAAATATGTCTTCCCCGCGCGGTCCTGCACTGCTCTCTCTCTCTGTCTCTCTCTTTCTCTGTCAAGACCACCCCATGCAGTCACCATGCCACCCTTCGACGTCTCGCGACCGCTCGTATCCGCCCGATGGCTGCGAGCCTTTTACCGGGCCGAGCGCTGATGAGAAAAATATCTAAACGTAGATCAAGTTCGAGCCAGGCCGCCTCGTTAAACTGCCAAAAGTGGTCCGGATGTCGGTATTACCGGGCCATCGGGAACTCGGTTGATCGAGGGTGCGTGTTCGATCCTCCCCTGCGCGAGACCATTCGAAAGGGAGCGAATATCGAAGAAAGCGTGCTCTTGGTACGAAATGGGAGAACCGAGGAGTTCAAAGACGAACGCCGTTTCGTCGATCGAATAAATTCCCTCGATCGAACTCGTTCTGAATTTAGGAACCGCGTTTGAGAATTGCGCGCGACAATTGCATAATTTAGAAGTTCAAATTCGAATTTAAACTTTGACGGGGGTTAGGGAGGTTAGGTAATTAAACTTAGGATGAGTTATTAGTGGCGGCTAAACAAGTCCGGTGTCTAGGTCCGTTGTCAGCGGCGACAGACGCGTCGTTAGACATCAATGTGACCGACCTTCTCGCGTCGAGGCGCAGCGTGGCCAACCTAATACTAATAAGTGTCTCGTACGATCATAACTCTTAATAAACGGAGCAAGCGGCGCTCCTAATGGTATTTCGCGAGTTGCCAACTCACGAGAGTGCACTTTCATGTTTGCCGACGAAAAGACCGGTCGCGTGTATACGTGGGTAACTCGCGATGCAATTTACCCCACCTCAGACGGACACGGATCTGTCGCGCTCTTTTCTTCGAGCTGCGCAGCCGATCAGTTGTACCGCCGGTTTCGAACGTCATCTTTTGATACGCGATCGAGACGTATCCGCCCATTTCTCTCGAATCGTTCTCAGACGAACTTTTGTCCATTACCGCGGATATCTTATTTATATTAATGTTGCATATTTTAATGTTGAAATAATCCGCGAAGATTTTTTTTATGGTATGACTTAAATATTCATATAACCACCGAGGATTAATATCTGACAAAAAACAGGACTAAAAATCGTCCAAGTAGCGTGGGTCGTTTCGAAACGTCAAGCTTTATGACTTTTTTCACGAGCGTTTAAAACAATCTCCTCGCCCCTTTGTGACGTGCGTAGATGGTACGCACGGGTTGCTTATTCGGCATTTGTTTTTCCAAATTACGCCGGTGAATAATTCATGAAGCCCGCTCGTATGAATTTATATTAAAACTCTCTTGGCCTGCCTAATTTCAATGTTGCTTATTATGCAGTATTGTTACGTGCCCGGTGGTATACGTGCATCGGCGTATCCGTGCTAGCCGCAAAATCACCGCGAAAGGATTATTTACGATTCAGCCGTTGCCTGGACTCGGCGATCAACGAATTTCACGCGTTCGAACTTTACGCGGATGCTTCTCATTTCGTATCCACGTTTTTCGCTGCAATTTGCAATAACATAGAGAGAAATTTTATTCCACATTTTTCGTTCGTTTCCTACTCAGTTTCGCGTGAAAAGCTTTCGCATCCTCCTATATCGCAAACGGCGAGGAAATTTCTTCGATCGTTCGTAGAATTTCCTTCGAGTCCACCCTGCTCCGTGAACGTCTTGCGTCCTTATTACGCCACGTACGGGACTGTATATCATCCGTCGACACTTATTGACTCTTAGAGGGCCCGATTGAAAAGTAGGTGCGTCCGTGTGTCATTTATTACTCGACTAAACTGGCACCGATGAGGGAGTAAGCCGTGAAGAAGAGAACGACCGAGACTCGTCGTCCACCCCTCACGAGGACCGCCGCGAAAGGGGATGAAAAATTGCTGAAAATTTCGGCAAAGCGAACAACCGGCCTCCTGTCCTTCGCCCCTTTTTTCGACTCTCCACTTAATAAAGTCGAGTCTCATTCTCTCCGAACGGTGGCGACTTTCTAGGAAAAAAACGTTTTAAGCCAGTTGCTCCCAAGCGCAGACAAATTGCGTTATGGCTTCGACATGGCGCCTATGGCACGTGTACGTGCACGCGTGTAGACGTTGATTTGTGGCGCGTTTCAATCATCGATCCGCGAGTACGGCTTCGTTTTTGGCGTTAATAGAGTCGTCGGTCGGTTCGCGTAAATATTAAGGGGCTAAGTAGATAGATGTTACACGCCTGACGAACAACGCAGATGGAAAAGAACGTAGAAGAACAAGTTGTTGCTACTCGTGCGTTCGTCACAAACTGCGTTAACACGTTTGCGCAAAGTTACGGCGAACGTCCGGATTTTCGATCTAAATATTTCTAAAGAAGAGAAAGACAAACTCGCGCTTGAAAGAAAGCTAGGCAGAGAAGAAGAAGAAATGGATTAGGACACGTAACAATAAAGACAACTCTTGTTTGCGCTACCACTGTTGTCAGAGTTAATCCACGTCTGGCTGGTAACGTGGAGACCAAAAAGGGTCCAGCGTCACGTGCCATTCGTTGTTCGCGTTCCTCCGGCAAATACGCCTATTTACGACAAAAGCAGCCTAATTTACGTTACAATCCGTTTTTTACGGCGCGATCGCTCACACGAAAGGCGCTTTAAGGGTGACTGGTGGCTGGAGAATCGGCCCTGCGCGCTCCTGCCGCGTCTTTGAAGTTCGTCGAGCCACAGATTCCGTTGGTTTCGCGTTGTCGCGTGCAGAAGCCGGCTCCCGGGATTAAACGCGATTCGTATATTAGGTACGTACACATGCGTGCAAAGCAACCAACGTTAGGCAGAGGTGGTGGAACAGCGACAGTGTCGCGTAGAAACGCTCGAGGCTGGAGGCGCGGATTAAGCACGCTGGGCCCGCGGAAAGTGTCGTAAATTGTCTCCTGGCAGACTAAACGAGGATACGCTGTAGCCTCGCGGGCTAAATGATAATTTCAGCTCGCAGCGTAGACCATAGAGCGGGAGGGTGCATCGAAAACAAACGGCGACGCGAAAGGAAGCTGGTTTTTGGTCGAGATTGCAAATAAATTCCGTCGGCTGGACGTGTTTCCGTAGCTTGGATTCACTTTCCTTCCGTGTAACATCGCGATCGATATTGGTTTTAGAATGCAAGTCAAGTCTCGTACGTTTTTGGCAAACGAGTGTGCGTTTATTTATTAGATCTCGTTGGTTTAAGAAGGTTCCCGACAAGCAAAGAGCGAAAAACGTTGTTGTGAACGACAAATCGACGGTAAACCTATCGGATCGTGATGAGAGTCTATCGCATGGCACCGCACGAGAGCCACGACCGACGCTCCCATAAATTTCATCCAGACCGGAGCGCGCACCGAATAATTTGCACCGTCTAATTACCGACGATTACCCGGAACCGTCGATAAGATCTGCGGAGAGACGAACAGTTACACCGAACGCGCGTTAACGCGCCAGCGAAAGCGGTTCCCGGAAAATCGATGCGAATTCCACCCGGGGACATTCCACTTTCTTTACGACCGCTTCGAAATCCAGCGAACGCACGTTCCAGTTATTCCGGCTCTTCTGTCCATTAAATATGCTCGCGTTTACGCGTTAACGTACGTGCTCGGTCTAACGTTAGCTTCTCACGTTCGCGTCTGAAACCGCCACAAGAGAAATCTATTCGAAATCCTTGGAGACCCAGCTCGGAAAAACGGACAGCGGGTAGCCGAGAGAAAAAAGCGAATAAAATATCAGAATCAACGAAATCCCCATAGGCAAGCACTCGGTAGCGCGGTGTAAACTCGAGCAAGGTGTCTCGGCCACGTACGCTTCAAGTCGCAGCAGCAGTCACGCCTGTGCAGAAGGACTGTGCTGCATCAAAGATGCATGAGATTGCTCTTCGACGCGAGTGTTGACGTGGTCTACCAGCTATTTCCACGCGCTGGAGGAAAAAGAGGAAGAAAAAATGAAACGGTTGGACGAAAGGGACGAGACGAGTCAGAAGGGTAGAGAGTCGAATTTCCGTGATGTCTGGTCCGACAATACGCCGCCTGAGTTAAACGGCTGTTCATTCAATAGCCCCACCGGTCGAGACTCGATAAACCGACTTGCCGTGCCCTCTGGTTGCTCGTAAACCGTCCTTGCCCCTTGGCCCACTCTCCACCTCCCCCCGCCGGTTATTCTTGCACCTCTTTTTTTCCTTCGAACCTTCGCGACAATTCTCCACTGGCCCGGGGCCAGTATCTCGTCCTTCATCCATCCTTTGTTGAAATTTATGGTAAACGAGGCTACCGATTCATCCTGGCGCGGCCCGTGTAGAATCGACGATAGTCTATTTCTTTCTTGAGTCGGGACGATAACTTTCAGTAGTAGCTCGGGAAGGGGTTGAGAAGGAATTCGAGCGCCAGGCGTTACTGTTCTCTGATCCTCATTTTAATGCACCCTCCGCTAGCGAGGCACTTCACCTGTCAATAGCTGCTCTATATCACGGCCACGATACACTTGGAATATTTTCTCGGCACTTGTATCGCTGTCGTGGGTAACAGCGTAAAAAGCAGATGCTTTCGTTCTGAAGGATTTCATCCACTTAACAGCGTAGCACGTGAACTGCATCGCATCGACGTCGATGTATTCGCGTTCCAAATTAAAGGGACAGACCGATCAATGTCCATTTCTCTAAAAACGAATATATACAAGATTCGAACACGCGAAACGACAATTATTCCTTGTGTTCGTTGTCGATCATCCGATGTTCGTTAGTACCGAATGACAGTTTAAAATCTACTTGCTCGACGGAACCATCGTGCCGTTACAACGAGACGTACGAACTCGCCACGATGTCGTAAGGTTAGCGAGACAATTAAGAAACTTGAAAAGAACAATGGATTTTTATGCGGCGAGAAAGTTCCGTCTCGCGTTCGCCACTAATTTTAAACTCCAGACGGCCGCTGGCCCACGATGATTTTATTGTCCTCCATGTAATGCGAGTTTCTTGCTTCTGGCAACAATCTTTCCCTCCTTCCACCAACTTCGACAATGCTTCCTCGTTAAGCGGTTACGCGTGGCCATGGACCACGTTAAAAGCTTCGCTAATGTTTCCTTATTTCTTAAAAAAAAAAAAAAAAAAAAATAAATAAATTCTAGTTCGCACGTTTTCCAAATGATTAACAACCAGCTGTACGTACGACGGTCCACGCGATTAAGGTCGATTGGAGTATCATTCGTCCAAGCGCGTTCCCGGACGGTCTATAAAACTTGAAAGTCCTTCCACAACGATTTCAGTTTCCACTGGTAGAAGGCGCGTTTCCTCTTAGATGCGCGTCCGTTTTCAATTCCTGGACTTCCGTTGTCCAACGGAGATCTGTCAACCGCAGACCTCGCTCGCTTTCTCGCGAAATCTTTCTCGTCGTAATACCCGGACCTGCTTCTCCGGTCCTCCGCGAGTTTCAGAAACTTTAATCCCCAGAACGGGATAGAAAGGAATGAATGGTTGCGAAACGGTTAGTCGTTACCAGTTTCTAATTAACTATCGATTTTTCCAACGGCGAAGAATTCGAACAAAGAAAGATGTGGACGATCCTCTTTCCAGTTGGTCGCGTTTCGATGAAAGTGATAAAATCGACACACGGTTAGGAACGCGGAATTCAAGGCAGCTTTCAAGCTTTTTTCGGGTTAACTGCAGCCAAGAGAAAGGGAAACGGTCCTCTATGGTCTCGAATTGATAGTTTCTCGTGGCGGGGGTTCACGTGCGACCGTGTAGGCCGTCAAAGTAAATGAGCGGCCCTCTTCGTTTCTCCGGTTCTCCTTTCCTCGAGCGTCCCCGAGTTACGTCCTCGGCCTCGAAAGCACTCACATTGATTTGTTCGCAACTCCTGGTTTATAGCCTCTCCTTAACCGGGGACATCGACCACTCCCGTATCGGTTCCGATAAAAACCTGCCCCTCGACCGTCTGTCCCTTCGTCTGTCGACCGTTAATTCAAATCGTTCAATCGGTCTGAAAAGGCTCGTTCGCATGGGCACGCGTCAATCTTCGAATAACGACGTTACACGGAGGAAACGAACGCCAGGGAACTGCTGCAACATATCCAAGAAGGGAGGAAGAGGAACGTCTACCCGAGGGTTGGACGACTCCAGCAGACTATTTAGCTTCGTTGCAGCGGAAGAAAATTGATTTTTATGGCGTCAGATCTAACGGTAAAGCGCTCAATTGTCTTGAGGATATTCGAAGAAGAGTCTTTGCTCTTATCGGGAGGAATTTTCAGGAAAAACCTCTGTCTCAGAACCGATGACGTTAGAGGTAATATCGCGAGCTGATCGTTATCTAAAACTACGGTGTTAAGCTTCGATCGGGGAGGATCGATCAGAGTGAATTGGACCTTTGACTGAATTTCATTGGCTGCTTTCGTGGTAATTGATCAAGCGGATTGACACTGTCCATCACGCTCGAAAAACTATCAATCGGATAAATACAGAGAGGAATTATATTGATTAGGTAAGCAGGAACGTCTCGACAAAGCGATCTGCAGCGGCGTTAATTAGTCATCCGAGACGGTCCAAGGCAATGAATGATTTAGTGGACCGGTCGCGCCTCACAAAGAGGTTTCCCGTGTTCGAGTCCCGGTTATGCATATTGCAGGAACGTGCCCGTCATTCAAAATCCCCCCGCTCAGCATGCTTGTAGCCAGTTCACCCTTTTTAGCATGGGATCAACGGTACGATAAAAGACTTTCATTCGTGCGATGACTTTCATCGGTGTCATATTTTCGAGGCAAATCGCGAGATAAAGATACTGGAAACGAATAAATTCCTTTATTTCAAATTGCCGCTATATTTTACTTTAGTTGTTTTTAACAAGCTACACAATTTTATCTATAAAATAATCTATAAAGGCACAAGCAAAAGTTCTACGTTCGATTGATAATCGCTGACGAACGCCGAACGAATCGCACAGTTAGCCAGTGGGAAAAGGGATGAAGAACGCGTCTGGTCGACCAGTATTCTCCCCAAACAAAACGAAACAGGCAACGAGCGTGGCTCAAGGCAAGAAAGCGAATTCACTTTGTGGAGTGACACGCTCCCAGTCTCGAAACGCGCCACTACTGTAGGCCTGGTCTGGTTTCAGCGTCGCGTCGTTTCGCTTTCTCCCGAAGTGCAATTCCCCCGGTCTGGCGGCCACCGCTCGCCCCGCAGCGCGGGGGCATCGCCACCCAAGCAGTACTAACAGCATTATGCAAATGAGATGGTTCCGCCAGCACGAAAACGTTGGAACCCCATTCAAGGTACTTCCCCGTCCATCGCAAAAACCGAGGTTTCGCTTCAACCCGAGTGTGTCCTGATAAAGTCCCGCGGAAAAGGAGAGCAAACGCGATCCCATCCCTCTCTTTCCGCCCTCCCCCGGGAACTCTCTACGACGTTTCGATTTTTCAAACGGCCCTCGAACCAAGAGGACAAAAAGAAGAAATGGCGAGAGAGGAACATTCGATGGACGCCTATGGAGAATGTTACCTGAGAAAGTACTCGGGTGCTGTGCTCCCACGGGCTTTTCCTTTGTCGAATCGAGCGCCGGGGGCTTCGAGAGACCTTATCTCGCGACGCACCCCTTTTTTCCTTTCGCCTATGCTACCGGACCTGTTCGAGAATACGAAGCTGTTGCTACGGAATGCAACAAAACAAAACGGGCTACATCGCACTTGGAATCAATCTATCGCGTTTCTCGCGACCCTTCTACGGAAGTTAGTAAAATTAACTTGTCATCGATTGATACGACGAATGCGTCATCTCTTGATCTCCAAGCGTTCGAAGCGGTAGAAATTGGTTCACGCCTCTCTTCCAGATAAAAACGCGTCGATAAGGAAGAATTAGGTTTTCTCGTATAGTTAGAACGGCGAGGAAAACGAATTTTCAACTCGGATAATATGGAATCGTGTGACGAAGGAAGCGGACAGTGCACACGGAGATCGAGTCACTGCTGTGATCGTTCGGACCGTAATAACTGGTTGACGAAACAGAAAAACATTCGGGATTCTCGTAGATGATTAACCTCATCCAGTTGCGTGAACCGGTGGACAAACACGGGAAAACGACGGAGGAAGTCGCTCCCTTTCATTGGATAGGAAGTTGGCCCGTGTCTACTGTCTCCGGCTCATTAGCAGTGAGAACACAGCGCCGATCCTCGTGCTTCTTTCGTCCACTGAACCAACTTCTGTTGTGCCGCTTTAATTGCGCCCGTCGTCCAATCAAAGGAAACTTTTCGGCGGCTGTCGAAGACGAGGGCGGCGAAGCAGTGGGTGGAAAGTAGCGACGCACACAGCCGGAAAGTTGGAAATATCAGGACGGCGGCTGGGAATAAATGATCGATTCCTTGATAATCGCGTTAAACGCGAACGCGCGGCTACCGGGCGTAGCGGCAATCAGCTGCGAATAACGTAATTACTGGCTCGCATTACCGCACGCAGCTGCGTGGGATCGGTGCCGCGTTGCGGCTCGCCTCGTTCACGCCTTCACCCTCTCGCCGACGTAATACCTTTTTTTTCCATCAGCCCTCTTGTCGGCGCGGCGTATCGTCGCGCTTTGCCAGCGACGCGCCGAAGGATATATGGAAGAGCTTTGATCTCGCTGTTAACGCCTGTCTCTCGTCCTTCGGTTGGATTCGATTAGCGGGCGGCAACGAGCCTGCAAAAATCCCCCGACGTTTCTGTTTTTCCGTTAGTGCGCTCGAGGTTAGTGGACGTCGACACTCGCAACTGCTGCAAATGGCCAAGAAGGGCGATAGCGGAAAGCACCGAGCACTGCCTGCACTTTGATTTTTTTCACGGTGTCTAAGTTTGTTCTACAGCTTTTTGCGCGCGGACGTTGTTTGCCAAAGAGTCGTGTCGCGATATCGAATACAAAGCGGCGAGGAAAACGGAAAGCGCGGTAGTTGCGAAAAAGGAAAAAGTGGAAGGGAAGGAAAACGAGAATGGAAGGGGGGAACAGCCCTTTTCGCCGTGACAGGCTGTTTACGTTTCGGGCTATTTAGAGTTCGTTTACGCGCGGCGAGGAATGCGGTGGCCAGTTGATTAACACTTCAAACGGGAAAACCGCATAATGCCACGTAATGACAACGTGCTCGAAAAGAGGTAACGGGCTGCGTGTCCGATAAATCGAGACCTCGTTAGAGCGGCTTTATACGCGGTGCGTTGGTGAAACTGCCCTCTCTTCTTCCTTCTTGTCCTATCCGATGCAAATATTGCAAATACGATGGAACACGACTTTAAACGATGTACCGCTGCGATTAGCCGATCTGCCTGGTGGTCCGTAGAATAAAAAAAAGGCAGTCGTAATTGACAGGAATAAATACGTTCCTCGAACGGCTCGTTTCCCTCGGTTAGCTGCTGTCTGTGATTTGCAATGATAACTGAGGTATTAACACGAAGATTCTACCAAAGGACTTGTTTGGGAACCGTCCAATTAAATTATGCAATTCTTTCTCTAAATGTTTAAGTTATCCATCCAAAATCTCACTTCTTTGCCATTCGTACGGAACTGTAGAACGGTATAGAATCCCGGACGAGATAATTACATACGGCGATCGAGTTTCGAAACTTGAAGCGCAAAACCACGCCGAAAACTGGCGATGATAACGTTTCATATATTCCATATATCGATGGTATATATCGATAACGTTTCATAGAGCGATCAAATGGAACCGACAAATAGTCGGGTAGCCGCAAGGTGGAGAGAAAGAGCGCGAAAAAGGTGATCGACCTCTCGCGGTCTGTCTAAATCTTTCAAAGCTCGCTCGTCGTTCGATGCCTGGAAAATCCACGAAGTTTCTAATTCGAGTGACAGCTCCGTCGCGTGACAGACAATTATTCCACTTGCTTAACGACGTTACCGCGACTGGTGCTGGAAATATCGCGCACTCGCAGAAATATCGCGAGAAAACGGAGGCAGGCGGGCAACGTCTCGACGAAATCGATGGGTCCTCGAATGGACTGGAGAGCACGCCGAGGTGTCGTCGACCCGGTTGTATGTTAATGGATAATAGGATATCCGTTATGCTGTCGAGGTAAATCCGGTGGCGCGGATCTATTCAGTCAACTGTACATAGATAAACCCGATACACCGCGACGAACGATGCCTTGCAGCTCTGACTCGAGTATAATTATCTCCATTTCTCGAGTACCTTTCCTTCGTTCATGACGATTCACGCCGAGATTCTCGCGGACGAATCGGAAATCACGAAGTGAAATCCTCGGATCCGTCACCAACGATCGTTGATGCTCTAACGACGATCAGAGAAGATTCATAATTGTATCGAATTTTGGTGGATATTTGGTAGAAACTGCGAGAAGGTTTGATTTCACGGAGGCTATTAACAGAGTTTTCTCTGCGGGTATCGTATTTTCTGTATTTTTAAAACGTTTATCGCGTGAAACCGTACGCGCGTCCTTGCGAGACCGCGAGAACCGCCGTTTCAAATTATCGTCTCGTGTGACTTTTCCATTAACCCTCGCCTATCAAATTTACGGACCGCGTCGTCTCTCGCTAATCAGATTTAATTCGAGCCCTTTCCGCGAGTGAACGCCACCCTGCCGGGGCTATTTTAAACGAATTTACCCCGATACCGTGTATCTTCTTTTTCTTAGAATAGTCCTCGTTCGCGAAAATGCAAGCTGAATTCAAATTATCCTTGGATATATCCGAGAGATGTCTGACAAATTGACACGCTGGATCGCTCTTCTAAAGAACTAGTTATCCGTCTGGCTCCCCACGATCTATCAGCGAACAAGCGGAGGCTACCACGATCGGACGAAGAGTCAAAGACGATCGAGAGGTGGCTAAGAAAAATACCAACGGATTAAGAGACGGGGAAAAGAAAGACGGTGGGAGAAAGAGGCGAACGAGTGCCGTCGTGGACGGAAGAAAGACGCTTCAGTGCACTCGAACATCAAATTCAGCCCCTATGATAACAGGAGCTAAGTGTTTCGATATTTATCGGCTGCCACTTCTTCCTGACCGTTCCGCGAATGGCAGTAGATGGCGAGTAGCTTGGAGAGGCGGAGAAAAGAAAAGAAGAAGGAAGACGTGGAGGGCCGCGCTAGTGGGTTATATTTTCTGGAGAGAAGCCAACGACAACGGCTACGGGAACGACGACTTCGAAGAACGAACACACGGGAAACAGTACGATTCAATTTCCCCCTTCCCCAACACTCGATGGATCTCCACCTCTTCTCTTAATCGTCAAAAATATTGGTCCCAGCGGCCAATTCGAACGCAATTTTTCTTCGTACGTACGAGCAGGTATATACGTGGATCTCGTTGCTTGTCTTGCTGCAAGGGTCGTGGGGCGGACCGTGGCCAAAAAAGAGTCAAAATCGGAGAGTCGGGCGGAATTTACGCGTCAAAATCATCCCCCTGGCCGGAAAATTACGCAACGCCTTCCGCGCGAGCTTTCTTCGAGAAGCTAATCGACGCGACAATCGCGAAATCGTCGCGACGGCTCAGACGTTCGACGTGGTTTTGCCTGCCTCGTTTGCGGAGAAACTAGAGAGAAAAACGCTATATCTATGCTGCGGCGGCAGTCCCAACGGAAATTCGTAACGAAGGGGTTTGCCCTTAACTCATTCAGATGCGAGCCTTCGTTTTCTTTTTCCACGCTGGTCGTTGACCCTTTCGGTTCCGTGACCTTCTGCATTTACTTTCGACCGAAGAAATTTCTCCGCTGCTCTTCATCTTCGCTTCGTTACTTTCTGCAATTTTTTACGTCAATTTCAAGTATCTACCAACCCATAACACGCACGAAAAGTCTCTTAAATCACGCCCGGCTCAAAATCTCACGCCCTCTTACGCTCGCGTTCCTTCGGTTGTATCCTGTGAAAAAGAAAAGAGATCGTTTCATCAGAGAGGAATCACAGAGTACGAGGGTTGAAACAAGAAGAAGAACGACGCGTTAATTCCCGCTTTATTGCCCGATAACTCGATTACGCGACGTAAAAGCGGAGGTAGTCGTTCGTCGTTGGCCAGATGTTTCCGTGATTAACGTTTCTTTTACTGCGTATGTAAAGCGTTTTACGAGCCGCGTGCAATTATCTCGGAGATCGGTCCTTTATTATAACGACTAGCAGAGAGAGAGAGAGAAAGAGAGAGAGAAAGAGAGAGAGAAAGAGAGAGAGAGAGAGAGAGAGAAAGAGAGAGAGAGAGAGGTGGTGGGGTCGCGGAGGTGGAACACGACAAGTTCACTGGGTGTACACAGATACCAGGATTCTCGCCCGGGGGAACATTAGTCCTGGGAACCAGAGAACGCTGTGCTAGCTGGTCACCAGCCGGTATCAAGGCCCGCGAGTATCACCCCAGGCTACTGGACGTTGTCCGGTCCACCCTCTCGACAGACTATCGGTCTATGGTTGGTAGCCTGCAGTCGATTCGTTGGAAAGAGAAGGGCGCGTTGAGTGGAAGGAGCACTCCAGGGAGAGAGAAATTCGGTGCTGTAACTAACGAACCGGTCTCTGCGGAATGTATGTAGAATCACGCGGGAATACGGCGATTTTCGCGGCTGGTAGATTAAAAGGAACGTGATCGGGGTTAATCGCGTCAAAAGTAAGCGACGAGTCTGCAATCGTCGGAATATCTATTCCGTCGAGTTGTTTCATTGAAAACAGCAAATTCTTATGGATGTATTGGCGAGAATCGATGATGTATAAAGTCGCCGTTGACGAAGCGTTATGGCGAATACCCTTTAAATCCCACGGGCGAGGTACAAAAACTTCGAAATGTCGATGGAGGAGAAGAAGCATCGTGTTTGGTCGTGGTAACGGAGTAAATGCGCTCGTTGCTTCACGACGGTAGCACGTGAGGAATATCAACCTGCTTTTCCCGTCTTATCTGTCTGTCTTGTCTATCTCTATCTACCCTCCATCCCTGTTCGTGGCTCTTTTCTACTTTTCCTTTTCTTTCTCTTCGCCACTATGCTCTGCTGCCGGTAGAGCACCTTTTAGACTCGTGCGGTCGCCACGTTAATGCGCCATTAAGGAACACCATGGCGTGATGCGAGCTGGACAAGAGGCTGCCACGAGATTTTTTAAATGCTTCTCCCTTTCACGCTCAGAAAAATCATCCATTCGAACGACACTCTCGATTTCGTCGTTGCCAGTGCGATTTATCAAACTGGCTTCGATCTTCTCTATCGCGAGATACCATCGTTCTATCGTATTTCCTGTCGAAGTCGGGCGATAATAACGGAGTTTAGGGGGTTGGCCAGCGTGGAATAACCCGCGCGCTTAGCATTGGCGAGACATCGCGATACAGAAATCGTGCGACGGGATGATCGAGACCGGGATCTGCGCGGGGCAAACTGCCGCTAAGATAACGGCAAGAGCTTCGGTATGGACGTTTATCAATGATATACGATACGCACGCGCACCTCCATATCGTCTCCAATGGTTTGCAGCTCGGAAAAGGGGTGTCCGATGTACGGTTGGCGTTATGCCACCAGGCACGCGACCCACGCTCCTGTAAATACAAACCCACACTCCTTCAACCTGGCACACCCTCTAACGCTTCGAACGACGGCTTGAAGAAAAAACACGAGAAACGTAGAAGGTGCATGGCATTGACTTTTAGCATGACGTAACTTGTGGCGACTTGATAAAAACATGACGAAAGTCGAATGACTCGAACCTTGTAATCGTGATATGATAAAAGGCGAAGAGTCATCGAGGTCAAGGCATTGACACTCGAGGTCATTCGAAGGTCGCGAGACTCGCCCAATTCATATCATAAGCGATCGAGATTCAAGAGGGTAAGAGAGATCCTGGAAATCTATCGTAGACAATCAAAATCGTTTGGAGATCGAGAAACTTGTCGAAATCGTGTCGTGTCTCGATGAGGAATCGTCAAAATCGAAGTCGAACTTGTTCAAAATCCACCAAGGATCGCTGCTATGTTAGGCGAATTGGAAACTGTGGATAATACTCGGAGTAACAAACGTTAGGAGTGGTCAGGGTTGATCAACGTAACGTAATACATCTAGTAACCAGAACGAGTGAACCGTGCGAACGTTTCGAAATACGGACTGTGCTTGGCATTAGGAGGTTTGTCGGGGCTTTATCTGACGAAAATGAGAACGTAGACAAGGCGTCGGGCGTGGTGATAAGGTGGTCGTCTTTGTGCTTGGTCGCGAACTGATGTACAAGGCTTGCAGCACATTGCACCCCCGCCGACGTTGGTATTCGCGTTAACGCAAATTTCCGCCTACCTACCCCTCTCCTCCGCGATATTACCCCGTAACGTCCCGACACTGTGGATAATTGAACTGCGTAAAGTCGGCCAGCACCGAGTCATAGTAGTTAACCTGGTACTTCCTGGCCTCGTCGGCCGGGACGCTTCCCTTCGCAGGCTGTAAATTTTTAACAACCCCGTTCTGGAAGGTCGCGTAAAACCGACAGACGTAATTAAACAGACACGCGTTACCTGGTTGAATACTTTGCCAGTCGAAATTACGTGTACCTTGTATTTAAGGAGTTTCTGACACGGTTGGTATATTAGGAAGCAGGCTGTCGTAAAAATAAATAACCTTTATTAATGCACCGTTTACGGTGTTGGTCGACTATCGTCTAACATCGTCTATTAAATAGAAGCAAGGAAAACTTCGATGTTATTCGACTACCGACGATAAGCAATCATTTTATTTTGAACTGGAAGGAATCGATATCTTGACGTTCGTGTAGATTCTACGATATTGCTCCGGAATCGTTCCAACCGTGTACAACAGGTCCGTGAAATTAGCGGAACAGCTTCGCATCGGAACAAGGTTGAACGCGGCCGTATTCGGCGGAATTTCAACCGCATCTCGCGCGTTTGTAGGCAACGCACGCTCTAACGTGCGCATATGCGCTCGTTCCGGTTGAATTATGCGAACGTCCATCGCGCAAGCCACGGAATGACGTGATCTCCACGGAATTTGTGTATACGAGATTGCCGGTCTCGTCGAGAAATCGTCGACAAAAGTACGTTTAAGCCGCTTTTGATGAATCTGAACGACGACCGTCTGTCTCTTTTCGCGAAGTGGCTATACCTTGCTCCTATTTTGACAAAAATTCAAAACCTGTCAAAACGGGATTAATTAGGCGTTTCTTCGTCGCGTACCTGCGTCATCGCAACATACAAGATGGTCGAAACACCAAGAACAATTTCCATTCCGCCGCATTGCAGCGTTGCTTCGTTAATACGCGAAGCAAGCTCGAACGCGTTTCGAAGCCAACTGTCGAAAGAGAGCAAGGTCGGAAGTCTTTGTACCAACGATTCCCTAAATAACTATAGCAACTCGGTTCGTTCGAGAAAGACAATCGGCTCTCTGTACACGCGAATAAATTACCCGCATCCGTACACGTTGGCTCAGCGAAAGTTACGGCGAACGTGCGCGGACTTGGCGGTGCCCGCGCGGGGATAACGCGCGCGACGTCGTCGGCGTCGTCTGACGCGGTCTCGCGGCTCCTTTGAGCCAGTTTTCGACGGCTCTTCGTTTTCCTCGCTTTTCCTGCCGTCTACAACGCGCCACTTTTCGATTGAAACGCAGTGACGACAGCGACGATAGCTCGAAACACCGTCGAAATAAATATCTTCCCCGAATCTAGACGCGACCAACTGCGTCCCCATAAGTCACCCTGTAAACTCGTCGCCGGGAAAACACGTATTTTAACTTCAGCCACTCCATACTTCTGAAGTTCGCCACTTTGAACGCCCTCGTCTCTCTAACCGCCCCTCCTCCTCTCCGCTCCCGCCCCTCCCCTCGTCCGTTGACTTTTCATCCCCCGCACGCACGAGAGCATCCCTTTGCACGCTGCTGGTTTCCGGATTTCAGCAGATGCGCGTGCGGATAATGCGACCGACGAATATCGAATATCGAGCGCGGCTAGTATTTAGCGGCGAGTGTCGAGTTTCCATGAGCCACCGATGCACCCCAGACACGTCTATGCAACGAGGGTTGCCGGGCCGAACACACGCCGCAAATTCGTGTTCGAAGCGGGAGCCGCAAATTGCAAACGAGACACCAGATGCCGGGGATCAAGCTTTCTGCATTTCATCTTCTTCTTTTAATCGCGTTATTCTATGCTACTTTTATTGTTCCCCTTTTCGGACGTTGTTTTTCGTACGAATTTCAAATTTATTATTTTTACGAAGCTTCAAAGTACACGGAGTCGTTTGTTTTTTCAAGCGAAACGTGTTCGATCGAACGGTCCTGGTAATCGTTCGGCGAATTTCTGATTCGTTCGTTGACGAACCATCGGTACCATCGACGACAATTTTTTTCGTTTCTACCGATTCGTTTCTGTTCTTTCGTTTTAACGGGATTTTGTGCGTGGTCGTGACGATTTGTTTTCTCGCGGCAACTAGTTCTTCGGCTATTCAAGACAGCGGGAAAAGAGAGGAAAGGGGGCGTAGAACTAACCAGAATTAAGAGTTGGCAGAGCAATTAAAATTAACGAAGTAATGCACAGGGGCCTCCGGCCCGTACGCGTTATATCGTTATATATTATTGAAACAAACTTTGACATCTCGACCACGGTATTTCGCACTTGGCGAGAGCATGCCTAACGTTCTAGCTGCGATTCTTGTTCAATGTTGTTGCCATCGTACGCACCACCGACCAGAAATAATAATTTTCATTCCTACTTTACCTGCCGCTCTTATTTTCATTTTGCGGTCTCCTCGATTCCTACCGAGCGTACCGAGGATCAAAAAATGCGAACGGAAAAGAAGAAACAACGGACGGATGGATTAATTTCTCGTTTCTTCCTTTTTGCGTTCTACGGGATACATCGCGGTTCGTCCAAAATACCTCGAATAATTCTCCGAGTTCCAGGAGAATTTGTAAATTTCTAAAATTCCGTATCTCTTGCAGAAACCACGATTTCGAGTTTCTTTGCCGATAGAAATAGTTCGTTCCCTGGCAGACCAACCACCGACGATCTCTTTGCTAGTCTGCAGCGGTGGATCGATTCGAAAGATTCGCCTGGCGGTGGATGCCTCGATCCGATAGATGGATCACGACCGATAAACTTTATAATCCATGTTTAAACGGTCGGCGAACAGAGTCATGAGAAGCAACGGATGCACTAACGATGCGCTTTAATCCAGCGTCCTTTAGTCGAGGAGTACACCGACTGGAAGATCTTCTCCTTCTCTTTCTCTGTCTCTCCTTGTTCCTCCACCCTCCGGTTAAGGCACACCATCGAGAGAGGGCTTTTATTCTCCGCGGCTGCAGCCCTCTCTCTGTTTTTCATATCCTCTCGCCTGCTCTAAAGGAGGCGGCGGAAGACAATGGAATGCTTACGTCAAAACCCGCGCGCGCCGCGTCGGTATTTCATGTCTCAATTATTTCCCACAAAAGCAGCCGGAGAAGAGCGTCGGAGGCTACCGTTCCCTCCACCCTCGATACTTCCTGGCTAACCGTCACGACGGTTAACCGGCGTGTTATCCGCCGCGAAACGGATATTTTCACCACGACCGAAGAATGGTATCGAGTTCTCGCTGGATGCTAAAAAGGACAGCGGAGAATCTTTGAAGTTTAGAAAATTCGCAATACGCAGCTCGCACTTGAACGAGTCTTTGTGTTTTTGGCCGCTCGATAGACGGTTGAATGTTGTTTAAGAAACAGAGAGAATAGGAAAGAAGTTGGACAGAAGGGTGGAAAGAATTCGATATACGTGCAAGGGGACTCGTGATTTGAGAAATGGCACGGAGTTTGAGTTATTGGTGTAAGATTTTTCTTCGGGGAAAATTCAGATCGAACGTAAGAAATGACACATCTAAGGGACGCCATCGAACGCGGCTACACGATACAATGGAGGGACGTCAAAAACCGTAGTGGCTCGAATGGGATCACATAAATTTGCCAGACGATCGATTCGGAATTTTAGAGCGGACCTAATGGATCCTCCTTCGCGATTTGAATTCTCACAGCCGGCTTCGTGAATTATTTCCGCGGGACGGATGTCTTTTCGTGAATAATGAAGCGTGGCTCAAGCGGTGGCTCAACTGAATCGTATGAAATCGAGATGGACCGGAGGAGTATCGATCCTAGATTTCAACTACCACCGCGATAAGAACCTTCCCACTGCTCTCCACGTAACTGTGGTTCAGCGTAAAACCACCAAATTCCGAACGAGAAGAAACAAAGGGACAACCGAGGAAAGCTGATAGAAAGGAATTAAACCATTAAAGAATTTGAAATACCAGTAAAAGAAGATCAAAGAGCAGAGAGACGTCGGTTTCTCGAACGATTTCACGAAAACCGCGTTACTTCTCGGGATTAGTAAACAGAATCGAGAAAGGACGTCGAACGATAGCAGACGCGTATTAACAGCGTTGGTACGGTCGTGAACAATAAAGCTGGTTTCAGCATCCTTTGTGCCGGAAATGGTACAATGGAGGACCGGGGAAGGGGTTGCAAGCTCGTCTGAGCTTCTCAAATTAAAATTGTAGTTTAGTAACGACACGGTCCGCGTTGTCCAGATGTTTTCACGGAGGCCGAGATCTCAACCGTTGGAGCTTGTCTCTTTCCGGAAACGTATACCCGGTATCCTGAACTAAGGAGAACGTTTAGCTTGTCGTTTTCCAGGAAATCCGTGAGTCCGATTTTCACCGTGAAAATGTCTGCTCTCGACACGCAAGAGAAATCTCGAGTCTTTCGTAAACGCATTTCGGCGAACCGTTTTAGTGATATATCGCGGTCTGTCTTCCGACGATGGAAAAGCCAATTCTGAGAAATGGCTATGCGTTTCTTACTCGACCGACGTAATCCGAAAACATTCTTTAACCTTCCGCTGCCACTGCTGTCCTAACAATGGATAAGAGTAAACCCCGAGCAGGCCCCGAACGAGCGTATTTCCAGCCCGGTAAAGCAATAAGAGTAAAGTGAAATCGAACGTCACAACTTCTTTCGCGGGTCCGAAGAAATTTCCGGCACACGGAGAACTCCGTCGAGTCGTCGGCTTGCCGTCGGTTATTTATTCGTCGTTTAATAAGCAATCTAAATTCCGTCCATCCTTGTGGGCCGCGACGGAACGTACCCTACCTCCAATCTGTTCAACCCCTGGCCCCGTCGACGACCCCTATCCATGCCGCTTACCGAGTCAAATCTCCCGAAATCGATCTTCCCCCGACAGCCTCTTCACCTGGATCGTTGCTAGTCGCCACGAATTCGTCACGAATTCGTCGACCACGAGATTCGATAATTCGCGGCATGGCAACGACCTCGTCGTCGTCGTTGTCATCGTCGACGAGTTAAATCCGGTGGATACGCCGCCACCGCGGGCAACGCTGAATTATAAATAAAGTTCGGTGACCGGCTACGGAAAATGCAGCCGAAATTGTACGCGTCGCGCGTCGATTAGAATTTTATCTTGCAGTATCTCCGCTTCCTGCCCAATTAAATTCGCCGATTAAGAAGTCCGCCACGGGTATCTAAACCTCGATACGTTCTAATTGCTTCCAATTATATTGGATTTATGAGCGCGAGCTCGAAACCTTCCTGGAAGAAGCCCGTAACGAACCCTCCTCTTCTTCCACCCGTTAACCGGCTTTATCTTAATCTTTGCTTATCTTCAGATCGTATTATCGCCAACGTTTACTGGCTCGCTCTTTCGCTCCTGCGTTAAAGTGTTGTTACCTGGTATCCTGTTAACGGACGATAGACTACGGAGAGTTGCGTTTCCAGCGTTATTAGCGTACATAGGATGACAATTATCCGAGTATTCGTATCTCTGTTCCATTTGACAGAGCAGAGAAATATTTAGGATCTATCGTTTGAGGTTTAGTCGAGGACGTGGTTTCCGAAGAAACAAGCTCTCTTTGAATTTCAATTGAAAGAAGTACCCTAATACGTAAGAAGATTGTCAGACCAAAGATTCGAATAGGGTCAGCATTCAGAGCTCGAATAATAAACATCGTTAGTATGCACCGCTCCATCATTACCATTCGTTCTAATACACAGTGGCTCGAACGTCTCTCCGGGGTATCGTTCCCGATTATTACCCGGAAAGGGTTGCCACCGACCGGGAACAGCACCTGAGGGTGCACTACCTTTGCCCTCCAGTGACACCTTCCTGTTGTTGCCTTAGCCTGGTACCGGTGAAATTTTCCGCCGTTCTTTCATCCCTCGCGCTCGATCTTGCGACACGTCTCGCCATTAAGCGCGCCACGAGGGAAGATAATCGTTCCCGTGGAATCGAAATATCGTTTCTACGATTCCTAAAGTTTCCCTTAAGACGCCGAGCTAAACATTTTCGCTACATCTCCGAGTAACCAGAAACAAGTCCAAGGTGCACTCGGTACGCGGCCGGAAATTTTCGACGAGAGCAGCAATAGGATGCTGTAAGACGGACCAAAAATTGTCCCCAAGCGCGTAAGAACGTTCAACGAATTACCGTGTGTCCTACAAGACGAGTGTTGATTCACAAACCACATCCAGCGGTTGCGAATCGGCAGGCCAAATGAGCGGAAGATTTTCACAGTTAAGGTCGCGGTTGCCCCCGTGCAAGAGGACCTATTTTCGCGAAACTGGAGACATACTCGACGAACGTGGACGCCGGTTCCGCTCGTTAACGGGCGTACATTGGTTTCTTCTATTCGAGGCAGAGCAACGGGTGAATTATGACTTGGCGGGGTTATGATTAATCGCTCCGTGATGACGTCGCGCTTCAACTATCCGGAGGCTGTTTTTTGCCTTTTTATTTCTTTGATTTAACCGCGCTCGTACCCGCGTAAATTATTCAGGTCTCGTTCAAATCTCGCGGTGAATTCGGATATGGCTATGAGAGTCGAAAGCTCGAAGAAATACGTTCGCGACCAGGGAACAGCTTGTTGCTTCCTCTCCACTAGTTGGCGATCGGTTAAATCCAAACTGTTCGGTGGGGTGGCGAACCTTGGCCGACATTAACGCTCAAGGTGGAGTGTTGGTTAAAGAGTTTCAGTATGATTGTGGTTCTGAAGTGCCTTATTCTCCAAGTGGCTTATATTCTATGTGTCAGTTTATGGGCTGTGTTTTCGTCAACGGTTTCTATGACAGTGACCATCGAAACGTCGCGGGCGTCTCGCAAGTTGTGCGTCACGTACGTACCTGGTCGAGGATGCGTAGCGTAACGTCCCGTTAGCGACATCATCCTGTGGTCTAGCGTCGAGTTCTCGACTAGTGTCAAGAGTTCGTGACACGTCGTTTGCTATCTGCGAACCCGTTGAGCGCTTAAAATTCTAATTAAGTCGTCGACGTAGTTCCAGTTGAAAACTTTATAATGTGCGACGTGGAAAAATTCTAATTTCTCGAAAAATAGCAGATGTGCTGTCCGTATCGTAAATTTGGGATAATATTCTGTCCTAAGCACGGCTTGATTAGCGAGCCTGAAAGAACTGTCGCAAGCCACGGGATACGACGCGTACAATCCCACCACGAGTCGTCAGCCCGCGACGAAGGTTGAAGGGCTTTCGCAGCGCTCGAGTGACGAAACAATCGCAGTCGCGTGCGCCTTTGATGCGGCAACTGTTTCAGGTGCGAGAGCCACTTTCCCCGAGGAATACATGCTCCTCGGCACGTGACTCTCTTCAGTTGGAGCACGTCGATCCGAGGCCCTGACCACCCGGAAGAAACTCGCGCGAAAATGCGTCACGCCGAGGAAAAACTGCTAGTTCGCGGAATGAAACGCCGAGATATCTCAGTGGTTCTCATTTTCTTACGCTTCTGTTCTTATTCTGCGTTATAACGGGCAACTATCTATTTATTAAACGATCAACGAAAATACACGCGAGAATTATCGACGAACACGTTCATGGAGTAACGAGCAACGGACGATCTCTTGGCAGCGCATTCGGTCGAAACATTCGTAGTCGAGTAATTAAATCTTTTTTCCAGGAATGCAAGTTTCCGCTTCTGTTTGGAACGCTCTCTCTTTCGGCGCACCGCATCGCGCATGGGGTGAAATCAAATAGTGGAAAAACGAGAAAGAGAGAGAGAGAGGGAGAGAGAGAGAGGAGGGTGCGGCGAAAGGAACGCAGGCTCGCCTCAAATTCGAATGCTCGTCGTCGGGAAAATAAAAGAGAACAGAAAAGGAGTAGCACGAGCCGGAAGCTAGGCAGATTGAAAACGGCTATGCTACGAGAAAATCGATGAGCAACTTACTGCTGTCGCGATTCTTCCGGACAGTTGGTAGTTGTCGCGGTCCAACGAGCCGTGGCGAAAATAGCGGCCATCTGTTTCGGGTGTAATTAACGAGATTCGCCGAGCTGTCTGCCAAGAACACTCTACCGAATAAGTACTTTGCTGTTCCTCTGGTATCGTCGGTTCGTCGAAGGACGTCGATGGAACAACGCCACGGAAATTTTTCACAAAAAATTATTCACGAGACGCGAACGAACCGCGAGAGCGATAGAGGTTTGGGGAATGGGAAATTTGCAAGCGAATTTCGAACGTCGATATCTCGATATCGCCCCGGTTTCTCGGCACGGGGCTAGGTGGAACGAGGCGGTGTTTCTTTCAGTAATGCATTTTAGAGCAGGCCCGGAGCAGTTCTACTTCACGGTACATTTCATCTATGCATGAATATCAGAGAGAGTCCCGGCCGTGAGCCGGACGAGCAACGCTCGGTTCCCTTTTCCATCTCGTTCCACCTCTAATTTGTCGGTTCTTTCTGGCCGGGCTCGCGACCGCCGCTCGGATTCAAAGCACAATTAAGCCGTGGCCATTAAAAATTTAACGTCCCGGAGTCTCGTAATACGTCGCCGGGCTGGCCATCAAGCTGCTACTTTGTACGGATGTCCGGTGGAGAGGAATGGCTGGGGTAGCGCGTGAGCGCGCCTGTGCGATCGGCTGCGACCGGACCGAGAGAAGAGAGAGAGTGTACGTGCGTGCGCGCTCCAAAATTATACGCTGCCTTTGATGGGATTTCTCCCGTTATACCTCGTGCCGTTAAGCACACTGTACGCGTTTTCGTCGCGTCGTTCCACCCAGATTTTTCCCTTTTTCGAAAACGTACCGGCGGATTCGGGCCTGTCCTTGATCAAACGTCATCCGATACAGCCAAAAAGCGGCTCAAGCGATTCGCGGGTAATGACGATACGCCCGGCACGAGCGTACCGTCATTCGCAAATCCGATGACAAAGTGGATCCGTTTTTCAAAAGGAAATCCATTGCTACAATCGTAATATCAGCGACTTTCGCGGGGTGTACGGGCAACCTGTTGAAAATTCATTGCGTTCGAGGATTATTTCCCATTGTTGGCTTCGCTCGGGAAATTATTGGTTTCTAGTTGAAACGGGAAGACTGCGAGGCTGTACCTTGCCGCAACGCGGGACGAGGAATAAAATTATCTCGCCAAGCGTAAACCGTGTTGCTTTTTATTGAATGAGACGATGCCGAAGATTATTGTGAAACGTAAAGAGAAAAGTGGGATGAGTCTCGTATCGTGAGACTCATAAAAGATATTTCCAGCAATCGAGCCCGGCGCAACAATTCCGTCTTTAATTATCGGCTAATAACGTACAGAAAGCGTTCGTACGCTTCCGTTAACCCCTTAAATAAAACATCCATTATCGGTGGCTGTACAATTACAACTCCACGTAAATTTTTCTTCCGTCTCGAACATAGGCAGGCCGGAACGAATCATCGCGCGAAACAACTATCTACGGAAACCACTTTGTCGTTTTTGTTTCCTTTTTATTTCTCTCGTTTGCGCGTTTCCTTTTTCTGTCCCCTCCCCCCCCCTCCTCCCCTTCTTCGTTCTATTAAATCGCCGCGTCGCGGAGTTTCCCTTTGACAAGGGTTTAATTTAACTGCGTCTCCTTCTCTGATCACGTCAAATTATTTTAGTCATTTTCATTAAAGATAAGATACTCTTTCTCTTTCCACGTGGGCGAAAGAAGGAAGTAGATGGGGAAGAGAAGGGGAGAAAGGGTGGAGAGAAAAAAGAAAAGGAAGAAAGGAAGAACGCGGCGGGTGAAACGGTACAGGAACTACGTCGTAACGAGACGTTTGATGGACGCGCTTATTCTCGAGAGGAAACGGCTTACGGTCGACGAGGAACGGAGCTCGGACGAGAAGCGGCCTGATGGAATTGAACAGTGGGTCAAAAATTTCGCCTCCGGCCATTTTTTTTCTTTCGCTCGTCAATTAGATCGGTCCGATCTTATTAACATTTTAATACCTCCGGCGAGATCGTTCCCTAAACTCGTCTTCGCCTTTTTATTCCGATTAAACGACTACCGTGAATCAGATCGAGCCAGTGATCACGGGGGACGACTTTTCGAATCTACTTCAGACTTTATGACCACGAAGATAAATGGATCCTACGCGCGGATTCGACTCGATTAATCCGCACACATGGGGAGGATAAAGAAATCAAAGAACAGCGAAGGGACGTTGTTAACTCGCGAACAAGATTGAACCCGTTTCCTCGTCGTTTACGAATTTACAAATTACCCCTGGTAGTCGGCACAGGAACCACCCTCCGATCGATTTAAATTACAGTCAGCGAATTCTTGGTGAGCTTCGTCATCCTAAAGTAATTATACACTTAACTTTTTCGCCCATCGGGCGCAAAGGTTATCTCGTACCGTGCACCCTCGACGGACGTCACTCATCCCTGCGAAGGACCTTAGGGAAAGAGGGAACGGGCAAAGAAAGGGTGCGACGGGGGGTGGCACCAAGAACGAAACGCTCGAAACACCTCCTAAAAGTTTTAGGACCCGCGAGAGTGTCAGAGCGAGAAAGCGAAATCGGCCAGCGGGCGAGATGCGATCTTCGTTATTTATAAGAGCGAAGTCGCGTTACCGCGGCTCCCTTCTCTCGCGGCTGGAGCCAGAGATTAAAAGAGTATTAATATTCACGAACGTGCAAGTAACGCGAGTAACGCTCTAGAAACGCGAAATTTGTAATTAGTTACGTGATTCGAATCGGACGAGCGGGTTCGCGGAACATCGCCATTGTTGTCGGACGACGAACAATCGGAAAATCAACAACTGCCACTGTACGTGACCGTGTGCACTATTTAGAATTAATCCGTGATTTTTGCGATTCGAGCGAAACGTAAGATCCTATGTCCATGAAATAATAAATATTCGGCCACGGCCCGCCGGCCCTCGGATTACAAATGCTCTTCGCGGACTCAATTTGCGAATTCCGCTGGTCCTGTGTTCATTGTTAGGCGAGGATTAATAATACATCGAACGCGCTCATCCCCCCAACCCGCCCCTGACTGGGGCCCGACGCACCCCTACGTGCGCGCGGCAACCACGAATAATAGATTCCGGCTTGGTCCTTGGGAATTTTTTAACTAAAGCCTTGGAAATCTTGCCGGCTATGGTTCCAACGTGGAACATAAATTAATGGCGAGGAGTTAAAGCGATTGACAAATTTAAATTGGTTCCCAAGCCTTTGAAACAACCTTTGTGCCGACCGATTTGAATATCAAGAAGCGAGAACGTAATGGAGTTTCGAGTGGATCGGGTAAATTTTATCGACTACCGCCAACTCCGACATTATTTTTTCTTTCGTCTCGCGTTACCCGTGTCAAAGCCACAGAGCATGGGTGCATGAGAGATTAGAATAGGGTAAGCACGTTCTCATAGTTTCACCCCTTATTGTCGCATAGGGTTAGTCCCTTCGGGGCGCAAAAGCAACCATAAATATATCGAAGCATGTGACACGTGTCGACTAATTGGAAGCAAATACTCGAGGGCGCGATTTTTTTCCACCCCTTTAATCGCGCGACGATGTTCGTCGCGTTTCTCTTCTTTTTTTGTTTTTTGTTTTTTCCAGAATATTAACCCGCATCCGTGCGCTTCGTGCTGCCATTGAAACGTCAAATTTCATGGAAGCGAGATCTGTGAGAAAAGCGAGAAACGGGGACAATGGCGGCCAATGGAAGAGAAAAAGGTGCGAAACCGGTCTTCGACGGACTGCGATGATTCTGTCTTCTCTCCCCACAATCCTGCAGAGTATTTTCAGTTCATTAGCAAGTCAAATAACCGAAGTTCCTCGCCAGAAACAGAGAACGCGAGGAGAGTCGCGAGAACGCCGGAATCCTTCTCTTTTTCCCTTCTCCATTACTCCCTTTTTCCCGCGGCAGATAAGGATACGTCTACGCAACGCCCGCGGAGAAAAAAGAAAGAAGGGATCACGCAAAGAGAATTCCAGACGAGAGGAGAGGATGGATTTGCGTTTCTTCTTATACGTACATATACTTACACGTATATGTACTTTGGTGCATATGTATGTATATATATATATATATATATATATATATATATATATATATATATATATATATATATATATATATATATATATATATATATATATATATATATATATATATATATATATATATATATATATATATGCGTATATATATACATATGTATACATACATATACATATATACACATATATACGAGTATATATACGGTTCTCGAGGTGCCAACACCCACCCTCGACATGCTAGCACCTCGAGAATTTAAAAGGGGATGCCTGGCTTAGGGTTGAATTTCTTCTATCTCCACTTATTTACTCGGTCGCCCAACTTTCTTCAACCGTCGATGCTATTAAAAATAAAAGTCTGCGGGATTTCGAGAGCGTTTCCCCAATTTCAAACCGTCTCTCCTCGTTTTCACGTTTCACTGATTTTTCGCGTTACATTTTAACGGGCAAACCGATACTATCCCATTTCGTTTATACGTTAAATAATAGTTGCGGCGCATTTTTTTAAGGACGTCTTAAGAGCACTTAAAAGCGCATAATCGATAGAAACTATACGATGTAGCGAGAAAAATGCCACGTATGACGCGTACGGTCCGATGCGATTTTCTTCTCTAAAAAAAGAAAAGTCTGAATTCCGGTTGCAAGGTCACGCACTCACGCAGATACCTGAGATTATTTCCCGAGCCTGGTCGCAAGCCGAGGACTCTGCATTTAATCTCGGCTACCACGGACTAGAAGATAGATTAATATAGCGTCCTGGGCACGTACCGAAACGCGCACGCGAGATCGAGGATAAAAGTGCAATGGAAGAGGGAAGACGCCGCAAAGAGGAGGACGTAGTAAACGACCGGGAGACAACATAGTCGACCAAGGTATTGTTTCTTACAAGAGCGTTCCTTCGCTTCTGGACGAGAGAAGAGAGTTCGTACAATTCTCTAAGCAGACTATTTCAGGGAGGAAAGGCTTAGAGTTGTGATTCGAACGACAACCAGACGAAAGTATTTGTGAAAGCCGCTGTAGGAGCGCCTTTCAGACACTCGCCCGTATTATTACATAGGCCAAAGGGATTATAACCCCCTGTCGATACATGTCAGCCTTACGTTAAACTTTATTAAAGCGGATGCAACAATTCCCTTCGAGTTTCTAGCATTCCTTGCTATTCGGACGCTGTGCCAGGACAGACGCGTGCTTTCTCTCGTTGCTAAACAAAATTGTAGAACATCTAGAAAAATCCGTATTCGCGATCAAAGGGACGTACATCTCGCTGAAATCCTGTGATATCGTTTCTGCGACTTCGAGACCAGCAAAGACAGAAAGGAAACGACCTTATCGAAGATTCAATTTCCAAAATCCTCGTGCGTTTTCCACGGTTGAACAATATCCGTGACGCGTCTGTGGTGGATCAAGTAGATTCCGGAAGAGCGAGGAATAGCCTCCGATTTGACGCGGTAAAAACGTCAAAGGATAAAAGAACTGGCACGAAGGGAGAGAAAAGATACAAATAAAACGCGGAAACGGAGAGGATGGAAAAGAACGTACACGCATTGTTTTCCAACAGACCGTTCCTGGTCTGAGAAGGGTCGAGTTTGCGTGAAACTAGCGTTTTTGTCGGCGGTGGCCAGCTATCCGACTGCGTGACGACGTTTCGACACTGTTTTGCCCTCTCACGCGGTTCATAAGACGGCTTCTTGCGCCGGCTAACAACCGACACGCGTCCAAAAGAATCCGCGCGACCCTCGCCCCACGCTCTTAAACGTCCAACGTCACGTTACCGTAACGGCAAGAAACAGTCGACAGAAGTCACCGGTATGGGGTCGTTTCAGCTTTCGGTTCGATGGAAAATCGCAGCAAAGGGAATACTAAACGAGAGCGGATTCTTCGCATGTCGCGAATCCTTTTTGCCTCGGTAAAAGAATAAACACAGAGTCTTCAAATTGGATCCCTGCGATTCTGGATGGCATTAAAGAAAGAAGATAGACATTCTATCGCTCTGCCCTGTTACACGGTGTTCCGTTTAATTTTGAAGTTGGGCAATCGTGCAGAATTAACGACGACAGGATGAATCCTTGAGATACCTGAGGGTTCAGTTTTCGCTCGGCTTAGCGACGTTCCTCTATCGAGATAATAAGTCTAGGTACGCTTGGCGACTGCTACTCGACGCTGCGAGAATCTGCGATACATCTACGTACTTCGTGGTACTAGACGCGTCGTACTCGAAAAGCATCACATAACTGTTCCGAAGACGAGTTACGTATACCGAGACTCATCTCGAGTACAACTATAACAACCGGCGATGAACACGCAAACACAATGTCAAGAATTAATCTTTCTCGATGAACCTGAGCGAGTCTCGAGCACGCTCACTCGCGACCCACGAAACTCCTCGAGAATCAAGATGGGGAGGGGGCGAGAGGGAAATTCGTTCGGGTTTGAAAATTTCGAACAATTCCGAACATCGTGTCCAGAGCATTCCAGTGGAATTACGCTCAACTATAGACGAAGAATGGAGGCGAGATGACATAGGTATTGTTTAAGCCTCTGTTCGCTGCTGGGACGGGCGAGCACTCAACTTTTTCGGAAGGAACTTTTCCCTTCGTCCGTTTCTCAGTCTTTTCACTTTCTTGCTAGGACAAAACGAGCATGCGAGGGTCCACGGAGAAAGTTCATGTCAAACGCGGGACCAGACGGCTGAACCTGAAAATCAAAGTTTGACAGGACCCGTTTGCTCTCCGCGCGGACTTTGCAGACTTCCGCCGTCTACGACCACTTTTCCTTCGCCCGTAACGACACCGTAATAGCCTGGCCACTCCCAGAGTGCTTGAGCTTTCGTCGTTTCTGTCCGCCTCGTCGACCGTATTTATGATTTCCAGGCGACTACTACCGGCGGTTTTGCTGTTTTTAAACACCGTGCGAATGGAACACCATGATTTTCACGGCGATGTGAGACGTATAGGGAGAAGAGGGATGCAAATTACGCGAGGAGGTAAAGTATAAGGGACAAGCTTAATCGTTCTATCGGTCTCGAAGTGACAGGGATGATCGTTGGCGTGAAACAATATTGGTATTTCAGATATTTTATTAAAGTTCCAAACGGGCCCGGCATCAGGCCACACGGAGGAAGAGGCAAAGGTCGGGGATGGGGTGGTATGGTTCACAGTCCTACGAATACAAACCCACTATCGATTATTGACTAGAGAAACGGAGACGGAGGCAATACACCCGGTTCTCCTGCGTTCTTTCATTCCGACCTTGTCCACCTGGGAAATCCTGAATCCTGATGAATGAACTCGCAATATTTAATTATTCGAACCACCCGTGTCAAGATTGGCGATATACGTACGCGATGTTTACTTGGTACAAAGATCTCGATACGAGTATCAAAGGAATACAGAGTTTCGGCAATTACCTGCCGACGTAGGTGAAATGCGCGGGCGGATTTTATCTCGGTTAATGGTTTCTATCACGCGGTTAAACTAAAAGAAATCTATGTAAACGATTACGTTACTAGCCGACTCTAGAATATCACATCCGTGACGTTCATCTTTTCCTACAATTTACGATTAACTCCAATGGCCAGAAAGGCGTGCGAAAGCAGAGTGTGGCTTTCCTTTGCACAGGTTGTATCAAAAGGAAATTTAAGAAGGTTACCAATAATCGAATTTACCAAACCAATTTTGTCAGAGCCGAAAGCGAGCTAACAGCGATGGTAGAGGAAAGTCACGAAGAAAATCAAAGAGGCCGGTCGAGAGCCAAGCGAAGGGAGAGGGTGGAGAAGGGAGAGAGAATCGAAGGAAAAGCAAACTGGAAATTCCAACGGATGAAATTAATACCAAGGAAGCGGGGAAATGAGGCGGAAGGAGAAGAGGAAGGTTGCCGCCTTCTCGATCTTTCTATTTTGCCGCTAGGCCGGTGGATACCGAGAACAGATCAAACGCAATTTCTCTTAAAGCTGTTACTTCCTTTCGCTGTCCACTCGGAACAAGAACGTCGGTCTTGGGGGAGTCCATTAGAAGCGGACGCTCGTGAACCGGAAGTCCCGCGGGAGTCGGGGACGGAAGAAACGCGACGACGCCGGTAACTGGAGAAGTAATGCCAGAGACAAAAAGACAGCAATCGTGCCAGGGGAGAAATGCAAAGGAATAAAGCGGCGGCAAACAATCGTATTCGGGATTCTTTCTTACCTCTCTCAAGACTAACCTGCGCCGGTTCATACGCCAGTCGACGAGAAACTTTCGTTCCATGAAAAGCATACTCGATTGCAGCCAACGATGCGTTGCCAGGCTCTTTTACGTAACCGGGAGTAATTAACCCGGAAACGAATCTTTCTTCTGGCCTCGATCAGAGCGGGAACGATAGTCAACGTTTACGGGCGCTGTCCGATTTCCCTTTATATCCTATTCCACTTGGTGCCTTTAAAAGCCAAGCCAAGTGTCCTCTATCCTCCGTTGTTTCTTGCGTTCATTTCGCGTAAACGCCAACATGGACAGAGAGGAGGGAAAGGGGGAAAAATGAGAAAGGTACAAAGTCCACGTGTACTTTGTTTTCCCTTTCCGCCCTTCCGCCTTTTTTCCTTCATTCTCTTTAGAGGATAACGAACCACCTACAGTCCCGGCTAACGATGGGCACTTAAAGTTTAATCTACCTAATTAATAGTGCTCGTCTATTACCGTGAGGGTCCCCTCATATTTCCTACCTCCTCGCGAGCTATATCCACCAGCTACAACCCCCTGGAGCAAAAAGCGCCTCGCCTAATGCAGGGAAATGGCTGTTTCCTAAGTTTTCACTGTTCTTTTTTGCTCGAGCTCGTCTTTAGATTGAACCGTGCTCGCGTACCTTTGCCAGCAAACCACTTAATGTTTCCCCTGCTCTCCTTTTTACCCGCCAACCGGTAGTATCGGAACAGAGATGACATTCCGGGATCGAGTAACTCGTGTTGAGTCGGCGAAACGATCGTAAGATCAACGAAACCTCGAGGAGCGTTATACCTTCGCGTCTGCCAACGTAGTATATGACGTCTGCCAATATGAAAAAGCTGGTTAGCAAATACCAACGGGGAAAGTGAACGAGTAGATCGTCCTGGTTTCTCGGCAACGCAAACTTTTCCGTAGAATCGATGGAAACAGCTTCTCCGTCTGTAGAATTCCTCTTTAACGAGGAGTGAAATTTCATACGTTCGCGAAGCATCTCCGAACGTTCGCGCTCGAGCGAGTAACACGACCGGTCGGCGAGAGGTCCAAGTCTTTAGTATTCCAGCACGTGAGCCTGCTCTTTCATTTCCTGTTAAGAAATCTATTTTTCCTGGCGGAACGGTCAAGAGTCGCGCGAGATCGCTATCTCCCGTTATCTCGTCTCCTGTTCACCTGTTTCTCTCTCTCTCTCTCTCTCTCTCTCTTATTCCCCTCGTCCCGTTCTTTCTTTGTCTCTCCCTCTCGCTCGAAACTGTGCGTCCGTAAGCCGCGAGAGAGGCCAGTCTCGCTTCCCCTTCGCTCGTTCCGTCGATATATCTCGAATTGGCGGGCGCGACCATTAATTTCATTTTATCGCCGCATGGGATTCGAAACGAGCGGCGCGGTAATGCGTTTTAAATGTAAAACAGGCTAAGGCCTTCGGCGTTAACGGGACGAGTCGCCGATAAAATTTGATTCGAACCCGCTCTCCGTGGCTCGTCTGTCCGACCTTGATCTTTGTAACTCACCCTCGACCGTGCTCGTACCGTATCTTCGATCCTCGATGGTGTCCATCGAGTTCCGATCGACAACGACAACGAACCCGATACCTATCGTAAATCACCGCGCGGCCTCTCCCTCTCTTTCAACGGGTCCAAAAAGTCTATGGAATACTCGTTAAAATCGTGTCCGTGGTTCGTGCACGCGTCGACGTCCGAAGTCGATAGCCAGGATAGCGAAGCTAATAAAGACGACGCGCGACTCGATATTTCAGCCGGTGGCTCGCGTTTTATCGGCTCCTGCTGGGGTAGTTTCGCTCTCTCAGCCGCGTTGTAATAAAATTGATACTCCGCGACGTCGTCGAAACGACGCTGCTGCTTCCTCCACCGGCACGCAGCTGCACCGACGACGACAGATATAAATTATTATGCGCCTGAGATCCGAAGCCAACGATCGGTTCGATCGGTAAAGCTCGCTCGTTGGTAAGAAGGATTCGGGAAGCCGCTGTGCGAGGAAAGGGTGGCCCAAGGGGGTAGGCGAACTAGATGGGTATCGTCTGCCGTTAAGCGGCTCAGCCAGCCCGTACAACTTGCTTCCCATCCTGTTGTCCCACCCGACGCCACCCTGTACCACCGACGCCCTAAAGGACAAGGGCGGTCTTGGTGACTTTATGAATATTCTCTTTGTGAAAGTCGCTCGATGCACTCGTTCACTTAGAACACGCCGGTAGCTCGGCTCGGTAAACACCCTTCCTGCCCCTCCCCTCCCCGCCAACCGCCCTCACGATAGCCTTCGCGACCGTCTAATGGAGAGGGAATTATTTACGAGCAAATCATTAAAGTAGAACAAATAATTCCGCTTCGACCACGCAAGAGGATTACCGAACGCGAAGATCCGGCGAACAATGCTGCGATTTTGATACGGTTTGGCTTCGTTTCCTTCACGCTCGTTAAGTCTGTTCCATGGTTCTAGAACGACGAAGTCTATAGGCAAAGTAGAGTTACTCTTCGCTGCTCGACAAATTCATCTCGGAAAGTTTTACGTTACGTCTGACGTTACGACAAACAAGCAACATCACGCGCTGTTAAAATACGATCGCGAAACCCACGAAACTTTCACTTCGTGTGGAAATCTTGGTCGGGCGTAATCGAGTAAATCCGGGCGGTCGAGCGAGACGGAATCACGGCTGAAATTTTCAATACATTGGGGGGAAGAGGGCCGTGGAGGATGAAAGCGCCTTGCCAATCTGGAAAGCCTCCGGGCAACCTCGGTATTTCGTCGACTACAGAGAAGTCAATGTATTCTCGGCCAAACTGGCTATCGGCCCCGCTGCCAACTGGCCATTCGAAATGCGCAAACACCGGCAACAGTGGTCGGTGCACCGCGAGGTCAGCCGACGTTGGATTAATTATGCACCGGCCCTCGGCCAGCGAGCACTGTTCTCGCTCATCCAGCGGCCAATTAGCTCCAAAAACTGTTGCAAGACCCGAAATCCGTGCGACCCTTTGTGCGCCCATCGATATTCCATCGAAGCGTGTAACAGAGGAATGGGGAGAAAGGACGGCGGTGGTGGTGGTGGTCGGTGAAGAGTCTACGTCTGAGTTAGAGAGAATGTTTTCCAATTACAAATTCACGTTCAAACCGATTTCGTTAAGCCGTCGTTAGTATTTCATTCGATTATTTAAATTGTTTATCTATTCGATTAAAAGTGAGTCTAACTCCTTAACGAACGGTTAATGGACCAAGATTAAAATATCACGTAATCTGATCATAGCCCCTGTGATATATGACAAACTTCGTACGAACGTGAGACGTTTATTCGATCTGTTAATAAGGTGTCAATGTAACCCCGACACCCCAAATCCTACGGACCTAACCCCAACTGAAACGCAGATATCATAATCGTGTCAAGCTTGACGCGAATCGCATAGCAGAAGGGAACACGATCCAGCGTCCATGGGTCAGAGAGAAATAAAGGAATTCAGGAGAACAACGGTGAAAATGGACCGGTTTCTTCGGTCGTGCGATAGCAGGGACGATGGGAGGAGTATCGAAAGTTGGAGTGCACGAGACTGCCAGGCATTAATCCCGTTTAGCCGGGGTTTATTGCCCGCGCGAAGTAAATTGGTAGGGCCCGCGCTAAATACCAGGAATACAGTTTCCATCGGCTATGGCCACCGAGGTTTATCCGAGTCCCTCCCTGATCCCTGGTTCCCTGCGTCTCTGTCTACGCCAGTCGAGATCCGGCTAAAGGGAGAACAACGCGACGAGAGCGAAAGGGCGCGCGTGCTCGAATTGGAAAACGGTCCACCGGATGGATGCGTATGTACAGTATACTACCCTTCAGAAGTATTTCCGCACCTTTGTTTCCACGGCCATTCTCTCCGCTCTCGTGAAACGTCGCGCACCGAGTGTCGACGAGACGCTTCCCGAGCCCATTATTCGCTCTTCATTCGCGGAAACGCCGATTGGGATCAATGTCCAACCGATTATAACGTAACGCTGACGGTGGCGAAGGAAAGCACTTAAAGTGACCTGATCGGGACGAGAAAGGTCTCACGAATCCGCGTGACATTAGCTAACTATTGCCGTCTCTGAACTAAATCGTTAATGCCATAGCTACAGCTTCCTAAAAATACGCTTCCTATAAAAAACATTTGCGCATAGCCTTACTTTGCAGTGAAGCGTCTTTCATCGAAGTTATTCGGTGCGAAACTTTAATAGTCGTATTAAAACATCGCTACCTGACACTGACGAACACGATCGATTAATCAATAGCGAATGCTTTTTACTCAGCTCTCTTCAGATCCAGCCAGTTAGTACAGCGCTATTGTAGTTTCATCCAACGACAGGGAATAATCGATTCTGCGAAATCGAAATTTTGCGGTTAACGTGTCCATTACGCCAAATACTATATACTTGTGATCCGTAGCGTAGTCGCAAACATCAGCAAACGCAAACGAAACGAGTTTCCCTGCTTGACTAGCCGTGTGCACGAGGGTCCGAAGGTACATAGTTATTGCATTAACTCATCATTGTCATTTTTATCACGTGCCCACTTGAATCAACAGCGTTGCTGGTCCCCGCGTTGCCCCGTGTACCGGTCCGCGTCGCTCATCTGCGAGCCGCCTTTCTCTCTACTCGACCCCTCGAAACCAGTCCGCTTGTTTTCGCGCAACTCTTGAACTCGACCCAGCCCTACACCGGGGGTGAATTCGCGGTGCTTCGGTCCCCTGTGTCCCCTACGTTTCCTGCTCTCTGTTGGATTAGCCGCTAACGACTCGTGTTACTCGTTTGCAACGCAATTTCGCCCGATCCCCCCCCCCCCACCTCCATTCTTTTCTCTAGCGCGTTTTCTCTATCGTGTTTCGCTGCTGTCACAAACCAATCCCTAATTTTTTTGCTCGTGAACGATGAGGAACGATAGATTACGAGAAGAGAATCCGTATGCAGATTCGGCGGAAATCAAGAGAGAATTTAAAAACACGTCGAGTTCAGCCGAGCAAAGAACGACGCGCCGTAAGTTTTCGTACTATTTTATTCGCCACCGGAGATATCCTCGAGCAGCTTTGTTGCGACCGACGTGCACCGTAATAAACTTGAAACCCACGGCGAGCGAAGACGGTGTAAAGAGTAAAATTCAAAGGGAATTCGAGAGAAGGTGACAGACATATGAATGCTTCCAAGACGACACGACGGACCGACTCTCTCTCCGGCGACCCTGAGAATATTGTTTATTCAGGATCTAGGGCGGGATGGCCCTCGTGGCGAGGCGTAAGCGCCAGCCAGGTAAATATCGATAATCCATAAGCACGAGCACGTATCGAGTTTTATGGTATTACTAGCAGCCTCGTCCTATCGCCGACGTCTCGAGAATTTCTGAGGAGTTTGCACGAGGAATTTCGAGCCGCCACGAAATTCCATCGAACCTCTCGCGACGACGAGGCTCGCTACGTCATTCTACGTACGTACACTCTGCGTTACCATCGACGTTGTTCGTAGACATTATAATAAACTGTCGTTAAACTACGTATACAAGAAGATACCATAGGTTTGCCAGAAAATTCAGATTTCCGAACGATCCAAGAGACTTCGAGGAGACACACGATTAAAGCGACGAGAGTCTCAATTACTTGGAGATCAAAGCGAATGACGGTCCAGGATGGTTTCGCGTCAGATGGCGATAAAGCTTGCCTAGCAATGGCCAGGCGATCGAGCAGGATTAATTAAGGTCGTTTGTTCAACGATTTGCGCCGAAATCAAATCGCGCTGGACGAGCGCTCGCGCGGCCCACGCCGGCACGGCCAAGGAACATAACGAATGGGTATCGCGCGCGCTACCAGGAACCGGTAATGCTGGGGGACATTGCACGAACCCGTCGCTCACCATTACTAAGCATTGTGTCTGCGGTTCCAGGCGATTTGTACCCTTGCCGACCACGCGTCAGGGACATTTATTAAAGCGACACCGGTTCGACAGAGCGCCAGGACGACAGAGACAGAGACAGAGAGAGAGAGAGAGAGAAAGAGCGTGGGGAGGGAGGAAGAGAGAGATGGAGAAAGGGAGTTGGATGATTTCGCGCAGTCTGTGACCCTCGAGGGACTCGTGATCGTCGAATGCTGGAGCGCGAAGTTGCGCGACGTTTCGCAACTTTCCATATTAAGTTTTGTTGTTTCCATCCCGTGATTAGTCTTGATTTTACTTGGTTACCGAGATAATACGACTTAAGGTGACTCTGTTGGATGAAAGATGGCGCTTGGAGAACCGATCGTCGATTTGTTACGATAAAGTCGAAGCTGAAAATTAAAACGCAAAGTTGGAGTTTACGGAATGGCCGATGAGAATGACAGGAACGGCGATAAAATTCGCAGAAGGGATCTCGCTTGGAACTGCGGTCGCTTTCCGTCCAGAATCGTGTTACTCGCCCGCGATACACAGGAAGTCCCGACGCACCGGACGTGTTTGCCGAAATTAAACAACGTTTCCTCGGTGCTCGGTAGGCGTGCAGTTGCCCGCAACCTGCTAGCCGGATCTCGTCCCATTTAGTTTCGCTTACACCGAAATACTCATCCACCGGCCATTTACCAGACAATGACTATATCGTTCCTTTTATTCCTCGCGTCAAACATGCCAGTCTTCGTCTGCACAGACTACGATTTACTTTATTAAAAAACCGAAGAAGAAGCAAAAGTCGAAAGAAGAAGAGTCGAGAAGGGAGGACGCGAAGAGGGAAAGAGTACGATCGAGCGACCAGTTAGTACCTTAATCTATAGCTATTAAATTCCTCCGTGAATTTGCTGTTTTAGGAAGCGTCGGAGGAATCAAAATTGAAACAAGAGGAAGCTGCGCAGGTTCGCGGCCGTCAAATACGCGCCGCGAGGCCAAGTTATACGCCGGCTAACAAGATGGTAGCTACAGGGGTGTTTAGTAGAACCACGGCTCGTTAAACCGCTTAGAATGGGTAATTACGATAGAAACTTTGCGAACGAGCCGGCGAGAGGATCTAATAGAAGCTCGTGCAGGAAATATACGGCTTGTATGCTGAGCAAGCGCGTCTGCGCGCAAGAAGCATTGTCGGTAGCATCTGCCCTGCCGTTTAAAACGAAACCGTGCACACGCGAATCGAGGTGCGCGCTTTAAATCCCCCCGGACACGCTTTTCAGCCCGACCATGCCAATTGAATCGTGTACGAACGAACGAAGCGTGCTGCGTGAATTTCACTGTAATTCTACGTGGCATCGAGAAGGGGGCGCGGTCGTTTTCTCTGGAATTTCTCATTTGTACGATGGAAATCCGGTCGGCCAATAAATTTTTGCTGCGCGAGAACTTCATATGTAGCAGGGAAAACGCGTGACAAACGGCGAATCGTGTTTTCACCGTGACTTTTCAACAAATCTCTTTACGTTGTTGTGAATCGACTGGCTCCAACATAATCTACCGTTGGACTATTCGAGCTTTCAATCGCCTACGCCATTCCGTTATTCTCTCCACGATTGTGGACACACCTTTGCGAACCACCTGGCGTTTGCTTAATTATTAACTTTTCACTTGGCGAATCTAGTAGGTGCACTATTCCGTCGTTGAACGCGTCATTTTCTACGACTTATGAAAACGTCGGTTATCCATGAAGCGACCAATGCCTCTTCTTTTTCTGTACTCGTTTTACCAGAGGTTTCATTAACGATAAACTTGGCGAAAAATAAAAGCCGTTGGCGACGCTTTGACCGCGATTGCGAGTTTCGGTTCAAACGAACACACCCCGTCATTAGTTGGTGGCGGCTTTTGACAAACGGCAGGTGGCAAGCGACGAGCCGCTTCCGTAAAAATATACACTTTGCCGGGCAAATAATTCGGCGGCTCGTCAAGCGAACGCGTTCCTTTACGGATTAGCCTGTCAAAACTAACGTCCGCGCACGAACGGCGTGGAACACGCGGTCCGCGTCGGCCACCGGTGTCTTCCATCATCCTCCCACCCTTCTTTGCCCCTCACTCCTCTTACGTTCCTAATAAATTCACAGGCTCGTAAAAGCGTCTGCCAGCGTCCCTTGGTTCATGCCGCCATGAAATTTCGAATAAATTCACGCGGTAAAAGTGCTAATGCGCGCGACCTCTTCCGAGCCGAGCACTGTTCCTCCGAAATTACCGACCCTCGCCACGTGTAAACTCGTCGAAGACAGGTGCGCGATCCCCTGAATAAAACAGAGTACAACCCCCGCGCCCAACTTCTAACTGCTTCCCGTGTTTTACGATACGTGGCCACGGCTGAAAATCCAGTTTACAGGCGATCAGGGAAATTCCAGTGCGAAGTATCGTAAAACTTCGACCATCGGCGCGAGCTCGGCTATATCGACGATCGCGAACACGGCGCGCAGACTATCTCAGCAATTAGGGGGGAAAAAAAGGAAAAAGAAAAAAGAAAGAATCCGTGGAAAAATCCGAGGAACAAACGTGGGAGGAAAGAGAGAGAAAACCGAAAGGAAAAGGACCTTCCCTGATGGTAAAGTCGATACGTTCGTGACTAGATAACGGGATAGACGTAATCAAATAAGAAACTCCATTGGAATACAGGTTTCACGATCATGGTGATACATCATCCATAATGAACGAGCATGGAAGGTACGTGTGGAAGCTCGTAAATAACGCACGGCTGTCGAGCGTTCTTCAATCCAAATCGACACGTCGACGTTACTCCGGCATTCTAAGAGCTTGATGATATGTGACGCGCAAACGAGCGTGTCCCAGAATATTTTTTCCTCGTGTTTCATCCGGCAGCTAGGAAACGTGAGGAAACGCAGCGAGAAAGAACGAGCAGTCGGATGTGTGTGGTTATTATTAATTGGTTTGTCTGACGTGGCGCAACCCACGGGAGAATGCACGCGGTTCCCCGGCTTGACCGAGATGAATCAAATAGGAATCCAGTTTGAAATTCTTTTCGCGGCGGATACGGCCCAGCCTCGCCTCGCACGAAGGCGGACCCTGATGAAACGCGTGAAAACGTTTCGCTTCTCTAAGGTAAATCTAGGCTTTTCGCGACCCCACGCACGCAGCGAGTTTCCCTTTGTTTCATAATTTCAAACAGGGACTGAGCAGCAGAACGTTAAACGTGTCATGATTTCTTCTACATCCTTTTTGACGTTAGATTCTCACCGTTTTTAAAGCCGCATACTTAATTACTTTTGACGACGACGACGACGCATCGCTTACCTTTGAACATCTACGTCCAACGAATTATATCCTCTGGTGCCCTATCTTTGTACGCCAGGAAAGGTCTCTGACGTGTGTAGAATAATCGCATTACCGTCTAAAAATGGAAACTCGTTGAAACTTTAAAGAATTCATGCACGAATACTAAATGAATATGAATCCACCGTCAAGTAGATAAGTCCAGAAATAGTGAGCCAACGTGATTGAATAATGGAGCGACGTTAATACACGCGGAGGCAGTGGGAACTTGATATGCAATATCGAGCGGATTTTCAATGGTTTGACACGTGCCATTTGACTAATCACTCTGAGTCGCTTGTTCGGTCGCGTATATTTTCGGACGTCCGTATGAGACGGTAAACGAAGCGAACTCGGCGCATCGTCGAAAAACGCGAAGGAAGAAGAAACCGAAACGATAACCGATGGTCGATAGTTTCGCGGGCCAGCAACAAAATAATTCCGCGGCTCGTTTCCTCCTAGCTGCTGTCGCTCGTCTGTCCGCCAATTTAATTCTACCTCCACTGAAATCCGATCAAACCTCGTTCGCTAATTAAACGCTCTTCGGCCGTTGGGTCGTCATCGCGCCAAGCTATATATTTACAACGTAGCAACGACGGTCCCGCAGGGCTGAAAAAGTGCAAAAGGTCTGCGCGTAATTATCCTCCTCATATTCTCCTTGCATCGTGTGTTCACGCTGTGTCACTTTCTCTCCCAAATTCACGCCACATTGTCTAGCAATTTCGATAAAAAAAACTTTGCGAGACACCTCGTTTGCTTGCTTGACAGACACCGGTATCCCAGGAGATAAGGTCGGACTTGATCAGACAAGTGTACTATATTCTTCAAAGAGAAGCCATGGGATTAAAATGTATTGGTGATTGTGTATTTACCGTTCGGGTTTCTAGGAAACGTTCGCTCACCGAAGATCGTTAGGAAGGCAATCTGGCCAAAGGTAGTTCGACCGCGGTGATCGTAGCCAGGTTCCCTTCGACCAAGCTGCTTTGTACCGCCGGCGCGGTAGCGAAGCACTCTATCACGACACGCAAAATCCTTAATTATTATGCAGCAAAGCGAATCAGGAATCCGGATAATGCCAGCAGTCGAACTGCCGTACATACTGGCCCGTACGTAAGGGTCTACGTAGAACGGTTCTCGGAAGGGGCCGGAGGAGTCCCTAAAACCGCAGTGACCTCCAATTATCCTGTGGGTACCACGTGGGCCACGCGGTACCCATGTTCCCTACGGACCGTCCGCAAACACCCCTATGTCGGTCTTCTCGCTGCCTATAACGCCCCTCGGATTAATTCATTATTAAAATAACCCCATTCGCCCTGAGTTTGTTATCGTCCTCTATTAGAGCGGAATCGCCTAAAATCGAATTAGAACCTCGACAGACAGTCGTTTCTCTCTGCATAATTTATCGCGTTGAGACGATTCTTCCGAAGAGAAAATTCGTTTCGAAAGAATTTTAGAATACCGGAGGGATGTTCGTAAAACGAGACGAATCGTCGATGTACTCTTCGAGTACGACAATACGCGCAATTGGCCAGGACTTACCTAACCAAAGTTCTATCCTACGGGTCATGGCTCGGGGAAAATCAAAAGTCCTCATTACGTATTCCGAGGTCAGAGAGGGTTCCTCCCTTGGCAACTCTCTGCCGTCTTGAAACCGAGGACGAACCAAAGGCCACCTAAGACCGGACATTTCAATAAACCCTGGCAAACGCGCGGGTTTAAGCCACTGACCGCGACGCGTCTTGGTCAGCAGCTTCCTCGCTCAAATTGCGCATGTCCTCGCGTCTATCTCCAGGGCACGCCGCGAATAACTGCGATCGATCGATCCATCCTGTGGCAATAGATGCTGTATTTTCTTTTATTACCATTGAAAATATGTAAGAACCTATTAAGGAAATACTCTGGAAGGAAAAATCTGTCTGTCGAGGAGAACCGAAGGGAGAGAAGACCCGCGAATGGGCTATTAATAAATGAATAATGCCGAGGGTGGTAAGTGGTAGTCGAGACGCATCGAACAGCCCATAAAACTTTCCTTTTCCCAGGGTGACGGGACGCCGTTCCCCCGTACGCGCGTCGATTCTCTCGAATTAGCGAAATGATTTCCGGGGGAAAACTTTCCGCGCCGCGCGTCCACGGTCACTTTCTCCCCTATAAATCTATCTCCCCTATTCGCGACCCGCGATTGGCCCCCTTGCTTCTCTGCTAGGTCGATTCGCTCGCTAAAATTCGATCCGTTCGTCGTCGGAATAATCCTACGGAGAAACGAATTACCGCGCCTGATTGGAACGAACTCGACCAGAAGCTCGTCGCGCGTTGTTAACAAACTTCGTTAACAAAGTACGGGAAAATGGGAAGCGTTTGTCTAAATCGACCGAATTGGAAAGGTAGCTATGCTCGCTCGGACTGATGGACCGTACAGAAACAGATTAAATTTGAGAACTTTAGCGAAGGGATGGACCGCGTACGTTTGAGGAAAAATTCGAAAATTTTTCAGTCAGGCCAATAATACGTCTCGGTAGTAAAATTATTTTCGATGAAAGTTCCTAATAATGTAAAAAATATATCTCGTCGTTAAAACTTCATCCGGAATGGTTTACCCGTTTTCACCACGTTTCTTTTATGATCGTGCTGCGACAAACGGGCCAGGAACGAGATTAAAAAATATCTCCCATCGGTGCAAAACGAATCGTCTCGATCGCGACTGCGTTCCACTCGTCCGGCTTTAAAACTTCATTTCCCGGCGTTCATTTCCGACCCCCGTTGTTCCTTTCCGGCGAGTCGAGTGCCACGAACAGGGCTTTCCACGTACGAAGCACGCGCGCGATTTCACCCTCTTTCTCGTCTCTTTGTCTTAGAGGTGATCGAGTTCGTAAGAGAATTCCCGCTTGTTTCCAGAATGGGAACTACGAGCATCGGCCTGATCACGGTTCATTTCGCCTGGCTATCGCGGTGCTGGCCGCAAGCCCGGCTACCGTTTTCCGTCTCTTCGTCTCTCGTGCGCTCGTCCTTCTTTCACATCGGCGAACCAGCCTCGAGGAAAAAGAGAAAATTGTTGGTACACGGTCGTACGAGCCCATAAAAATCACGCTCCTCTCTTTTCCTTCCACCGATGGATTATTGACTTTGCGTTTGTCCGACTCGGCGGCTGAATCTTCCCCGGCTGCGCCAGCGTCCTGTCCAATCTGCCCATCCATGGTTTTTCTTTCGTAGATTGAGGCCACACGGGTCGCATATTGGATCGAGATTCGCCGGAAATCACAATGTTTACCTTCTGAGAGTCCCGGCCTCCGGCTGGACCTCTTCATCGCCCCGATTCGACGAGAGAAAGATTTCGGGAGCAACGAACATCCATATTAAATTGTAATCGATAAATTCCTTTCTTGCCTTTTTATCCATTCCAATCTACGGCAATTATACGATGAAACGTTCCATTTCTCTTTCACGATGAATTCGTCTATCTCGCCGCTACCTAACGAGGGTATCGACGATCTTAACAAGAAAAAAGAAGGATCGTTTAGAAGCTACGAACTTGTTTGGTTGCGATTGCGAGCCGGCTAGCAATTTGCTCGGTAAATGATGCCGTCGAGCCGAAACAGCAGTTTATACTTAAATGATGAAACCAGAACACAGCTTTGTCGCATCGGCTGGAAGCCAAATTGGAAGCCGACAGCGCGACTCGAAAGTACCGACGGCAACGGTACGGACAGACAGACTGACGGACGACCAGAGCAGTACCGTTAAAGTCTCTTGCATCCTGTAAAACGCTCGCACGCCAGAGAGAAACAGCGTATCTGGCTACCGGTCACGGCAGAGACGGCTCGCGACTACACGAGCAGCAGTAAGCCAAAGCAAAGCCACGTTTGGCCAGTATTAGACGCGCCAACGGCCGGTTTAATTACTCTCTTCATAGAGACACTAAATATTCGACTGTCTGTGAGGTGGCCGACCGGACTCGACAGCTGCGCGCATACTGCCCGTCCTCGTCTCTCATAGAAACGATAATTACGCGGGCAAAGCTCGTCTACCATCGCTGCGCGACTGTCACGTTACCTGTCTAATCCTGACTTCGATCGTTCCTCGCTCGATTTCTCTCGATTCGCCGTCATTTTGGTTGCCTCCCTTTGCGCCGGTTAAAGTGCTCGCGTCAGAAGTGAAAGCAAATTTTCAGGTAAAGAGGTTGAATTGATACCAAACCAAGGTCGATATTTCTGCCATCTTCGATGGGAATATAATACATGTACAGAGAAGAGGAATGCACAGAGATTCGCCCAGATCATTCGTAATTTAATTTACCGTCGGCTAAACACGTTTCCGATTCACTGAGTCTCCAAATTCACCGAGATCTTCTACAACTGAATTTACTGCCAGCTAAATTTGTTTCCGACTTTTCTCCACTACGTTCGCGCCTTCCACTCCTAATTGATTCCAAACGCGCGTGTCGCGTTCGACGACAGACCTTGCCCCTAACTGTTCTTCGTACAACCGAACCCCATGAAAATCTCGTTTCCCGAGCAAACGTGAGCTGTCGCACACGTACACGCGCGAAAACCGAGCGGAAGCTAGGAGAGAGAAAAGACAAAGCTGGAATACGTTCGACCGACTGCAAAATAATATAGCTCGCCTTTTAAAAGAGACAGCTCAACTCTCTCTCTCTCTCTCTCTGTCTCTGTCTCTATGTATATCTGTTCACCTACCAGCCCTTTTCTTCCTCATTCGACGACCTCACCCCGTTTTAATTAGCTTTACCGACTGGTAAACAACAAACCCTTATTTCTGATGAATTAATTTTCAACAATTCCAGCCGGGTTGCGCTGGCTCTATCGCAGCAGCTATCTCCCGCGTCGCTCGCTTTTATTCCGCGAAGAAGGGTTCGCGTCTCGCTGCGTAACGAGCATCCCCTTTGACGTACCGGTATCTAGTGCACTGGTCGGCTTCCTGAAATATCTGGGACACGTTACCTCGTCTGTCCGTTTCAATAGCAAAGAAACAAGGCTGGAACTAGGCTAACGCGATTCTGCGACTCGTTGTACGAGCAACGAACGATGATAAAATATTTTTCTAAACGGGGTTACTTTCACGATCGAAGTTTCGTTTCCGTCGATCTGGATAGTCTGCGTTCAACTGCACCGTTACGGCTGTTCTCCATACGGATATGCCAACATAGCTCGTTTCGTTCGACGCGAAGGTGAATCATTCTCGGGGGCGAATATTCAAGCGAGCAGGTAATCGCGGTAAGGAGGACGCGTCGCGATGGAAGAAAATCCGAGCGAGAACGGGAAGAGGAAGGCGAAGGGGTAGAGCGGATAGGAGAGCAACCACGGCTTATAGCAGCGCGAGACGCTCATCTGCATTTCAATTCGCGCGCCCTCGCCAAGATTTCCACGCGGCACTCTGGACGTCCTGTACGAGCGAGCACGCGGCCTCGCTTCAATACCCTAGAGTTAGGGAGAAGGTCGCGTGTCTACAGTGGAATCCAATACGATGGATTCGGGATTGCCACGAGGTCGTTTCGAGCACATGCGGTTCTAAGCTGAACCACGGACGAACGAGTCGGAAGCCAAGAGCCTTTCCGCCTTCGACCAACTACACGTGTTCCTGTCTCTGATTAAACTATCGGCTCGTGGAAGCACTATTTTCTGGCTAACGAATGGGTACCATTGGCTGCGGTAATACATGCGAAGAATTCTCTATGACTTAGGCGAAAGATAAACTTACCTTGCCGACACCGGTGAGCTCCTTGACGCCTATCCTCCGCAGAAGAGCCGGAGGCGCTGGAGGTGGTGATTTGAGGAGAAGGGCGGCGTATCCATTCGGAAAGATTGGTTGCTCGTCAGAGCCGATGTTCTCGTCGCCGGAGCGACGTCGACGATGGGGGCTCGATGAAAGGTTTAACTTCTGAGCTGCTCTGAAATGTAAACAGGATACCGTATATTACAATAGCGCGATACCGGTCCATCCTTCATATTACCATAAACCACATTAACTCGCAAGAACGCACCGAGTAAATCACGCTGGCGCAACGCTCACGATCTCGCGTGTCTAATAAACTTTTCACGGGATGGAATTCGCCGGGAACAGACGCACAAGGCACGCGCTGTGAAATCGAGCAACCGCTTAAATCTCAGGAGAGAAGCGCGCCGCGCCGGCAGACGGTCGTTCGTTCGTCTCGAACGTTTCCTGCGATGCCTATCTCGAAGATACGAAGGAGCCGTAGTAGGAAAGGGTCGCTGGATTGCAGAAGGTATGTGTCTCGAGGGTGACTGGGTGACATACTCCGCGAGGCAGGCCGGTAATCAGCGAAGGTAATGTGCTGGAACCCCGTGCGCGCAGCAGGGCACCGCGTTTAAAGGGGTGCGCCACCAGAAACTGGTCGAGTGAGATAGAGAGAGGGAGAGGGAGAGAGAGAGAGAAAGAGAGAGACAGACAGACAGACAGTGGAACGCAGAGGGAACAGGGTGAAGAGGTATAACGCTGGGACCATAGGGCTCACTTTTGGCGGGGACAGAGGACGTTTCAGGGGCTTGGTCGCTCTAACTTCTCCAGCCCTCGGGCCTCGTTAACCCACGCTCTGTGAAATTGGAAATACCAACGAGAGAGCCAACTCTCTCGCCCGCCACTCGCCCTCTTCCGCTCTCGCTTCTTCTTTCCCGCTCCTACGTACACCCAATCCTCGTTGCGGTGTACGCGTGCAAGCATTTGCAACCGCCCTGTAGGGCGTCATAAAAAATAGAAAGGACCGTGAACACGGGGGTGGACACGAACCAGTTATCAACGTTCCCCATCAGCCACGACTTCCGGCCCGTATTACTCGGCCGAATAATCCGCATCGTTTGCCTCGCCTATTCATGGACCGAGGCTAATAGTCTCACGAGAAAATACCGTGCGCCTGGCAATCGTACTGGATGGCATGATTTTTTAACGCAACCGCACGACGTGCAACGACGACGGCACGTAAAAAATTCATTACCGAGCCGAAGCGGTTCATCCGGTGGAGATAAATTTTTGGTGGTACCGGACAGTATGTACAGTTGACTGAATGAAACTGTCGCTATACTCGTTTAACTATCGCTACGATCTACGGCGAGATTTTAGTTTTTTCTATTATTTTCCATTATAGTTTTTACTCTTTTATTTTCGCGACAGGGCCATAAAAAACGAGATTGTTTCGACGATTTCAAACGGACGATTGATTTTCAATGAAGTATCGTAAACGATAGACGAATGCCAATGATATATCGTGACACGCGTATGACTATCGTAAAAGATATTCGTTTTTGAGCTCGCCGATCAACGACGCCGTTTTGCCCATCCTAACGAACTACGACCGCAAAATCATCGCGTCGTTCGTCCCATCTCCGAACGGCGGGACCCCGCCATTTCGACCTTTATGCCCGCTTTAATTATTTGCTGTCCCCTACGGTGTCACTTGTCAGCCGCGATTTTACGAACCGAAACTCGAACCAACGAATCGGCGCCGCTCGAATTCACCAACGATTTTCCAAACCGTGTTTACTGCCTGCTTTTTATTCGGTCAACGTCGATTTTTCAGTTACGCTCAACGGTGCGCGCGACTGATCGTTCGTCGGAATCACGATGTGGACGATCCAGACGTCAACGTTGCAGCGGAGAAAAGAAAACTCGTTTGTAAATTGGTGACAGCCTCCTGGATGACCGTCGATCGGTCGTCGAGTAGACGAAGGGACGCGAGAAACTTATTTCACTCGGTCAAATATTTAAACGAGAAAAGTAAGTTTCGACTGGAGGGAAACTTTGGATACTTTGCGACAGCCAGACGTCAGAGTCAACAGTATGATCGAGGAAATGTACTTTGCGAGCAAGTCCCGTCCACGCGTCACTTTTCTGTTTCGTTCCATGGAGTCTACTTTAATTAAATTCCTTAATATTTGGCTGGTTGGAAGAGAGAGAGAGAGAGAGAGAGAGAGAGAGTAGCTCGCAGTAGTAACGCGATGCTCTTGTTTGATGCAAATTAATATCGTTGCAAGGATATCGCAAAGAAAGATGTAGTGGCCTCTTGATTCATTAGCATTTGCAAACCTGTTGCGAATAGTACGACTCTGCTGCAGCGAAAAGAAACTCTAACGAATATCGTTGAACACGTAGCGTAGAAGAGAACACGCGTATGACGCTTGTAGAGAACTCTAGAGCTGTGTCGTAGATCTGACACGAGTTTGAAATATGACAAGCTCGAGGGTATTTTACATCAAACACGCTAAATATAATCAAGTAGTGCTTCGGGTTTTTCTCGCGGCAGAATTTCATCAAAGAAAATGCCTGATACTCGAGCGAGCACGAAAGTCTCCCCTTTCGAAAGGGAAAAAAAAATCGGTCGCTTCTTTCATCAGCCGTAGCACGTTTCGAGAATCTGAAAACGAAGCGGCAGAGCCGGAGGACGCAGGTGCGCATCGCGCAAACGCAATCTACACATCAATCACGAGGAACAGATGCGTACTGGTGCTCGCGTGTTCTCAATCTTCGACGAGAGGTCATTTTCCCGTGTCTCTTTAATCGACGATCACCCGCGATATCACGAACGAGAGAAAAATTCTAGCCACTTACGAAAGAAATCGACGACCTCGCGAGAGCAACGACAGCCAACTTTAAACCATAAGGATATAGAAACGGTTACTTCGCTAATTGATTGGTATATAAACGCTACAATAGATACGACAGCGTGCAAATATTTTTCATGGCCCCTGTATTTGTTTCTTAGTTGCATGATACCAACACACTTCCGACTTGGTATTGATTCCCCGGCTGACAAAGTGAATGAGTTAAAAGGCATTAAAACGGCGAACGCTATAAAAATGTTCGGGTAATCCGATTGCAGCGGCATCGATCATACGTTGCTGACCGTGTCCGACGTTGACAGAGCCCGTCAGGACCTCGCGTCTCGCCGCCACGGTCATAAATTTTCTCTCCCTTCCTCCTTTCTCTCTATTTTCCCCCCTACCCTGCTCCACCGCGCTCGCTTCTCCCTTTTATATCGTAACGAAAGTATCGAGGAGCAAAAAAAGGGGCACACTCGTAATTCGCGCGGAAATTACACGCTTAATTCGCGATGTTATTTACGAGCGAGCGGACACTCGCGTCCTCGGCCGCCCTTCGTCCTTCTCCGGCCAACCTCCTTGGCAACTCGCCACGTATCTCGACTTAATCAAGGAAATTATGGCGCGAAGCGCTTTAAACGTCGGGGGCCGTTAGCAAGGTCGCATATCTGCCGCTCCGACGCGACTGATACGCGGCTGGCTAGGAATTAAAAACTTGTAAAAAGACGCGCGCACGCGAGCTTCCACGCCCAACGGCGCCGAGAATACATCAGCCGGCTTTTTCTCTGCTACGATGTCTCCTAGGGTCGGGCACGGACAGTCTGCAACGCAGGACGACGAAATTGATTAAAGCAACCGAGGAGGATCGTGATTCGGCAAATTAAAAACACTGTTTCGCGCTTTCGCGTTTTTCACCTCGCCGACGATGTATAATTACGGCGTTTAACGTTATCAAGACGCGCAGGTGGAATCTTTGTTCTTTCAAGTTCGAAGTAGTTTCGAAATCGCACGCAATTTCCCATTTCCCATTGTCTCTCTCGTTCGACTTACGTTAGCGACGCTTCGACAAACTTACCAATTCCGTTAACTCCCTCTCTTCCCAGCCACTTGTTCATACGGCACTCTATCCAGCTACCCGGAAACGGAAAGAAAACACCGAGTATTCCGGCGGAATGGATGGAGAACATCCGAGAGGGCGCGGATGGAAGTTCGGATAAACCACATCCCGGAGGTTCGCTTGGCGTCGAAACGACAAATCCTCGCCTCCCACCTCTGGCCCTCGGTGTTCCTGATTGAATTGCCATAATCGATTCGTGAAAAATCCCGTCCACGTATTCAGCGGCCTCTCGCATTTTCTCTACATCCTACGCATTTCTATCGACTGCCCCCTCTCCAACTACGTCCTCACTTCGAACGCTCGAGATAATCAAGAGGAGACCCTTCCTGTAATACTTCTCTCGCCTACCATCCATCTGCTCTTCCAATCGATAGTTTTCAACGCGTACCGTGCCAAAATTCTTTCTCGGCTGCTGCAGACTGAAATTCTGGAACAAATCGTCGGACAAATAGTGGAAAAAGTTCTCGATCGAGTCGTCGATTTGTCGAACGTTTCGCGAATTACGCGATACAGAGATCTTCTATTTACGGTTCAATAGAAATGATTCGCCATGATGATTTGCGATAAAACGGATGAACCGAGGAATCATAATTTAAAAGGAGAATAGAATCGCGTTTGCTTGGTAAGGAAACTCGTCTCGAATTTCTTCGAAGAACAATAACCATCCGGATGCACCATACCGCGGCGTATCGCACGCGAAATTCGCAACAACTCCAGGAAACGGGCCGTGCGTGAGAAGACCGTTTAACTTACATGGCCGTACGTGCTCGTTCTCTTGTCGTAAATCATACGGGATGCCGGCGAATGATCAAGGTGGGGGCACGTTAAGAGAAAGGGAAAGGACGTCTCAGCTGCTCGCGGCTACTAGCTTTGATCAAACTGTTTCCACCGTTTAACATCCCTTGTAGATTTACGAGATACTCCCAATATTTGATCGTAAAATATGCCCACCCTTTTTTTTTTCTTGTTTGTTTTAAATAATGTACTATTTCGTTACATATCAAAAAGTCAAAGAATCTTCTTCGAGAGAACATCCGTTCCGCAGCGTTCAGGTTTCGTATTAAGGAGGTCGACGTTGACGCGAACAGCGAAACGACAGCTCGTTTCATGGGGTGAAAATCGCGATAATTCCGCACCCTGTATACGCCAAGAAAAAAGTCGACGATAAGAATAGGATTCGCGGACGACGTCGTGATGCGACCGAAAGAAAAATGAAGCGAAAAGCTTGCGACCAAGCAAAAGCGGAAATTGCGGGCTACGGATGGACCCGAACCCCTTGACGGGGTCCTTCAGTGGCGAGAGCCGACTCTTTGTGATTCTGCGCAACGCGATGTGTTTCATCCTGCAGACACATTACGCTCGAATTGATAAGAACGAAACAGAAAGGAGCGTCGGCCGAGGGAAGGCAAAATCGACGGGGTTGAGGATGGAAGGATAGGCGGAGGGGGGAGGGGGTAGGGAAAATATCACCCAAGCTCCCTTCGATACGCGCGCCTACGTGTATATACGTACGCGAACTCGCCAAATTGATGTATATAGAAGAGGGATGAGCGCGGCTCCTCGTCCATCAGCGGCGTATACGGGGTTGGTTGCAACGAACGTTGGTGCAGGGGATAGATAGGTAGGGGCGATGTGCCGGCTCGTGGCAAGTGCAATGAAAAAAGCCGCGTATTTATCGGCCATGGAGAAAAAGTACAGAGCTGACTGGAACGGACCAGCGAGATGAAACAACGCGGGGAAGGAAAAGAAAGGGGTGCGGGCAGATTCGCGAAAAAGTAATCCCGTCGGGGACTGTGAAATATAGTTACGCTTTCGCGTCCAGAGAGACCCCAGGGGTGTCTTGCTGTTACGTGACAGACGATCGGTTCGTTTCATGGCACGTTACACGGGTAATTCTCCAATATTGTCCTGATTCATTCGTCGTATTAACGACAGGACGGAAGAAGATCCTCCTTACCGGGGATCCGTGACTCGTCTGTCTTGAGCGGCCATAAATATTCAAGGAGGCGACGACAACGATCGGGAAGGAAATGGGAGGGGGGGGAGAGCTGAGGTGATCCGACCGCGCGCGAGCAACCGTGGAAATCTGATTTGTGTTACGGAAAAGTTTGATTGCCGCTGCCATCGAGAGGACTGTCTCTCTCTCTCTCTCTCTCTCTCTCTCTCTCTCTCTTTCTCTTTCTCCCTTCGAAGACCGTTCCCGACTACCGATCGCCTCCTCGACCACGCCTGATGGAAATATTCGACGACTTATCGTGTTACGCGTGAATTCGAATCGTCTGCTAGACTTTCCACCGCTGGCAAACTTAATTTTTCGCCTCGTAAACTCTTCGCTGCTAGGATTTCACCGAAGTTATAACCAAGTATGATAAATTCGGTACTCTCCCTTAAAAAAACAATCGCGTTAGATTACAGAAATTCGAAAATCGAGTACCTACGTGTTGGCTAAGTTAGGACGACCGGTTTCGCGCAAGTGGTTCGATTTAAAGAAGAAACTTTGAGATTCACGAGGGAAACCACGGCTCGTAAAATGTTTGACAATTCCCCGGAACGGCTAATGGTCGACGGAAGATCAACGATTCGACGAGGTTCTAGCGACGGAAAGCGCGCATCGCTGCTGCAAATGACTATGTAAATACTCGCGGCGCCTTCGAAGCGGCGAACAAGCGTTCGCAAGTTCGCGGAAACTTGCCGGAAGAGTTATTTGCGCGCGCAGTTCCGTAGCCGCGCAGCCCAGAGAGATATGAATGCACCTGGGGATTCGCCTGGCCTTTTACCACGGCGACGTAAAACCTTCCGGTCCAGAAACGGCGGTGTTCCGTTCGCGAGCTCGTTCCGCTTCAACTTTCCGGCGTCTTCGCGAATTTCGCCTACGACAGCTTTACGCGCGCCGTTCGTCACGTCGAAAACGTATTTTACCGAGCAATTTCCCAGTTTCCCGTCAACGCTCAATTTGAAACGCGTTCGCGATTCAATAAGAAAGATAATTATTTTTTAGATTGCGTAGCGAAAATGCAGACCGTTACGTGTTATTACGATAAGTAAAAAGTAAAATTGTTATTCGCGACGAGAAAATTGTTATTCGTTGGTAGCGGATAGGAGGAAAAATCGTGGCGCGCAGGTCGTGCTCGAAGGGGTGCATTTCTTGGAGCTCGCGCGTCGCTGTTTGAAGAGACCGGGCATTTATTGGGCGGATAGAATTTTATTGGCGCAATATCGAGTAACTTTCATTTGTCAACAGTGACGATGCTCGTTGGCTGTCGGTTCTCTTCAAAGCGAGAGCCAGTCACATGTCGGTGGGACGAATAAATTTTCGATAAACCGACGTCGACGGGCAACGATCGCTCCGATTTCGCTGTCCCGACGACGCGACGGCGCGTATCGAATTTCCGTCGCCGAAATAACGCTGAAATATGCCACGCGCATGACAGGAACACGTCTGAGCACCGAATCCCTCAAAATAAATCATATCGTTGCCGGAAGTTTCGCTCGATATCAAGATGTTAGCCCGTCGATTATCGTTCCTCTGACCCGTAAAAAGTTGGACAACATTGGAAAGAGCGTACGACAGTTTGCCACCGTGCGATATAAAATTCATAAACACGAAGAAGATTAACTTTGCGAAGACCAACGTCTGGCGAGGCTGTTCTCGTGTGGCAGATATCGACCGCAAAACATCGTACGGTCCGCGCGACGAGAAAGGAAAACAACTACCTCTGGGTTAGAAATAACAAATCGAAACTGGCAAAGCTGCCTCCGACTCGATTCCTCGAGCACTCCCGTAGGGAGCGCGAGTTCGTGAACGAGTCGGTGCTCGTCTACGCGAGGCACACGTTAACAAGCGAAAAAGCGGCACGAGGGAGAGGGGATAGCGAGCTCGTAGATCACGAGGAAGCGTCGAAGCTTCGAAATATCGAGGGGTTGGAGTCTGGTTAGCATAATGTCAGCCGGGAGCGACGGCAAGAAAGCGGCGGATAGGGAGAGGGATAGGGGAACCAGGTAAGACGGTGAGGAATTTCTTAAAAATGTCAGACAGGACTTTGGCATAGTCACGGGGGAGAAGTCACGCGTTCTATACGGGCTGCCATGAAATTTCGCGTTATCGACAGTCTGGCGAAGGTAGCGCGCGGTGTTAAAGCGGTAAAATATTCCCGTAGGTGTGGATCGAGGTTATAGAAAGTCTTCGCTATCGGGCGGCTATCGATGCCTGCGAAACGCTCTGTAAATTACCTCCGGCAACGCCTCGAGACTTTCCAAAGATTTTACGTTCGTTGAATCTCAACGTTCGTCAGATTTATGATTATAGAGAATCTCGAGTAACGTCGCAACTTAGCCTATCCCCGTTTCCATTTAATTCTTTGCGAATCGCCCTGGTGCCTCGTACGTTTACGATCGAACACGCGAAGCGAACGAACGCAACCATTACGGTTCCATTTCATCTTGCCTGACATATAATTGTCCCATTTCCTTGCCTGTTCCGTGACGAAAGTATTAGCGCGAGTTTCCTTTTTGTTACTGGCGGATCGACTACACGGAAAGGTAACGTTCTACTAACAGGCGACGCGTACTGATTTGGAAAACCTCCGCCGCTCGATACCCTCTGCCGGAACGACACTCGTTTGTCTTCCGGCAGCTAGCTCGTTCCTCGAGCCTCTAAAGAGAATCTTCAAGGGTTGCCGGAGTTACGGTGCGCTTAAATATGACACTACGTACCGTGGCACGTAACGCGAGTCACTAAACCCAAGGAACCCGGCGGATTGCACCGAACAGTTTATAGCCGTTCGCGCGACAACGGAACGTTCGCCACGTTCGCCTATTGGTCCGTAAAACGTACAATATTACGAATACGATGAAACAGCGTTAATACGTCCGACTCGTTAACCTTTATCCCCGAGTAATAAAGCGAAAGCACAGGACTTCGACCGCGAGAGATCATGTTTCTCTCTTCTCGTTCCTCGGGTTTTCTTTGCCGGTTTCCACCGCGCCCCCTCCTTTCGGCGTTCCATCAGTTTAATCTTCTACCACCAAGTCGATAAAACGTCACGACGCGAGACGACACCGACGTATTTTCTTTTTCTTTTTTCTTTTTTCTTTCTTTCTTGCAGGAGACGAAGCTCGGTACACGCCCAGTTTCATCCCAACTTGGTAGCGCGTCTAGTATCGTCACGGTGATATTGAACGCGAACTAAAACGTATTATCCATAAAGATATTTCCTCCCTGTTTACATATCCCTCTTCGTTGTTATATGGAAAGCTCGTGGAAATTTCGCGCGTATAAGCCGTCACGCGGCCGCGCTAATATTTATGCTTCCATCGCGTTTATTGAGAGACGTTCGGGACGCCTCTGCTCGACTTACCGCCACGCGAAATTTCTCTTCGGAGATTCGCCGTCGCGGCCGCGAAATATAACATGACCCTTAATGCTACTCGAGACCCCGTGTAATATCTCTAATGCTACCCCGGGCGAACTGGAACCGGGACGTCTCCGATAATACACTTTTCCACTCCATCCTCGCGTTCTCTTCTCGGCTGTCTTCTTCCTCCTCCACCTTCTCGTCGTCGTCGTCTTCCTTCGCCTCTTTGCTCGCTGGCTTTCGCGCAATTACCTGCCGAGACGTCGTCCATTTCCCTCGAGATCCTGACTAAGGAGTCGGTCGGACAGACTTTGCCGGGATCCAACTCGCCGCACCGACAATGTAACAGGACGCCACAACCGACAGTAGTATAGACGTTGTTGCGGTCAGCCGCGGCTACCTTCTGAGTAGTTGAAGCCAAATGCAGTCCGACAGGTGCTCGCTCTTCGAACGAACGTCCAAGCTCGATTCACGACGCGACGTCCGCTGATCTTGGCTGATAACGTTTGAACGAGAAACGCTACTCGCTTTAACGTCATTTCGATAATAGATCAGTTGGACGATCTAACGACGAGCGAACACGAGAAACGAATCTGTATGAGGCGTGTCTACGAAACGAGGATAAAAGGGAAGAGGAATATGCGTCGATGTCAGTTGTTTATCGATAATCGCACGTAGAAACGTAGGTATTTGCGAAGCGTGATGTATTAGGTTGTCCCGAAAGTTTCTTTCCTTCTGTAAGGAAATAATAGACGCGCAACCTCTTTTCGTTTTATATTATTTTATTCCATCATGCACGATACATTTTGTTCTATTTCTATTATTACGATCGTACGTGATTCGACAAAAATAACATGAAACAGAGAACGTGGTGCATCCATTGTTTCCTTACAAGACGAAAGAAACTTTTCGGACAACCTGACGCATTCTGGTAGACTGCGAATATCAATTTCTTTGTTTAATTAAACCCGTTTGTCGCTACGAAGGTGAGATCGGGCGATAGAGGGAAAAATGATCCGATTCGCGTGAACTAGAAGCTTTTTCTTCCTTTGCCAGATCTTCGCAGACTTCGAGACAGAACGAGAAAAAAGAAACGAAGAAGGGGAAGCAGAAGAAAGCGAGAGCACGAAATGGAAAATATAGGGGAAGTAGCGTTCGAGCTTAGTGACGCCTTTGTCGATATCCAACGGTGTAATGCAATTTCTGCGTAGCACCGGGACTGTTTCAAAATAATATCGGACGTTCTCGTAAAATGAAATCGGTCGATTAAACCCCCTTTGACTTTAGTACCTCCGCCACGACGTCCTTTGCCTCTTTTATAATACAACGTAACATCCTCGAATTGAACAACCTTCCGCTCCACGTTTCGTCAAACTATCGTCGTATTCGAAAGAAATATCATCTGCTAGGAACAACCGAGCAAATCAATCCCCTTAGCGTCCTGTCGTGACTATCACCTGGTCAACGCGGTCCGAGCGTTCACCGTTGCGTACGCGATCTTAATTTGCAAACTATTCACGTAGCCGGTGCCGTACGTGACGACAAACGGTCGTAGTTGCACCCGCCCTCACCCCTCTACCCCGTCGTTCATCCGTTTCCCCGGCACGGTGAAGTCCTCGTGGACACGCAATGTCTGCGTGCCAGCACTGGAAACTATGCGACTTGAAAAGCCCCAGCTTGAGCTCGGAACCCGGTTAGTTCGATCATCAGCCGTCAGGTCTGTTCCATTCGCGTTAATACACGCGAGACAGGCGCCTCTACCCGCTTATGCCGCCTCTAATCGTAAGCTTCGACTTTACGAACGACCCCCGGCGATCGATAGCCGCTTATCGCGCGATCGTAAGATAGGCGCCGATCAGCCACGAACATCTTTGCATCGCGAGCTACCCGGTCTCGTCATTCATCTTCATTTAACGTTCCAGCCGGTGTGTAGATGACAGGTGCAATACCGTTCCTCACCTGGTGTAATAGAACCGACCATAAATTCTCGTCGAACCGGCGATCGGCTGCGGTTTTTACGACCGCTGTCTGCGACTGGCATATCTGTCACCACGTGAATCACCTTCGCTGTGATATAGGTAATCCGTAGACTCGGCGCTATCGAGCTTAACGAGAAACTTTAAACGGGGCAGGCTCGATGATACAAAACTTGGGTTGGCGGGCACAGGGAGCAAAAGGCCGCGGTGCGGCACGTTCCATCGGCTCGTAGAATTGCGCGCGGAAGATCGAAGAACGCCGCGCCGTGGTGGTGGCAAGCAAACAGAGGGATGCATCTGTATACTGGAGAGGCAATAGCGAAATTGTGGCGAGGAGAGGCACGAGCTGGTACAGACAGCTTTCGAGCTGTCCATACGCAGTCTGGAACGTAGGAACGGAAACCATTCCCAACGAACGAACGGACGAGCGAGCGAACGGTAGCGGCAACAGCGAGCACCGAGCCTCGACTTCTTGCGGAAGATCCCCTCTGGCTCTTCTCCTTCGTTCCCCTCGCTGCCACAGCCGCCACTTTCTCGTCTTATCCCTTCCGTCTTTCATCCAACATTCACTCGATGCAAGAAGTTTCGTGTTTCAACCAAGTATTCGCCAAGTTTCGAGAAGGCTTACGTACAGGCTCGTCTCCCGCTGTTCCCCGTACTTCGCCCGAGAGCCCGTCTGCTTGCACACACACTTCCGGACAACAAAGATCCTCCTCGCTTGCTGCTCCGCGTGACTTTGCCGCGAACAGAGAAACTGGTCAGCACGGCACGCGCTCTAAGAGGATCGCGTGGTACCCCTTTACGTTCGTTTACATCGGTAATTAAACCAACGCGACGACTAGTTCGCTCGGCTACCGTCTTAGGCGGAGGACGCGAGGTCACACCGTTGGTAGACAGACGTCCTTGAAAACTTTTTTGCGCGAAGCTTCGGTTATTCGAGTTCTTCGAGAGTTTGGACATCAGGTCCGGCTTCTTTCAGGTACGATTGGCTTGTGGTACGTTTCTTTTTCTTTTTCTTTTTTTTTTTTGTTAAAAGGACGGAGGAGCTTCCTTGCCTCGAGTGGAATTCGCGAGCGTCTACTTTCTCGTACGAAAGCGAGAACAAACCCGTTCGTACGGCCGTCGTCGAAACACAGCCCGCGGTCTACTTTTGATCGCAATGTCTCCGAGTAGCGTCGATAATGGAGAGAGTCGCGACATCAAAGGGGACGCACTCTCCCTCGAGTGCACTCTTTTTGTAGGATGAACGCGTAACAATCCCCGGCTCGTTTGCGTAATACGCGCGATTAATTGTCACTCGGTAGTACTTTACGTTGGGTATACGCGGCCGACCGTTTATCGCCAAGTCGATGAGCGGACGCGAAATAATTGGGAATAATCCGATCCCTGCCGCTGGCGGCCTGTTAACGAACCTGCGCGAAAGAGGATTCTTCGTCCTGCCAATCACGACCGAATCTACTGACGCAAAAAGAGGACCTTATTGCAGCGAATTGGAGGAGGAAGAAGATTGGACGTAAAGCAGCTTCTTGATCTCTTCGATACTATTTTTTTTTTTTTAAGTCACCGGTGGTTTACCTTGGTGAAAAAAAAAGAAGGACAACGTTTTCGTCGGGAATCGTCGATCGTTTCGGTCGGCACGGACAGATCAAAGAACCGGTATGGTAAATTTCGAACAATTAAAATATCTTTAACGGCGCCGCGAACGGCGTGAGTTACGAGCTACGAGACGCTGCGCGATCCTCGAATTAAAATTGTCCGACGTCTTTGTGCCGCCTCGCCCTCGCTCGTAATTCATTTTTCAAAGAGACTCGAGGGCACCGGAGCCGCGTGTTTGCACCGAGACTTCGTTAATCGAAAACGTTTCAACGCGCCACTCCTTCGTCCCCGTTTCGTGCCAATGCCTCGAAATATATAGTAATTCATCTTTAACACGCATATGATCACCGAGCCAGCGAAACATTAGAGAAATGAGAAGGAAGCCGGCAACGTGTCCGCAATTTTGCGTCTCGGTAGGACGAAAAGTTGGCCGATGACAAGGATGAAATTACCGCGTCGCGGAGAAATACGTTGCTGCGAATATTCCTGAAAGCGTGGTGGCGTCACCTTGGAGGTCATGTCAGCGAGTTGTCTGACAACGCGGCCGTCCCCGGGGAAGAGCCGAGGATCGGCGTGTTTCACGCGCGTTTACGCGTGTGTGCGTGCCATCGCGCGCATGTTCATGGGTGAAAAAGAGGCCGCGACGTGTCAGCGGCCGTATGATGGATGCGTCGGCTTTGACATAACGTAATACGAATAGACGCGATAGTCACGCTCTTTCCCATCCGTGTCTTTGTATTTGTTTCGTCCGTGCGCCACCGCGCGCATTCTCGCCCTCTTGTTCGCTCCGAATAATATGACGAGCACGTATCTCGCTTCGTTTCCCCGTAATTTTCATCTAGATTTTACGACACATCTCGCGAGCAGCCGGTGTTCCTCGTAATTCGATGATCCTGCGAGTGTCGCGCCTGTTCTTCTACCTATGATCACCTCTGCCAAACGCGGCACCAACTTACAAAACTTAACCGCGGTCCGTGCTCGTGTAAGAAACACTTTCGTGGCCGTATATTTCCTAGGTAGCACCGCTACGTTTCGCTTGGTAATGAATTTTCCTATTGGACACGTAAACACGTGACAGCCTCGCGGAACTCATATGGACGAAGCACGCAACTGCGTGTAAAAATAATCGAAATCGCTTGCGTAGCCAATGATTCGAACGATAGGCCATCGAAGGGGAGAACGGTCTCCTCCTTGAGCGGAAAATAGGCGGGAAGCAATCGTATCATGAATATCAAGAAAGAAAGGCACGATCGGCGATCAATAAATCAGGGCGTGTACGGGGGTTACCCGGTGTCCCCCGTGACTGTCGCGAGCAAGGGACGAGGAGGACACGTTCCGAGTCCTGATGGGTTCCCAGCAAATAAAATACGACCCAATTTCGCGGTGCAAACCGCGAAACAATACTATCGATCTTATTTCCATACCGGTGGTGCCACGCAACTGAGCGACCGCACGGTAAAGCCCCGACGGCTATATAGAGATGGATCGAGGCGAGCGAGGGTGAACGATGAAGAAGCTCAAAGGAGGAGCCGCGACGCGACGAGGGATGGCCAAAGAGTCGTTGCCGAGTGCGACAGAGACGCGAGATCAGACCGTCTCCACCCTCTCCCCCCCTGGAGGTATATATCGAGCGATGAATGTCGGACGTTCAGCGTGCACGTCACGTAGAGAAGAGTCGAGGTGAGAGGAGAGGGCCGAAATAGAGACGTCGTGCGCGAGGACGAACACCGGTTCAACCTCGAGGCTTATCCTCGGCAGCCACGCACTCGCATAATTAAGAAACTTCCCACCGTCTTATTCTTCTTCTTCTCCTTCTTACTGTTCTTTGCTCGCCGTTTTGCTATTCGCGCGGCAGCCCTGGCCGGATTAAGCTGTCTCTGCTCGAGGAAAATGAATTCTCGACGAAGATTCATGGTCATGACCACGGTCGAGTGGCGCGGAAAACGGGTTGGTCATTGTAGATTATGCAGACGAGCGAGTTCGCCTGTTAACGGCGCTATCGGTCGAAGAAGTTTCTTCTTCGGAATACGAAGGTCTTACTACTCGTTATCGCGGAAATCCGTGAAATCTCGGTGGTCAGAACGAAGCAAACGCGCGATAAATCACCGGGACGAGGGGAATAAGAGCGATTTGTGTCGAGGAATCGGACAACAGGCATCGGTAGCCGTAAGACGTTTTTCTCGTATCGTTGTCGATGTTTTATCACGACCTCGGTATACACACGCGCATACGCGCGCTTTGTGTCCTCCCCCTTGAAACGCAGCCCCAGCTGTGGACGGGAGGAGTTACCAGAAAGGGAGAGAAACGAATACAAATGGATGTACATCGGGAGCGGCTTGTAAAATGCTATTTCCAACGACGTTTCGCCGCTTTTGTGCACTTTGCATCGGCGTCCAGATATACACCGGCAGTGAAGAAACGTGCCACAGACACCTCTTTCAGCGGATATCGGTTTTCCAAAGGAGGGAAAGAAGGGCTGGCTGAAAAGCCATTGGCCGTTTCGGTGGACTTATCCTCTTTCGCCCCCCCCCCCCCTCTATACATCCAAGATGCATTTCGAGTTGACTTTCATCTAGCCGCTATGTATAAACCGGAGATGTAATTTCTCTGGAAAGGAAGACTTTTTCGACCAACTTCCACCGTCAGGCCCGGCCAAAGCTCTCCGCTTCTATCTCGCGTATCGTGGAGAATCCGTAGCCTGTTTCCATCCACCTTGGCGAGAAACGCACTATCGTTTCAACGTGACGACGTCCCTTCGCGCGTGTCTTCGTGACGTGAATGGTTAAACTGCGGGACGGCGAAAAATCACTGGCAAAATCGGGCTGAACGCTCGCGGTCTCTAATGTCGAGTGACTTTTTCTCAAACGTCAGCGAAAAGATAACGTTGATTTAAGGTAGCACAAGGTCGGGGCCGAAGGCGATTGACAAATTACCAGAGACTCGAAAACCGACGCGGATAGAAAAGCGGCCGACGATCGGATCGAACGCGAAAGGTAATATGTCGCGACGGCAAAGAAAGGACGTCGGGTCTTTGACGCGGCCTTGGGAGCCGGGCAGAACCCGGAGATCAAACCGAGAGGACAATAGGACCGATAAATAAGTCCGTAATCGGTGGTGGCCCGCGCCTCGGTTTAACCCGAATGGGCTCGATCGGCTGCCAAAGGTGGTTCGACGAAGGGAGAGACCCGAGCCTTTCTGTGCTCGGCCAAGGAAACGATCCTTCTTTCTGCCTTCGTGGAAACGTAAGCACGACGCACCTCGACCTCGAGGCGACTCCAGCCTTCTTCCTTGGATTTTTCGTCTTAGCGCGCCTCGCTACCTTCTTTTTCGTTGGCTGCGCCCGTTACTCTTACCCTCGGTTATACGAATATCCGTATATACGCGAGACTGTATCTAGATAAAAGAAGCATCTGTAATTAACGGTCGTTCCACGCTGTTGTTTTTTACTGGCGCCTTGGAAACGTTCGCGTCCAAGGAAACTGCATATACGGTTCTCGTTATCAAGGATGAGGCGCAGACGCGAGTCACGCGATACCACGCCGCCGCTTCCCGCGTACTTTCGAGAAACAGGCATTTTTGCGATTGCGACGGAGCATCTTGTTTGAAAGGCAAATTTCTTGAGAGAATACGAAGAAATTGGTGACGCGTCACCGCAGATAGTAGACGGGCGGGTGGATGGAGCGATCGTATTTTCTCGTCGTCTTAAAGATGCGTCTCCCGTGGCGCGTGAATACGATCTTAACGATAAGCGTACCTTACTCGAGCGCTAATTTTACACCGACGGGAAACCGTATTGCTGGGAAAAAGTTACTATAGAAAGCAACGGAGCAACCCAATTCCGTATCGCTTTTAAAGGCCACTCCCGCGAGAATTCCATTCGCGTCGTTCTCGCGCTTTCAGAAAGGTATCGTCGCGCGTGGAAGTACGCGGCAAAAGAGGATAATCGCGCATAACCTCCATTTAAGCCGGTTGAACTGCGACGCGATGTTTCCGTGCAGAGAAGAAAAAAAAAAAGCGGCCCCGTCCGTCCCGACCGCTGCCGGTCCCGGCAAACTTTTTCAATCTGCCGTCATTATGCGCGAGTTTAGCCCACCGCTTCGCCCCCGACTAACTACCCTACCGGGTCGCTCGCTTGTGCGCGCGCGCGCGCATGCATCTCGAGCCGCGACGCTCAAACTAATTTTCAAAGAGACGAGTAATGGAGTCGCGCGCCACCAAGAGTCCGGCAGTTGCTTTTCCAAAGGAAACTTCCGCCAACGCGCACCCGAAAAGTAATTAATTAAAGCGTATGAGCTCGTCCTAATCCGCCGGCACCGTTCGCAATTCGTTTCCCCGTCGGTGATTTACAGTCACGAACAGTTGAAAGGAGAGAAAGGAAGGGAGAAAGAAGGTGGAAGAAAGAGGAGATACGAGCGGCGGAGGTTGTTAGGAGGAGGAGGAGGAGGACGACGACGACGACGACGATGATGACGAAACCCGCGAGAGATAAACGGCGAGCTGCAAATGCCGAAATAATTACGTGTCGACCGGAATTGACAGGAATATCGACGGGACGAAATGCCAACGGGGCCGCGCCACGGTGCAATGGAAGTCGAGGCACTCGATGTCTGTTTCGCGAAGAAGCCACGAAATTAGATGGAACGAGTGGCTGGAGCGGAGCAACGAGAAATATTTGTCGATGAAGCCGCTTGTCCGTTTGGTCGAGCTTCATTAGGTAGCTGCCTCTCGAAAATACACACGAGACAGAGAAAAAGCTGCCTAGAAGGAGGAGAATGCGGAGGACGAGGAGTAGGAGAAGGAGAAGGAGAAGGAGGAGGAGGAGGAGGAGGGAGAAGACGAAGAACGGTGCAAAAAAGAAGAGCAGGCAAAGAAGGCTGAAAACAAATTACACCGACTCGTCTCGCTCTCGCGTACGTGCATAGTAGTTGGCGGGGCGCAATTTTCGCAGCGGGGCCTTCCGACAGGCTTTTCCTCGTCCTTTCAGACTGACGCTGACGAGACACTTTCCTTTCTGCCGCGAAGAATCGTTCGTTAGTCACCGACCGCCGGTAAAAGACTCGACAAAATAGGTATTATGTAACGTTAGCGGACGAATCTGCGCGCATGGAGATCCGTCGACCTGCCGGAGAAACGTGATGGGGGGAAAAAAAAAGAAAGGAAATGGGAGAAAAAGGAAATTCGTCCCGACCGTGGTCCGGCCGCAAATTTCCAACGAAAAAGAAAAACCAACCGAAATGAGATTCAGCGTTTTCTACCCTTAGTTTGTGGTTGACGTAGTCGCGAGGGACGTGGAGCCCGTTTCAACGGAGAAAATTCGAAGCAGCGCGCGGCGGGTCTCTATCCTCCGGATATTCCCTGGTTGTAAGGAGTCGCTGCAGCATCAAAGGATGGACCAGCCAAGGAATATGAGATTAATATTAGATTTATTATTTTCCTTTCGACGCCGCGTATCTAGCCTTTACCTCCTTGGCCATCTCCTTTTCTTCTCGAAAAAGGGGAAAAATGTATCGGGGGCTTGGCTGTGCAAACTTCTCCGAACGGTCGAGGAAGAGATCTCGGGAAAAGGAGCGATGGCGACGAGAACAAACACAAGACGGATCCGCAAGGAAAGCTTAAGGCCGGCCAGACAGAGATAAATAAATCGAGACGAAGGGTACGAAACAGCTGGTCCGCGAAGTACACGCGTAAGTCCACACGTGCCATTCTGCCAAGCCAATGAAATTCATCGTTTCTTCTTCTCGTTACCGGTCATCCTTTTGCCTCGTCGCGTCACGTACTCGACTCTCGGTCCACACGCGCGCTTTCTTATTTTCGTTTCGACCAACTTTTCCCCTGGTTTAAGCGAGGACCGTAGGTTCTTCGAGCAACGCAAGCGTTTTAGGGCTCGTGGCCAGCTTCGTGACCAATTGATTCGCACGCGAGGGAACAATAGAAACCTGTTACGCGATGACTACGCACTTCTTGGCGCTGTTGGGGTGAAACGCTTAGTCGTTCGTACGCCGTTGTTCGATCGGAAGAAGATGGTCCATTGTGGTTAAGTCGTGGGAAAATGAAAATGAGTCTGGATGTAGGTCGACATCGATATATACGTTCGACGCGATATCTTCCACTGTACCGTAAACATCGCGACGATTAAATATAAATGGCGCGGAGCGCGCCGTTAATGCAGTGCCTCTTCAGTATTGCATATCCCAGCCATCGATTTCTCGCGATACTAGCTCACGCAAGTTTCACCGTATCGCTTCTAGCGAATAGTCGTTTCGACGAAGGCGAAAATATAAAGTGGAGAATTCCGAACGCGTCAATAAGAAGACTTAATTAAAGATACACCCTAGCGATCAAAGTGTTGCGAAATCGAATTCGCGATCTTCTCAGGCGGCGAGTAGAAATCGCGTCTCGTCGATGTAGGCGCGAAACACTCACAAAGAACCTGCCAATATATATCGTGCGTTAAAAATAAAGGAGAGGCGGTGTGCGCCCCGTGTATTTTCATTGCCAGTGGCGCGCCATGGTCCAGAAGAAAAGGGTTTTCGCCGATGGCAGGCGAAACGAGCACCGCGCCGAGTAGAAAAGCGCGGAAAAGCTGCGAGAGCCCACGACGAAAATGACAAAGCCCTACGGGCATACATCCGACATTTTTCTCCGCTCTGCCGCGTATAGCTAGAGCCGCCGCCGCAGCAGCAGCAGCACCGCCAGCCTTCGTTGAAAGCGAGTTTCGTAATAACCGGACGAGCACAGCGGAGCAAAAAAAAAAAAAAAAAAAAATAAAAAGAGAAGAAAATAATCGGGTGGCATGGTGTTCGTACAATATCCGGAATATTGGAGTCTCCTTTCGAGGGTACGACGCTGAATCGTAATAAGTGGAGACGAGCATCGTGAGAAGGGCCATGGACCAGAGGTCAGACCCATGTCGATGGAAAAATTACGAGAATCTTCCCTTCAGCTCGTACGTCTATCCTTCCATTCCTACCCTCTCGTTTCAGATAGGGAAAAGGAAAACTTATTCACCGCTGTTTCATATTTCGGCGAACTCTCGAGATTATGTTCGCGTCTTCTTGCACAGATTAAATTCTAGCAGTATTCGCGATTTAGATAGTTTGCGGCTGATCCTGAGTATTCCGCTAGCGCGACGCTACCGCCGGATTATTTACCGCAACGCGTTCTACCACAGACGCTCCATCGTTTCTCTCGTCGTCCTTTTTCCACGATTTTCATCTACGCATTCGCTGCTGGCTATCCGGAATAAAACTGCATCTAGGCCAACGTTGGCGCTTTTTTTTTCTCCAGCGATTTACGCCACTAGATAGTACCCCTAGTCGCGATAAAAAAGCACCTGGACGTTTACCCCAGTTCCGATTGCGATTCGTTCGACGATCAGCGTGCTTGCGCTAAGGAGACGATCAACTATCTACAATTTCGTATTAACGACCAATTTGTACAATTTTATCGCCGGCTCGCTGGCAAATTTCGCCGATCTATCAACCATCTACGTTCACCACAAGCTTCGCCACGAGACTCGTGGCCACGTATCGCGCTAATTCACGCGCGTCGATACGCGCGGATCGCTGTCTGCAAATGTCTCGCGACGAAATCGCGAGTAATTACAACCTGCGTGTGATTGTCGGACAGTCGCTCGCACGCTATTCCCATTAACGAGGCGCAGCAATTTGCGTATTTTTAATTAGTTATTATGTCGTCCGCACGGAGAGCGGGCACACGCATTTCAAGTTTTGTTTGCAATTTCACGTTCGCCGCTCCCTTCCTCCCCTCCTTTCACCTGCCATCCCTTGCCTCTCACCAACAGCATTATGTACCTAGAGCCAGAACTGCACGTGTGCAGCTGCAACTGCACACGGTCGATCGCGCGAAACGTACACGACCCGCTCGTTTCGCGTCGCGACCTACGTGCCGACACGATTATTATTGCGCGCATTTAATTTTCAGCTGCTCCGCCGAAAACAAATCTATCCGGCGTCGCACAGACTCGCGCGCAAACGGGTTGTAACCCGCGAGAATCGTCCCATTTGCCTGGTAATTGGACGCGAGTCGCGGCTCAAAGGTGCGTCAGCGGATCGTTTCCCGACTTCATCGCACGTTGACAATTAATTATTTGCGTCGACGCGATAACGAATGGAGCGGTTCCATCGGCCATCATCACGGAGTATATCGACGTGTTTCTCCCATAATAAGCCCGAAGATCGTCGGAGGTAAATGATTCGTTGGCGAGAACCATTCGACGAACAGTTCGCGCATCTTACGAAACACAGAGGCGAAGCGTTCCTCTACCTCCGTGGACTGAACGTGACCTTCCTACGAAAATTGTTCGATCGAACAAAGAAAGCGAACGTAAAGAGGCTGAACACGTCTCACGCGTCTTGGGATTAATAAAATCCCCTCTATGAAGCAGCGATAATTACGAGTGGACGTGACGCGACAGCGTGGATCGAAAAGAAATACCTGGGAGATTCCTTGCCCTCCTGCTGTCCAGTCGCCATGTCGTTCCACCGATTTCAGCAAGGAACGTTCCTCTGGCTTGTCGGTGCTCTCGCCGTGTGACACGAGTAACTCCACCGTATACTTCTTTTCACGACACTTTTTCACAGCTCGTCGGTGGCGAGTACGACCAATGTTCGACGAACATCACGCTCGTACGCGGATCGATCGCAAACCATCGAACAATAACGTAACGCGATCAACGACGCCCTTTAAACGAATCATCGCTAAATTATCTCCCGAGAAGGAAGGAGATAACGAAGCTCGAGAGAGAACGCGAGCCGTTCGAGCGGTCGAACCGTCGTGGATCGCCAGAAGTGGTCTAGACTTGAAGGTATCGAGCTCGATAGGAACGTCAGCCGAGAGAAGCGAAACGCGTATCGGACGTCGCCGGAGTCTCCGGTCGATTAATCGACACGGGAAAGCATCGCGGCACGAGTAACGGGCTAATAAACTGGTAATAGCGTAAAACGTCGGTAACAAACGGGGAAAACAGGAGCTGGTTTCACCGTGGAAGCGCGACACGTGCGAGAAGGCCGTATAACGTGTGCAGGCGCCGCTCCGCACGAACCGGCAATTTATCGCGATTTATTCCGCCGCGATAACCGCGAACGCACCGTCCCGCGTATTGAATACCGTTCTGCACGAAAGCCGGAACACAACTCGACCGACGCAGCCCGGCAAAAACTTCCTACGAAGCTGACGTTAGACCGCGACCGTGTTTATCCTGTCCTCCGTATTTACTTGCGCCACGGTGAAATACACAGTTTTAGTTACGTCTTTTCCGCTTAATTTCCAACCGATTATTCGCGTTTACTTTGGTACTTGGATTTTTTCTTTCGTTTCTCTCTCTTTTTAAACCGATAGTTTCCCGATCGAACTGTAAATCGGTTCAGACGGACGATACTCTTGGTCCGATGCTTGTCTCTTTCTTTTTTTTTTTTTTTTTTTTTTTCTTGTTCCCGCAACGTTAACTTCGCGTCGTTCTCAACAATGGAATACGCGTTTCCTGTTCACACGTCACTGGAGAACACTATAAAAACGTCTTTGGATGTCTTTTCGTTTCTATATCCTACAACGAGCAGACGAACGATCGCAGCTGAATGTTAATAAAAATAAAGAGTTTCGGTAATACGCGACCGAATCGCAGACAGAACGTGCGCCAACGCGAGCTACATAGGAATGCGCGGCTTCTGAAGGAGGAACGTGCGAGTGTGACGGCGCACGCCGCGCTACTGACGACGCCTGGCGTCGCGCCACCACGCCGTAAACCAAGACTCGGTGGTGAGTGCTCGCGCACGCGCCACCTCCCGGTTTCTCTACACTATTTCCTCGGACGATCGGAAACACTCTCCGCAAAAACGATCCTCCCTTCGAACGAACTTGTCACCGTGTTTATGATAGTCTATTCCCGCTCTTTCGTTTCATTCGCGCCTCGAACGAGCTCGATTCGCAGCCGATACCTCTCCTACGATAACTTTCTATCGGATTGGTCTTTCCAGCGAATACGAGGAACGTCGATTGATAAACTCGCTTCCGTCAAAGGATTCCTCTCCCGTTGTACAACGGAGCCCGCAATTCCACTAATCAACGAAAGAGTCGTAATCGAGTTAAGCGTATGAATCGAAACGAAAGGGGTACAATGTGGTTCGTCAATTTTCGCGAAACGAAACGCAACCCCAGAGACGAGGTGCATCGGAGCGCGGGATGAGATCCCGACCAAATAAATTTCCCCTTAATCTCTCTTACTAATTAGCCCGCGTTTCCCACTGTCCGGACAAGGAGCCGCGAAGCGGAAAAAAAAAAGGATAAATAGAGAAAGAGAGCGGTTATTTGCATTTATAACGACGCGTCCTGGACAGAAGGAGAGACAGGATCGAGAGAAGGGCAGAGCGAGAGAAGAGCGAGCGAGGTCGAAAGCGGTGAGACAGCTGGTCGCGCCTCGAGCCGACGGAGTGGAGACATCCGGTTTCCGACGAGGCTGAAACTCGTCAAAATACACAAATCTCTCGCACGTCCCTCCACGATTCTCGGCTAACGCTCGTTCTCCCGTGGGACGACTCTTCGCTAACCGTGCCGGAGGGTTTGCTCTCTTTCCGTCGCTCGGGACAAATGCCCCGAATGGAAACGTTCCATTCGATCAACATCAACTTCTACGGAAAAATAACACGGCTAATTAGAACCGTATCTTTCTCTCTTTGCCTCCGTTCAAAGTTCCTTCGTCTCGTCTCTCGATTCGAAAGTATTGTGCAACTATGACGGGGATGAAGTTATCGGAATGGCAGGAAACTTTCTTTTGTCCCGCCCTTCGTTCCCTTACTTGGTCTAATTGTGTCGCGTGACCTTTTCTTATTACGACTTTTAATAAAAATACGTTCTTTCGATCAGTTTCGATTTATCGCGCGAGAATCGTCCACCAGGAAGTAATACCCGTTTCGAAAGAACAACCACACGAACGCATCTTTTCGCAAGTTTTCCTTATTTCTAGTTTTGGTACATGTACCAAGCTGTTTTTCGGTACAACCACCAGCTCTATCCGAACGCTTGTCGTAGCGTTATACGAGTTTTGCTACATCGTCGTCGCACGAATACCGCTGTCAGTTCGCGCAACTATCGTCGTACGCAATCCTATAAGTCATCGTTTCTCGCGAAACATTGTTCAACGATACTTCAAGTTTCGCGAAAAACTGCAATGAACGTCGTTTGCAACGAAATCGCAGACACGTTCTCGAGCTCCTCTGTAACGAGAGACGGGCGGCCTGAATGCTTACGACCACGTACAGTTTCTCTGCCCCTGTTGAATTGCCGCACCGATGGTCTTACCGATAACTCTATCGCCGTTAATTGCTGTAATTCGGTGGTGAATTCCGTTTGGAAGGGTTTGTTCAGCTTTTGAAAGGCGTAGAAGCGCTATCGGCGGGATTTTCAATTCGCATCGTCGTTTCAAACGCATGCTGCAACGACGATATTGGATATTTGAAGACAAAATTTTACACGGCTTACGTCGATACATGAACGAAGCTAGGCGTCGTTCAATAAGTACATTCCATCGTTTGATATAGATTTTACATGCAGAGGGTTAGTAGTTTATGGACGACCCTCGTATCTTTTCACAAAAAATGTTTCAAGTTCGTGGAAGATGCCAAAGTTCCAATTTCATTCGTATATTCTTCACTTTCTTTTCTCTTCCTTTTTTTTTTGAGATTTAAGTTTTCTGTGCGTTTGAAACAAGGACGTGGTGGTTGACATAAAAACGGAGACCTTAGCGAGGTTAATAACGAAGCAGACACGGAAGACGCGTAATACTGTACGATCTTTATCTGCATCTGTCTATCTCGTATCAACCGAGTCTTGTTCGAGTAAGACTACAAGTCGATATCAAAGTGTCTGTTTCCGAGAACTAAGAGAACGTCGATTATTCAGCATTAACGTTGTCATTACCGGGAGAAAGCTTATCACTGTTCGGCGAGGCGAGTGCTCTTTAGCTTGCGAAAGTAACGTATCCGAGCTTTTCTTCTCGCGTTAATGACCTCTGGATATCCCGTCGTGACGATAAAGCAGCGGGCGAGATCGCGCCGAATCGATCCGGCCGCCGTGTCATTCGGCTTTGACCCATTTCCGGTTCACGGCCAACGCGTACGCGAAAACGTAAGTTAGCTACGGCGCGACCTTATCGTCCAATTTCATCCACGCGATCGTAAGAGAGCGCGTGTTAATTTCGCGTAAAATTGCAGAAATCTTCCAACTTCGTAAGCATTAATTTCATATTAGATTCAACGTTCGCGCTCATCGAATTATACGTTCGAATTTCCGTCTGGCGGCAAATTTTCCACGTTCGATGCGCTACGTTCGGCAAGTTGAATTCATCCATGGCGAAGCTAGCGAGGTTAACGAAGAACTATAAAGCGGAATAGAGCGGTCGTTTATTCCGGGGCGTACGGGAAACGAGTCAAAAAACACACGGCCCGTCGCTTGAATAAAGAAAAACGTGCTGGCGAAAAGGTGGATGGCAAACGGCCATGGCCCGGTCTATCTCAGGGGATGTCGATTAAAATCGGCTGCAATACTGCTGCCCGGGTAATATATCCGCCAGCAGCGTTCAGCCTGCGCTCGCACGAAGACACGCTGGCATACGCGGCACGCGGGAATCGAGCTAGATACAAATTCACGACGGCGAGGTCCGGTGCGATGCAAGCGGGGCGCGTATGGAAATTAGACCTTTCATCGTGCATTGAGCGTGGACGGCATCGATCGACGTACGTCCCAACGGACTTGCATATCCCGTGGAGAACGCGGAGAAGCCACGCGGAAGCGCCAGCTCCCAGGGAATAAACGTGTACGATGCAATATCGATGCAGACGAAACGCGTCCGGAACGCCGCGGTACACACTGCCCCACTTTGTACGGGCGCCGTGGAAAAGTTAACTATCCATCCGCGTTGCGGCGAAAGCGCACACAATGACCGAGTCCGGCAGATATGGAAGAGTTGGCGTGGGCGAGCGTGCGGCCCGATCGAGGACCAGCTCCATGTCGAATTGCTTTCTTCCGCGGGATTGCGTTGCGGCCAGGCGAGGAGCCACGCAACGGGACGAAGAGCGGCAGGGAAAGGACGCGATCGGGCCAGAGGACGAACGGACAACTACGATATATCGGAAGAGTTATCGCCGGTGATTAAAATGTGGCGGACCGAAATTGGAAGCGAGATCTTCGTATATGTCGACAGTATGGCCGGGGCTGTTAATCGACTGCGGTGTTATCCCCGGAATCATCTGCCGCGGATACCAGACGCGTTTTTTCGTCCGCGCTGCCTGCGCGCCGCGACGAGCGCACGACCTTCTCTTGACGGACGTTCCGGGCTCTTCGTCTTTCTTTGTGAGCGAGTATATTTCTTTTTTTTTTTCTTTTCTTTTCTTTTTTTAGTCGTGGCAGGATCGCTCGATCCTTTCTACGGAGCTCGTAGAATAGGAACTCGTAGAACAGGAACTCGTGCTCGGCAGGTCGTCGTCGTTTAAGCTATCGCGGTGTTTGTTTGCGGGCGAATCGTGGCGAAGGAACCGCGAGCGATATTGGATGAAGTATTCCGTAGATAAAATTGCTGGAAAAGGGGAATAAGATTTGGCGAATTATGCGAAAGAAAATATATGGAAAGTGGGGCAAATATCCGACGAAGCTGACCGAATCTGACCTCTTCCGGTCGATTAAGCGCCATTGTGTTCGGAGGCCGGAAGTGACATCAGCTCTAAGCTTCGACTTACGATTCTTCGAGCTTGCAAAACGACGTAGGCGTCCCGTGCACGAATCTAACACCTCGGAACGTTCGTCCCATCCTCCGCGCTCTCTCACCCGACCTTTTATTAATCACATTTTCCTCCGTCATTAATCGGCCGCGCCGAGGAATCAAAGGGCGAATTTGCCAGCGATTAACTTGAAAAAACGGAGACAATCGTGTCGCCGAACGATCCCCTCGACGCCAGCGCGATTTTAATGCCCCTTCGACCAGACCCACCGACCCAGCACTCATTAACGATCAATTTTTTTTCACGCCGTTGACAGACGGCCCGAATCGCCAAATCCTACGGGCAGAGCTTGTGGCATCGATCGCGATCGAGCACGAAGCTTCGTTGAGCATAATCGGTCACCGAGGGGGAGGTTTAACGCGATTCGACAATCCCCGATCGCGGCGCCGAAAAAACCGATACATAGCGTCGTATATTAGCGAACGGGTACGTGACTCTCCGAGGTTATTTGCGGGGTGCATAATTCAACCGCCACCCTCTTTCGTTGGTAATCTTTTCGGGGTAGTACGCGTGCTGCCGATTGACTTTCACAATGTTGCTTCGACACGCTCGATCGAGCTTCGAGTAAATCGAACCTTAAAGTAGATCGTAGACTCTGCGATGGAAAGAGAAGGAAAAGGAGGGACGAGACGTTCGAAGACTCGCCGTGCTACTGCACCGCCGCGTTACCACCGAACAACGCAATGTCGCGTTTCTTTTCGGCACGAGCGAGCAAAAAGTATCCGAACGTCGTCTGGCGCCATTAACTCCTGCCTAAGCAGAGACCGGCCCCGAAAACGCTTGGCGTTCATAAAAATCTTCGTGCAAGGGCCACCAGGCCGGTGGTTGCCAGCGTTATTTTAAACCGCCCTCCACTTGTTCCGAACGCTTCGTAGGGAACGTACCGTGCCATTTTCGAACCCTATCTGTCTACTCTAAATATACCCCTCGGACTAACCTTATTACGTCTTAAACCTAAACCCTTTCGTTGCGATTACAACGCCAACGTATCCTCCTATCCGTGTCTGCGTCGTCGTCTCGGACGCGTCGAAACGAAACGAAACGAAACGAAACGAAAGAATTATCGGAACGGTATTGGCTGTTACGCGAATGGACGACGAATCTCGTCGCGAAGAACGGCGCAATGAAAGCGACTCCGTCCCAGAGCGGAAGCTGCAATAAAGCATCCCCTTCGGAGGTTGCCATCGATTAGGATCTGGCGGGCGGTTGATAGCGCGACCTCGAGAGCCAACGGGGTTTGCATCGGGCGCGCCCGATGCACTTTAGCCTGGTCGCGTTATCTCCGGTTGGCTAGAACCTGGCCAGAACGAAGCAGATAAGGAGCGTACCAGTGTAACTTTGTTTTTACGAGCAAAACTTTGCCTCTGTCGGCTAGCAGAGAGACGCGGAGATTATTTTTGGCGCGAACCGCGCGTGTTGCTTTGCGAAAACATCCTGAGTTCGCGGAAACGTGCTTTTTAGCAGCCACTTTAAACATTCACGGGCCGAGCGCCGAGAGAGATCTCTGCTTTTCCGATAAGTTCGACGTCGCTGTTTTTCTTTCTTTCGTCGACGGTTCACAGACGAAGATGACAAGTCGGCGACTAGGTGTTTGGCGAGCAACAAACGTGTTTGTTAGCGGTATTCCTTCCGCGCGTCTTTGCGGTTGCGGCGAACGGTTAGAAAATAAGTAGAAGCAGCGTGGAGCGTCGGTCGATCGATCCGGAGGAAAAAGCGAAGAAACAAAAAGGAGAGGAACGAGCCGCGAACCTGGCTAATCCCGCGGGATAAGGCTCTCCCCATTGCATTAACATAGTCCCCGGGATGATCCCGCCTCGTTTGCAGGATACTCTGAAGAACGAGCTGATAAGGACCGACCGATCTCCGTGCCAAGGGCTGCGAACCGAAGCTCGATGCTAAAGAGCAGGGTAATTGTATTTGCATAGATTCCAGATCGGCTTTGCTTCGCGAGATTAACGCGTCGCTTTACTGCAGTTAGTGATTAACAATAGGTGAGTTACGATCGGCGAATTTACGCGATCGCTAAGACTAACCCGTTCGAACTAGATCGAACGAAAAAACCGAAGCGAAGAAGGGACGATATCGAAAAATCACCGATCGGGCGATCCGATCGTTTCCCGTGGCGCGTTACGAAGAACGCGCGAGGGGACATCGTGCGTAATTTAACAACGATTCAGCGTTTCTGCGGCATAAGTAGAAATAGCGGCACGTACAAGTGGGCCTCTTTTTTCTGCGAATCAGCATCGTGCCTCCGTCAACTTGCGACGGATTTACCGTGTCACGACGAGGGGAGGAAATCCCTTCTTCCAGCCATTTTTCCATCCCGGTGTGTATCCTCGGCGAGTGTGTCGAGAACTCAAGGAGGCACTTTCGCGAGCCGGGGATTCGGCAAGTTTATAAAATACCGAGAGGGGAGAGCGCAGGTTGCGAGCCAGGCAAAGATTTCACGACCCTTAATCTGTCCTCAATCTCCGAGTTCCGTGCGTTGTCATTTCCTACTGCCACCCTATTGTCTTCGGGCTTATCTCCTTCGAAGATCGTCGACGATAAAGACTGCAGCAACCCCTGTACGCGCGGCAGACCTCTATAAAAATTCCTCGACTCGATTTTCCCTATCGAAGAGAAGAAGCGCCCTTAATGAAAGTGCTGTTGAGCGTGTTTCACGATTTGTTGCTTGCAACGGCGCGAGTGGCTCGTTGCGGTCGCAAGTTTTAAACGAGCGCTAGACCGATATCCCGAGAGTCGTTGCTTCGAAACTGTTCGAACGAGAATCGATATCACGAGGAAACTTGGACGATGCCCGAGTCGCTTACCCGACTCGATCCCCGGCTTCGAGAAAAAAAATGGACAGTCATGAGAATCACGCGCGGAAGTAATTTCCATGAGGAAGAGCAGTTTCCAGCGTAAAGTGGAGTGAAACAAGGGTCACTGAAGAGACGGGCGAGTGGCTTCGTTAGCACAGCCATTCCCCGCCCTCGCTCTCTCTCTCTCTCTCTCTCTCTCTCTCTCTCTCTCTCTCTCACCGTCTCTCGAAGAGTCCTCGAGAAAAGCCTCCCTCGATGACGATCGAATTTCGCTGCGCGAAAGTCCGGCAAGAAGTGGAGAAATCGATTCTCAGCCGATATCGAATCTTTCTCCCTCGTGTCTCGCTCGCTCCTCTCTCCACGGAATCTCGAGAAGGCGCGTCTATTCTCCCCTGTGACCTTCGTTACAGAGTCGGTTGGCAGCTAGGTGTTCCGAAGATCCCTCGTTTTCGGCGAGGTTGGCTCAAGGAAAGCGCTCCCTTGGCGAAACTCTCGGAAGCCTGGCCGTTCGATAGTCCCTGGTTGATGAAGAGTCCTTTGGCCGGCCGTGCGAGAAACGAGCTTTTTCAATGAACGATCGTGAAAAGAGAGAGAGCGACGTTCGACACTCGCTGTTCCTCCTTTAAGCACGTCGACGTGGAAAAGGCGAGAGAACGATTCGCCGAGACGAAGTGGCGATGATCGCGAGGAAAATATCGCCAACGGTACTTTTACAGCGCGTATTTAATATCGTCCCTAATTTCCAGCGTGGATTTAACGATCCCGCAGACTACTTATGCAAATATTACCATCCGACGAGTTGAAGAACTTCTCGACGTGCCGCCACGGCGTGGAATTTTTCGCGAAACTTTCCAACCGCCGGTGTCTCTGGATTCGACGGGCGTTGATTCGATCGAGCCGCGGGATTAGCAAAAATTAATTAAGAAGAGAGCGATACGAGTCAATCCTCGAGCAGGTTTCGTGCCGTTCCGCAGCCACTCTCGGTTATTTCGGTGCAAAGTAGTCGCGGAGATTTATCGACCAACCTCTCTCCTTTTCACCCTTCGTCCCCTTCGGGCAGCCTTGATTTACAACCGATAATTAAACCACCGTAAACTGGGGCGTATAAACGCTCTAACACAGCAGCGTTCCCGTGAGTCTCCAAAAACTTTGTTTTCGGTCTGCGCCGCCTCGAATTGCTCCGCGGCCGAAAACTTGCGCGATAAGTCAGCAGCACGGGCCTAACGTTCATCGCGCGGCAACTTGTTCAACCGAGAGAACGCGCACAAGCATTGTGCGCGGCGATCGATCGGCGTACGCGTGAAATACGCGAGTTTCAGAGCGATACAGCCCCTGTACAGGCGTTACGAGTCATAAAACCGGAAAAGAAAAAAAAAAAAAGAAAAAAAAAATTTATCGGGCAAACGTCCACAGAGAACGAGATACGGGGAGAACCTTTACAACCTTCGCGAGGATCGTACGTGCATCGTCGTCGCGTCGTTGCTTTTGACGGAGCGAAATAAAACGAGCCTTACCGTGAAATACGCGAATATATCGCGCGAATAGTATCGTATCGGCTGATACGCTAAACGTATCTTCAATTTTCTAGTAGAATTTCAGCGAGCCAGTTCAATCGTATTTATGCAACTCTTTCGTGCAATAACAAGAAAGTGCTGTTGTCTGTCGGCACGAAATATATTGTAAATAAGATTGCTGGAAATCGCAAGATACTCGTAGCCCGTGTTCTTCCCTCCGACCGACTCACCCTTCGAAAACTACGTCCCTGAGACAATCCGTAAGAAATAGCTAAAATTCCGTCGTCGCCGCCCTCGAACGGTTTCGGACGCTTTTGGCGTTAACCGAGACCCATTACATTACCCACTTAGCCCCTTGCTGTTACCGATTCTTCTTTCTTTTTTATTTCTTTTTCTTCCTTCCCGAGAGGGCTGATCGTACCAGTTACCGAAATGTTGTCCTCGAGCGCGTTCTACGAAATGTACCGTGGCAACGTGAAGCGAACGAAATTCCAAGGATTCCCGAGCAGAGTCCGAAAATCAATTAAGACTGTTTGCCAATTGATTTCGAACGAAGCGCTGTTCTCGAGAGCAAATGTTTATCGGCAAATTCTGACACCACGGATATCCCTCGACACCGGCAACCCCAGCGTCGTTCTTCCACTTACCTGAAACAGAGAAACGTCGGGACAGTTAGAGAAATATAATATGGTGGTTACGATCGCGACGAAGAGCCGGCGATGAATTATATCGGCGAGCGGCGGGTTTACGCGCGGCACGAACTTCCGTCGTTGATTCCCGCCGCGTAATTTATTCCACGCGATTCCGCTCTAATCGCGGCTAATTGTTGCACAGGCGTTAATTACGGTGTAGAGCGTAAATGATAAAACCTGGCCTCCTGAATTCGTGCGGTCGCGATAATTACGGGCATCCTCGCGGCCACGATCACGAATCGCCGAAACGATAAGTGAAAAGCCACCGCGAGCAATTAATAATCGTATTTGCGGCTGCTATATCCGCAGAGTTCTGCTATCGCTTTCGCTCGACGCTACTAGTCTCGGCAACCAGGCAACGTAAAGTTTACGTCAAATTCAAATTTCGCGCGGCTGACACGTTGATTGAGCTTTAATTGGTCCGACCTTGCCATTCCTTACATCTCGAGGGCCGTCTATACGAGGGAATCTAATGCCCGGGACCATCGAGAGGGTTAAAAGAGGCAAAAACGTGGAGCCGTCTATCCGTCGAGTCGGTAATTAGCTAATGGAAATTCCTGATGGCCAGGAAGGGATGTAGATAGTGGATGGGGACTAGGAAAAATAAGAGGAGACGGTAGATACTTAGCGGGATGAGGTAATGGCGGGAAATTCAAATGTATCGCTCGAATTATCCACCCGGCGGGGGCACGGAGATCGAGGAACGAGCGAGAGGAACCGACCGACGCACCCTTTGCTCGTAACTCACCCTTGTTTTTGCCCGATACAACTAGACTTTTACCGCGAATTTCGTCCCACGAAGCCTACCGTTCCGACCACTTTTCCTCTTCTCCTTACTTTTCCCGTTAAAACCATTTCATCCCTTAAGTGGTGTCGCATTTTCCGTTCGATACGGAGATAAAAAAAAAAAAAGGACAGCAGAATCGAACGAATAGAACGGCGGGCGTACAGTGGGATGGGCGAAAGTCGAACACACGGGCATCGGGAAACATCCGAACGAGCAGGCATTCGCGTTTCTAATCGTCGATAAGCGAACCAACCCCCTTCAGCGCGTAATATCTCACGCGACCTGCTCACCCCGACGCTCTATCGCATATCTATGAGTTTGTTTATTAATTATCGTGCTCGAGCCCCAGGCTTGCCTTTCGAGAAAGGACGAAGTGAAACCGGATCGTAATCGGCGAATCGAAATCGCGACCGACGCACGAACGTACAATACTCGTGACAGTGTCGTTTGTAAAACTTCCAGCTGCCTAACTACGTTCTTTATCGCGACGACGAGATTCAGAGCGAAGAAGAATCGACCATCTTGTATCAAGATCTGGTTTTAAGCTAGGAAGTCGCGGCGTTTAACGTTAGCCGCTGAATCTGACCGATAATTGTCCAATGCTTAACTTGCAAATTGAACGACAAGAGTGGAAGAGCTTACTAATGAAAGATAACGGAGACCGAAATCCTCGCAAGAACAACTTGTTGACAAGAGACGAACGATTTCAATCGTTCGGCCGCTCCTTCCATTAATCTTCCACGCCCCTGCCAAATCACCGACTCGCTAATTCCCATAATTCAGTTAGACGCGTGCCCATCCCCGCACCCGGCCCGACCATCCACTTCTACGCAAACTTATTTACGGACTACGTTCGAAAATTAAGACGAACACTGGCTATCCCCAAGTTCGTCTGCAGCTCGTCGATACGAGCTACCGGAATGTACGCCCTAAAGTGGCGGTGTCACCTACCACCCTAAAAACGACTCTCGATCCCCTGCATTGTCCTTTTCCGCTCGCAACCCCGGAGGACGCGCGAACGTTCTGTAATTCCCTTACGATTCTCTCTGGCTGTGACCGTGGCGTATATAACGTACCGCGGAATTACGACGGCTCGTAAAATCTCGCAAGGTCGTAACGTTTCTCGTTCATATTTCAAGGGAGGCGAGCGCGCGCGACAACCAGGGGTGCGTCACGAACGAAGCTACGATGAATGCGCGCTCCGGTCGAGCGCCATCGGCCCGCCAGTCTGTGATAAATATTAGTTTAGGAATAATTGAACGATATGTTTCAACGGTGGATCGCATTGTGACAGTGACACGGACCGCCGACCGAATTGTCGGCCGAACGAAGCACGTCGACGCCATGAAAACGTACCGTAAATGACACTCGCGTCGATCCTGCGGATATACCAGGTGGATCGGAGAAGCACCGTCGCATCGCGTCATCTAGTTTCGATTTTACGTTATTTACGAGGTTCGTCTTTATCCAGGAGAGGAAAACGAGGGTTTATCGGCAAAGGTAGAGACACGTCAAGTGTCGAGTTTGGTATTAAAAATTCGATACGCGCGAGTTCCATATCGATAGTACGTAGAGTCTCAAGATGTCAGACCGATTAATCTGACCACCCGGTATACCGGAGCACGGCAAATGGCAACATGCATAACCATCGGTAATGCGAACGCAATCAGCAAAAGCGCTCATCCATTCGCTTAATTAAACGCTTATTATTAATTAACCGTGACGAGGACGGCGCGGAAGCGGATAAAACGTCAAGGTGTCGCATGCGTTAATTATATTCGAATATTTTCCCTGGATATAGCGCGGCCGGCGCGTATCGCGATTCGTACAATGCGTCCGCCGGCTCTTCGGCTTTATTAAATAATTACCAATTATTACATAGAGAGCGGCGTGTCGATCGTTCGAATTTCCAGACATTGTCACCGCCGCAAAAGCGACGTATTTTCGGTTGTTCTCGTCCTCTCATTAACCATACGGCTGGTTCGCGATAATATTTAACGCTTCCCAAATAATTTCCACGTGACGGCACTTAATCCGATCGGTCGACAGCAACGGGCAACGCGTGTCGCGATAAAACGTCAAGAAGCATCCTCTCGCCCGACGCTGTCCGTTTAGTTAAGTCCTCGTAATCCTGCGCGCTCTTCCTCTACTTTCCTCCGTCTTGCTTATCTGCCGCTTCTGCCGCCGCCACCGCTTCTCGTCGAATAAATCGTCGCGGTCAGACGCTCGAAGGGAATTAATCCGTGGCCCAATTAAGAACGAAAGAACGCTAGCTGACTTATAGATCAAAACGTCCCTCGAGGGTCGGAAGAAAAAATGACGACGATCGTCTCCTCGACCCGAGGGAGGAAGTAACTTTGTAAGATCTTCGTTCGACTCGATTCATTTGCTCGGCCGAACTTGCGATGTTTATCGGATAATTCGTAATTAGACACGCGAACCGCAGACCAAGCGCTCACGACGCTCGTTTATCCCGCCAAGGCTGGAATTGTGTTCCGAGGACACGACCTCGGACGTTCAGGCACGACATCGCGGCAAATCTTGCGAGAGTTTTCACGACTCGATGCCGAGGAAAGCCCGAAAGCTATACGATCGCGGATATATCACTGCGGCTCGGCTCGGCTCGGCTTACGGGATGACGTTCGCCCTCGCCTAGCTCGCGATTCGTTGGCATAATAGCAGTCTAAAGCGGAAATCCAGACCGGCGCATCGTCTTGAGATTCTTGAAGTGGAGTATCGTGTTCGGGTTAGGTGGCTTCTACGCGCCGTTCCACGCGCCGTCGTGCCACCGAACTTGCGAAGAAACCGCGAGAATCCAGCGTGTGTACGCCTAGACGCGCGTAACTCCTATCCACGTGCTCGATCGCCCTTCTTCCTTGTACTTCTTTTCCAGTTTCGCACTTTGCTCGCGGTCTTGCAAGCTTACCGCGAGACCGAGGAAAGTTGAGCTCGTTCCGGAACTCGCGAGTTCCTCGGCTTTTCCTGGTTGCGCGTGTGATTGTTACGAGTAGAGGAGAAAAAGCGAGCAACAGCAGCCATTAGTATTATCCTATTAAAAGCGTTTCAAAGTTGGACTTTTAATCTCGATGGCAAACAAAAAATGGCCAATCGATCACTGAATTCTGACCATGCTCGCGATTACCTCGCCGGTTATTGCTTATTTATTTCGAACGGACGGTTGGAAATGCCGGATGGTCGGATCCGAGCGGCGTGGCGGTTCGCGAAAAATCGACGAATAAAATGGAAAGGCGCGCGCAATTACGCAAATGCGCCGCGGATATCGGTGCATCGCGTATATTAAACGACGGCGCGTCGATCCACGGTATCGAAAGAGCACGAGGGAAAGGGCCGAGGGATTAAAGATCTAAAAGCACGAAACCCGAATCGGCTCGTAAATCTACGAGCAGTGTAACGCGGCCGTAAATAGCCTAGATACCCTTGCAGATTAAGTCACGAACTCTGTAGCACACGGTTATGGTATATGTGTATATTTACGATGCCTTCGAGTCTTTCACAATGCCTCGTACACGCGTGATCTATGACAAGCTACGATGATGGGCCATAGCTAGTTTCCAGTCCGTTGTACGTTTTGGCCATCGTGGAACGACGTTAAAGTCATCGATGCTTATCTCTCGCTTCTCGATTTCCATTTACGGCTACTTCAGGCAACTGTGACGTTAATTAACGTGGGAAAGAAATGGCGCGACATACGGAGAAATTAGAACTTTCGCCAGCCTTGTCTGCGGGCTCGAATCCAATGAATGGATAGAATTCAATGGCTACACACCGGCAAATGGCTCCGTTCGAGCCCCATCATTGCTCCCTGGAGACGTCACGAGGGACGCTCGTAGAAATTAGTCTATATCTGAGACACGAGGGTGGCGACTGCATTCTCAAACGGAGCCTGTTTGTTTTCGAGAAGCGACGTCTCGTCGATGGACGAAGACGTACGCCCTTCGATCTGTATCGTTCGAGAGGAAACGTCCCGTCGTCGATTTCGATAGGGAACGGAGTCGTTCCTTCGCTTCGTCAGCCCTCGTTGCGAAACAGGTCTTACCACTTGAAAACTGTATTATATCTATCATAGGAAAAGAGATACTCGACGATGCTTCGTTACCACAAAAAAAAAAAAAAAAAAAACGAACCACTTAACCACCGCGATAGTCGCTTATCATTTACGATTTCGAGACCAGTAAAAGAGAAAAAGAAACTTAATGCTCTCGACTGTTGGACCGATCGCGTGAAACCGAGTAGCCGGCAGATCGTGGCTTTAGTCGATTTAATAACGTAATATAGATTAAACACGATCACGACAATTTTTCAATACAGCCTATCGATAAACCGTAAGACAAGGCGGCACCCCGCTATTACAACTACGAGATATCGTACGTAAATGGGAAGGAGCGTGGAGGACCCGGTTTCGCTCCGTGATGAGGGAATTCTGTCTATCGACCACGCCACCCAATCTCAGTCCCGCATTAGTTTCATCGTTAACGATGTACCTCGAACGTATCCTCGTGGCCTATACACGCGGTTTAATCGTTACGTAAGTGCATCACGAAATGCTGGTCGCTATCTCTTTGACTGGCGATATAATCGTTCCAATTAAGCTGCTTTCCCACGATTCGAATCGCACCGACTTGTACACTGGTGTACACGCTTCCAACGAAATCAATATCAAATAATAGAGGCCCCCTGTCTGCTCCCCGGCTCCCCGCCCCGCCGCTCCCCCGCGTCCACCAAACCAGCGTATCGATATTAAATAATTTGCTGCCTTCCGCCGCTGGTAATCAGCCTGTAAAATTTTAACTTATAGTTGTCCATTCGAACCGGATTACGCCAACAACCGAAATTGTAACCAGTTATTCAACTCGGCCAGTACCGAATAAAGTTCGCCGCGTCCATCCGATGAAACGTTAATCCCGGCGCGATCGACCGCGTCCAATTTTATTTTCCACGGATTAAGGGACTTTCGTCGATGAGCGGAAGACGTATAACGAACGCGCGAAAATCGCGATGATACGGGACAGGGGAGGGGAGGATAGGACGCGTCGCGACACACACAGAGTCACGGTCTAAATATACGAGACTGACGAACGATCTCGCTGAATTCGACGCCTTTTCCTTCCATTTATTTTCGCGCGTGTCCGACGCCGAGTCGACCGTTTAACGCTACTACCAGTTGTATCGCTAAGCGTCGTTTCACCCGTTCCTCGCACCGTTTCCACGCGATATTCTTTTTTTTTCCCCACCCCCTCCTCCTCCCCCCTCTCCCTTTCTCTTTCTACGCAGGATTACGAAGCGTCGCAGCATCTCGAGCGCGTTCCGCCAACTCTTTCGTCGACCTTACAACGACGCTTTTAGGTTCTCGGCGTGTCACCGCTGGAATCGTGTCTAATCGCGTTCCTCCCCTTTACTCTACTTATTTGCGAATTCCCCTTTTCAAGAATAGCGTTTTTCAGGTTTGATCGATTGCGCCGCTGCCTGTCCTCCGTTAAATCGTTCCAAGGATAAGCAACTAAATAACCGTGGACACGCTCGCATTCGGAAAGTTGGTTACTGGCGAGGAGTTAAATAAAACGGAATAGTATTAGGAAACGCGCGGTCAAATTAATTCGCAGGCCAATTATTCGCTGGCGAACACCTTGCCATCTCCGACTCGCGGGTTTGTGGCCACGGGTTTCTCTATTTGCCAAGCTAATGACTAGTTTCAAGGGTGTTCGGTAATCAAGCGAACAAAGGACCGCCGGTCACGTCGAGTGTCCGCCGGGGGACCGCTGGTTTCGACTCGGCCGCAACTTCGACATCTCTGTCGTGACTATGCAAACGCGGCCGCCTTTCACCCTCGCTGCGACGTTACTGTCGGATAGATACGGAATAGACTTATCGCCTTATGGAACTTTGTATTCCACGAATCGAAATATCGTTCTTCCGTGGAATCGAAAATTTTGTTTTATCCGTTAAACTCTAATTATTATTATTATCGTTATTATTATTATTATTATTATATGGATTATTGTTATTATCATTTAATAACTCAGAGCAACGGTACGTTAAAACGTAAAAGTAACCGAATTATTGGAAAATATCGCACGGTAGGTGTAACGAAATCTCCGAATCTATAAATTTTGCACCTTAATGGCGTTAATTTCGCACGAAACAGAATTTTTGTATTCTCGCTCGATGGCCATTAATTAGCGCGATTCCCGTCTCTTAGTTTCCAACGTGAGTCATCTTCTCCATTGATCGACGAGCTGTCGCTTCGTACCAAATCGACACAAAAATAGAACCGAGCCGCGGTACGGTATGACGTAAATTTACGTCGAGTGATAAATCTATCTCAGGCTTTTACGATACTTGTCCCGAATCGATTCGACGTATCCGCGTCTTCGAACAGCGGAACCATTACACGGGCTAGGACGTTCTCGTCGAACGACGTCGTAGCTACATCAGGCATACATAATTAATCCCTTAGGACGTAAAAAGTCGCGTAAAACGGATGCTCTTGACGGGGTCCGACGAATTTTTATATCCTTCCGTCACTGAGCGATATGAGAATGCTTGGTTAACGTCTTTGATGTTCCTCTAAATTCCTAAACATACAACTTTTTGCGAAAATGATATCTCGTTGCTCGGGTTTTATAAAACCTACTGCTCGCGGCGTAAAAAATGGCTGAACAATTTCAACGCGGCGATGAATCTTTAAAGCCATATTTCAGGAAGCTTTTGTACAACCACGGTACGTTAATAACCACGCGTAATCGTCGTATTATTAACGGACCTGGTAATTAAAGCGTCGAAACGAGAGCGATAACAGGAAGAACGCGCACTTCCGAGGGCGGAACAGGCCTCTCCCTTCCTCGTTCAATGTTCCTTTCTCACCGGACATATGAGTTTTACGCGATTCATTCAGCCGTAGCGGGCTTAATGAAACGATGGAATCGCGATGATATCGCGAACGATCGACACGAATCGGTGGCCGCGTTTCGCGCCGTACAACGCATTTTCTAACGACGGCTCGTAAACAGCGGAACGTAATCGTCGTTCGTTGCAATTCGTGACCCGTTTCACGGGCCATTCCGTTTTTCCAATTTAGATAAAGACCGCCGTGCGAAAATGAAGCGATCGCGACCGACACTGGTTTATCGCGTTCGCTGTCTTTCCTCCATCTACACGACTTTCCAGTTTATCTTCCAATAACACTGATCCAAAGTCATGCCGATTCGACGAAGATTAGTCAACCTGTTCGGCTAACTAATTGCTGCCTATCTGTGACGATAATTGATCTAGGTTTACGACAAACGCGACGAGTAGAACGTCTATTTAAGGAGCGATTCGTGCCAGGACGAGACAGTGTTTGCCAGACTGCGCGTGAACGAGACGAGAAGCAAAGATGAGCCGACTGTTTCTGATTCTACTGTTCGTCTACGTTGTTTCGGCAACTCGGTGCATCGTTAAGAACGACAAGGTACGAAGATACGAGCTAGCCCTACCGAACAAGCGCGTAGTTGAATCGTTTCTGGTAAATCGCCATCATGTTCTAATCGTCCTTGGTCCTTCACCCGCAGGACGAGCCAGAGGTTCACGTGATCCGCTTAGGAGATCGCAGTGGAGAGTCAGTGAGTAAAAGAAGCTTTCGCTTCGATCCTTTTGTACTAAATCACTCGGAGGTATTGAAAGAACCGAGTCTTCTTGCAACAGCAAAAAACGCTGGCCAATGGAATAGAATCGCTTCGGATACGTTTCAGCCTACGCTTTGATAAAACTTCTGTCACTGTCTCGCGATCAAATTTTTCTTTTTCTCTGAAACGACAGGACGAGTCGGACGTAGTCGCGGTGCAGATCTCGGACGACCGGCGCAAACGGGAAACGCATGAAAATTGCAAGAAGGACAGCGATTGTGCCAAAGGACAGGTCTGCGTTCCGTATCTAGGCTGCAGTGAGTGTTTGAATTTATTGAAATCTTCGAACGACGGAGAGCTGCGAGTTTTCAACCTGGCTATTTATGTGTCCACAGTCAAGGGCCATCGAAAAAGTCGTTCCTTGGAGAATCTCACAAACGCGAATCAACCGGTTCGCGTCAACTAATCCGACAATGGGTCTCTAAATCTGTCAATATATATCCACGTAGTAAATTCTTGTACGCTATGCACTAGCACTATCCACGATAATAAAGCAACTGGCACTCGCGAGTGTAAATGGTATCTGCTTCCCTTCGAACGCCTATCGCGCCACGGCTTCTCTGAACAAGGTAAAAAGTCGAACGAAGGAACGTTTAATAATAACCAGTATCGCAAAATGGACGCGGAAACGGGAAGAGGGTAGAAAGACCGGCAGCGAGACAAAAGGAATCACGGAAAGACAGATGGGACGACGCGATCGGCTCTCATTAACGCTTGGAAACAGGCGAAAACGAGCGTGGAGCGTAAGAAGAGGGAGTTCAGTCATCGTAAATTTATCGGGAACAACTGGCTGGTTGGCAGAGATCTCCGGTTCCCGTCTTAACCGCAATCCCGCAGAACCGGCCGAGGAAAGGGCTCATAGATTTACAGTTAAAATCAATTAGCCCCTAATTGGCTTCGAAAGGTTTATCGCGAGTATCGTTTTATTGGAAAGACGGATAGGGCCGGGGAGGCGACTCGGAAGTAAGATTGATCGCCCTCCGCGCCACGAATCGGTTAGAATTTTAAATATGAATCGAAGGGAAGCAATTTACTCGGGAAGGCAATTTGCGTAGATACTCGAAGCGAAATCAACGAGAACTAAGCTGAAAGTTTCGATACGCTGAATTTATAACTAAATGGGCGATGCGTCGGGGGGTAGCGTGGCTAGTAATAGCTGCAAAATTCGAAGAGTTCTCGCGGTGAGACGATACAAGCGTTTACCGCGAAACTCGTCAACGACGAAGCGAGTGGAAGAACTTTGGCGACCGCTCCACGCGTTATCCTATCGAGCGCCGATGAATGCGCTGCAGATCGACCGCGCGTTACGATCGGAACTTTCGTTAGACGCGCACGGATCGCGAAGTGGCAGGCGAGAGCGAGGCCCGACGCGACGCGCTTATCGGTTCTAGAAAATTTCGCTCGTGAACGAGACGAAGCGTGGCGCACACCCGTAGCAAACCCTCGGTGGAAACGTTGGCGGAAACCAGCGGCGAAGATTTACGATTCTAACAGGAAAAACGTAACAATCGTAATATCCTTTCATCGCTTGCGCTCAGACGGTGATTTTTCATATGCACCCTCCTCCTCCATCATCCTCGTTGCCGGACCCTGTTTAATTCTACTTTAATACGCGAGAAACGAAGCGGCGTCGACCAAAGGAGAAACGAACGTTGCCAACGCTGCGATTGAAAGGTCGATCGTTCTCGGGATACGCGTGCAAACGACGCCGGTTGTTGCTTGTTTTTTTCGTCGGCGATTGCTTCCTCCTTTGGATAAAAGTTCCAGCAACTTGGAACGCGCAGCTTCGCCAAATCCGTAATAAACTTCGTCGCGTCGTCGGCACATAGACGCTTTCTCGTTGCTGGCCGTTTAAAAAATTTCCAACGGCGATCGAACATTCCCGGAGAACCGAGAGGTAAAGGGAACAACAGACAGAGCGACAGAGGGTCGGGCGTAAGACGTCGATCTCCTGGCCGGTGAATATCGACGAAAAAGGAGGTCGAGACTACAGCGATATCGCGTGAAGCGAAGCACCACGATACTGAAACTTCGCGGTACGTGTCGACCGAGAACGACGGAACGATCGTTAAAATCCATCGTCATCCTCTAGTTCGGCGGTCGGTTCCGGTTCGAGCGGACGAATGGCAGGAAGAATCGAAGCGCGGAATGAAAAGGAAGGAAGGAAGGAAGGAACGCACGAACGAGCGATACGAGCAAAGAGTAATGAAAAAGTCAGCAGCGAGAAGAGGAAAGAAACGCGATATTTCAGCGGCGAGGGCCGGCGATTAATTGCCAAAATAACTGCAGACACGAGGAATCGTTTAGGCACGACTCTCGCAACATTGTTTACCGTGGATACAGCCGGTTGGAATGTATGTCCCCGTGGACACGCGGGACATAATATACGGGGACAGTTACCGCCCTCGGCAACGTATATTACTCCCCACCTAAGTGGCGCTCTTTCGTTCGTCCTAGCGAACGACCGCGGTGAAATATTCCGTGTGGCTCGCGCCAGACACCCGCATGATTCAGTAGAAGCCGATCGATCGTTTCGAGGCCCATCGACGCGCCCTGGCCGCGACCGGTTCCACCTCGATGTGTAACCACGTGCAGGTGACGCGGATCTCCGCCTTCGATATCGCGCCACACTACGAAAGATGATCGATTGTCACGAGGAGCACCCTTCGCTACAGGAATTAAATCTTCGACTTGTTCAACCGCTCGTTTACCCCGATATTTAGCGCCGTGTTATGCCAGAGTAGCTGTGGTTACGGTGGCTGCGCGAACACGCAGTTTGGAAGCGTGCCAGTGTGATTCTAGTCGTAGTTCAAACGTTTTCGTGGCCCTGGCAAATTTACCGCTGGCTCGTCTATTAGGAACGTACGCTTCTCGTTCGAATTTTTCACGCGTTTCTTTCCGAAACGCGCGAAGGGATTTCAATCTTCGAAATAGTAAAGAGAGAGAGAGAGAGAGAGAGAGTGCACACGGTTGCGATAATAAGGGAACCGTGACAAGAACGACGTTAACATCTCCAGCCAAAGGACAGGGCTGATCAAGGCGCGAGCGCTCGGTCGACTTGTGGCGCGCGACAAACAGCCCCATCGCGTCGCGTCGCAGCGACCGGCAATCGAGTCGTTCAACCGTGGCCAGACCTCTAACCCGTCGCACGACTCGGCCTCCGGAGAATCCGCCGCTGCAAGACTAGTAAAACGAAGGTGTCGCATGAGCGGCACGCGCTTTATTTTCGTCCGCGATCCGCTTCGAGACTCGGCGAATTTATTCGACGTGCTACACGTCGCGCGACACGGGTATCGCGAGTGATACATAAAATTCACGAGGGGAAGAGAAAAAAAAAAAAATACGGCAAAGGACGAGCAAAAGAAAGACACAGCTCGCGCGAACCTGTCACGACCGCGGCTCGTAAACTGCGTTTAAATCGACCAAAGGGAAACGTTCGCGAGCCGTGAGGATTTCGTCGAAGCGCGACCGACGCCGATATTAGTTAGGGAACCGAAGCTTTTAACATTGGAATTTTCAACGTCGACCCTCCGACGCGACCACCGTCCGCTCGAACCATTCTGCCTAATTCCTCGGAACTCTGGCGACGAATTAATAAATGATTTCCCTTCTTTCCACGGTTCCGTTGTTTATTCAAGCTCCTTTCCCGTGACGCGATTTTAGGCAACGACACTCGTCGGATTCACGCGGGGAATTCGCGTGGGTGAGAGTGCTAAATGATGTTTGCGGACGTCGCTACGCCGGCTGTCAGGGGAGGCTTTCTCGCCTGATAAATTCACCGCGAGACGCGGCTTTCCAAACGGCAAATAGTTTATGAGGTTATAAACGGACGATCGACTCGATGGGAATATTATTAACATGCCCCGCTGCTTGGAAAATAGCGGCGCCGCGACGATGCTGGAAAAGCCGGTTGCCCGTACTTGCTCAATTAGAACGCGCACGAAACCCGTGTACCCGCGAAAATGTCCCCCCTCTTTCTCTTTGACTCTTTAGCCGAAGAGGAATTCCCGGCCGAGAAGAACCTCTTTGAAGTCTCTCGAAGGAAGAGCACGAACGGCAGACGCAACATTTGCGAGAGAGGCGCGTATTAAAAAATTCCAGCCTCGAAATTTCAGGAATCCAATTTTTCGCCGGCTCGATGCCCGTCGACTCGTTACCGGGCCACAGTCTCCGAGAGTAAAAGCTGCCGGCGGAAATAGAGTGGAAGGTGGTCCGCGCAGAGAGCGCACATTCGCGAAGTGAGCAGCTCGAGCTTTAAGTGTGATTTAGCGTGCAGGCGGAAATAATGGCGCGCGGAAGCGTACGCCGCGTTTTCCCAGCATCGTTCATCCATCTAACTACCAGCTGATACGCCATGCACCACGCTGTATGCGATTTCTAAAGCGCCTTCGCGCCTGCTAATTCTCCGCGCGAGATTTGTCGTGCCGGATTTACCAAGCAGCTCGAGGAACTCGGAGAAATTGCGCCACCGTCGACGAAAAATGGGCACAACTATGCGAGTCCGAGCAACTTGTGTAAATGTAAACGTAGACGAGCGTTTGGAGCGATTTTACGAGTTTGTTCTTTCGAGAACGTTTCCTCGCGGACGATAGCTCTACGTTTCAGGGTCGTGTCGCAGCGATGTTCGAGTGTTTAACGAGTGATAAGTGCTTTCGACAGGGAACGGTAGAATCAGAGAGCAAACTGTACCTCGCCAAGTTTCCTTTTGTCTGCCGACAAGTGGAATCGTCATTACGTTTTGAAGGGAGGAAGGGGGTCAATCTGTCGCTGAAACCAATGTTTCTAGAGATTTGCCTCGGATCGCGAACGTTACGCCACGGGGCAGACAAAAAGACTAGCGAAAGACTTTGAGTGGCGCACCCGGGAATATCAGTTTCTTTTGATGCGAATAAAAGTTCCGCTTTTCGGCTCGGACCTGTATCACGGTCAAAGACAGCAGAGACGGTTAATTTCGTCGGATGAGTGGCTAATGATAAATTAATAGGGAAGTTTTGCGAGTGCAACGAAAGCGATAGCGTCGTGACTCGAACGTGCGCCACGATAGAGCTAAAAAATCTCGGACGACAGAGAGAGAGAGAGAGAGAGAGAGAGAGAGAGACAGAGAGAGAGAGAGAAGGGATGGTTAGAGGGAAGGCAACGCGGGATGCCAGTTAACAGCCACGGAAGTCATAAAGGGCCAGCAAATCTTTTCATTATCGCCCCGCGTAAGTGATACATATATCATACTAAAGCGACCATTTCACCGGCATTATATCCGGAGGTAGCTGATCCAGCCTCCGTCGTGAATGCTTTTCACACCACGTTTCCGCGTAAGTGCGTACGAGGATTAAGTCGAATCGTTTTTTCCCTTCGCTCACGCGCAGCTCCGGCAATTTTTCTTCGCATAGCCTCGTCATTCCTCTCTCTTTCTCTCTCTCTGTTTCTCCTGGCCGATATCGTACGAGTTTTCTATCGCCAAGGTAATTCCATTTACGACCGACGAATCTGACGTACGAGGAGAAATACATATATTATGGCTGAAGCACGTAGGCGCCATATAATTGCGATTCACGGGAAGTTTATCGTCCACAGGGGCTGTTAACATAATGGGAAACTTTACGGCCAGGAATTAATTCTTCTTTCGTGCACCGAGACCGAACTTCATCGACCTTTCGTGTTCAGATAACATCGAGCCTCTTCGCCGGGACGCTCGTGGCTGTTCAATTAAACGTATTACATTCTACGTCGTGCATGTGCTTTTCAACCCGTAACCAAAGCGAGCCTAACGATCTTTCTGCCTTTTTATGAAAACACGATGACCTTTGAAAGATGAAAAGGCATTACAGATAGCAGATGTCTAAATAAGAGGTTTAAACGCGAGCCTGGTACAACTGGTATATAACGTTCGTCGAGCGTAAAATTTTCAAATATACCATCGAATTACCCCGATGAGGCTCGCAACTCCTGTACTTGGACAGCACGTAACAACGGTGCATCGACGTTCGCGCGTGTTTCCTAGAAACGGAATCGACTAGTCGGCATCGTGTACGATTCTTGTTTCGCTGGCCGCGTATTCAGTGGCGGCCGTTTAGAGCCAGTAAAATAATAACGACTAGGCTAACGCGACGCTAGCCTAAGTCACCCATCGGCCTATACGCCTCTCTTTTACGGCTGAAAATTACGGCCGCGCGACCCTCGCCCGCGTTTATAGTCTTCGGTGGCCATGGCCATCGTCCCCGTTCCTGGTTAAACCAGAAAACCGGCTTCGTATTCCAGAGCAGGTTTTTAAGACTTTCCTCGGAGTATCGTTTCGCGTTCCTTTGCCCGTGAAAATACGTCTAACTAGGATATAGACATATTTTTACGGCTAATAAGAAGCATAAGCGTCGAAGATGACCAAGAAGGTCTTTGCGTCGAATGGATCGTGAAACCGTTTGGCTTAAGGCTGGAAATTCGAGGAGCCACGGGGGTGGGGACTGGCGCCTTCGATGAATCACGATCGTAAAAGTGCGGGAATTCGTGCGAATTAAAGCGGTTGTTCGGCAGGCACGTTGACGCCTTCCGCAAAATTGAAGTTCCATCCCCTTGCGGTGCGACAAGCGATATGGAAAAGCAGATGTAGACGGTCGAACGCGTAATATCTCGTAGTCTCTCGCGAGGCTCACCCCTCGGCACGCTGAAGAGGCGCCCTCGAATATGCCGTTCACGCATCGAGAGACATTCGTGTTCGGGGTTGTAGGTAAAAAATTGTCGTCGCCGACAACCTCGGTCCCGATCGCGCCACCTTTTAATACAAGATAATTGGAAAAGTTTGCCGGGCTCCTGCGCGCCGTATCCTTGATCCTCGCACCCTCCCCAAAAAAATACGTCAGCTTACGGAAACTAAGTTCCCCGGAATGCGTGTCTGATCCCGGCGAGTATTCTGTAGTTGATTTCTCTCCACCGTTTCGAACCTCGCTCGCTCAGGCTTTTTCTCTTTGCCTTATCTCCTCGCACTTGGCTCCAGCGTACTGTCTCCTTTTCTCGCCGCCAACTCGCAAGATTTCCCGTGTGTTTTCGCCACGCGTTTGGCACACACGTTCCCACACAAGCGTCGACCGACTCGGGACAGGCTTTAATCTACGCGATGCTACGTGAGGTGTTTGCGGTCGAGTCGGCAACCATGCCCTTCCTCGATTCCTCTCCTCTCCATCGTGCATTCCTTCTCTATCTTCCATGCAAACGAGACCTCGCCTTCGTTCCTTCGTCTCTTCGTCTCTTCGTCTTCCGTCTCGCCTCCCTGCAGCCAAGTCGCTCGGCTCGTAGAAAATCTAGCCAAGTCTTCCGCTTCGGGCTTCCTCTTTCTTCCTCTCCGTTGATTGTCTCCTTTTCGCTTCGAGCGGTTCTTTCGCCCTTGAATTCGACCGTAAGTTGAGTTTCTCGGCGTGTCACGGGCAAAATCGGACCGCCTCTCTTGGCGAAATCGAGCGATCACACGGCCGAGATAATCCGCCGTCGTAGCGGATTCCGCTCGTTCGTAATTAGCCGGAACGCGCGCAAGGCCAAGAAGATTTTAATATTTGCGGCCGGTGCCGCTCTGGTCTTCCGACAGGGAAAAAAGTAGAAAGCACGATCGGCCTGGCTCTCGCTGACCCCCCGGGGCGGTTTACATTTTGTTCGTCGTGCCTCGAAAAGGAAAGCCTGGACAGCCGACAGTTTTGCACCGGCGGAAGAGCAAGGTTAAAAAAACTCCGCGTTTCGAATAGGGTAAACGGAGGTTGCCTGGAAAATTCATCATCGGTTCTTGGGCGCGGTGGAGGGACGCGCGTCGACGCGACACGACACGACGCTGTTTGAGGGAGTCGCGTATACCCAAAAGGATCAAACGTGATCCTAGCTGGTCAGAACTTGGCAACGCCGAGCGGACCGACGCGACGTCAGTACTGGCAATGCTATCTGGCAGTTTCAGAAGTTGTCCTCTGTCCTGGCGGGACGCAATTTCGTGAAGATAATTTAAAAATCGCGGGATTAACGGTAAGCCTGCTCGTATATTGGCTTATCCCGAGCGGCGGCGGTGTCAGCCGGCTCGACCCGGCCGGTCTATATTAAACCCGCACCACCAAAGTAATGTCCAATAACGATCGTTTTATATTCGACGATTCGTTTGATCGTGATAAAGACCCGCGCAAAAACCGCCGCGCCATTTCCCGCCGTTGCTAATTATTCGGTCGCGCGGTATAAATTGGAATTTTCGTCTGGGTCGATAGAGCCTCCTGGCGCAAAAAACTCTGCCCGTGCTCTGTTTTCTCTCTTTCTGCCGTTTTTCTCGGTCTTCTCCGTTGGAAATCGAGCACGTACGAAACCACGCAGGAGAAGGGGCATTCCTCGCGTTCTCGCCACCAGATATAACCCGAAGGCTCCGGCCACCGAATCTCGCCATCCGATTCGTCCGATTCGCGAGAGGAAAGATGGCACACTCCGATTGCGTCCCGCTCTATCGAGACTACGGATCGTCGTTGCGAGTGGATCTACGTCCGTTTTGTATCCGTCTGTTGAAACTGTCGACGTGCCTTATGTTCGTGTCGATTCGCCTGCACCTGATGCCACGAGGTCTCCACGGAACCAAAGAACAGGAGCGTATCTTACAGCCAGACGAGGACGATAAATTCAGTGACATCGTCACCAGTGAGCTACGAATCGAGATCTTTAGCCGGAGCGCCGATCACTGCCTTATCTTCAATCGCGTCACGTCGATCCCCTTGAACCCCTTCGCGATTCGCGTCCGCCCGAAAGCCGCTCGCGTTTCTACGAAACGTAACGCGCTGCTCGATGTCGGGACAACGAGAGAAACGGAGACGTGAACACCGAGAAGAAGGAACACCCCGATCACTTTTATCGACACGGTCGCGCAAAGAATAAATTTCGTTTTATCGTTCCGGACGTGCGCGTTTTCGAAACGATTTCCACGGGGTCGTATAGACCAGCCCATCGTGAAAACGGAACAAGGATCGTCGCTTAACTCGAGAGATCGCAAGAGGACGATGCGCCGTACCAACGCGACCCCACGAAACAAACCAACGGGGGTATAGTAATCGGGCATCGTTAGGGGATGCGTACAATGCGTGCCAGGACGCGATTCCACGATACCACCCCCATTGTCTATCGGAATCCGCCCCTGTCTCGATCCTACGAGCCACGTCCGTGACGACTGACTGCGGTTTAACCTCGACGGTTTAGCACGCTCAAACGAGCCCGTTGTCGATCCCTCTCCTCTCTCTCTCTCTCTCTCGCGTGCTCGCTTTCTGTGCCATCTCGTTTCGTCTACTCTTCTATCGGTTAGGCACGCGTACCTCCTGATCTCCGACGTACGTAATTTAAAGACGCCCCTGCTAGCGAGGCCTGTGAAACGATCATTCGCCACCGCAGGAAGTTTCTTCGGCATTGGGATAACGAGCTGCGTGTAACCTGCCATTTTTACGCTCCCTTGTTACTCTTTTCCTTCTGACCTCTTGGAGAGAGGAGGTTGTCTGTTTAAAGCACGTAATTATACGTTACGCGGGATGAACCTTCGCGAAGAATATGGCAATTCGACCAGAATCTATTATACCTCGCGGCAGAAGCAAACGAGACGAAGATGGTTGGGAATTTCGTCTGGCGCGAAGATACGACTAATTAGGGTTTTCGTACGGCTGACAAGAGCGTACATCGTCGACTCGCAAGACGAATGTAAATCGTCGGGAAATTGTTTTCGGTGCTCAACGACGTCTCGTTGACTCGCGACTTTGCGTTCAACGCGTTCCACAGCCTCGAACCTACGAAATGTAAATTCCACCGTTCGTCACCTGCCCTCCGGTGCATGTTGTCCGTGCAAGGGTTGAACGAACGACGTTTGACAGGACGAGGTAAAAATTTTAGAAGGAAGAGCCGAAAGTAACATATGCCAAGTATGTTGGTACTTTTTGTTGCGTGAAAGGACGCGAACAGACGGGACAAAAAGCGACCTAGAATATAAAAGCCATAAATATCCGTACAGCGGATAAATCGTCGGTTTGTCCCTGCAACGTACAAGAACGTTCTCCTATTAATTTTCCGCGTCGATGCAACGCGTCTCTGTTTTGCAAGCCCTTGGAAATTCCAAAGCAAGAAGCCTCTTGCTCCGTAAGAATACTCGCATTGGGATTCGACGCCGAGCGAAAAATATTTCAGCCGCTACGGCAATTTCCACACTCGTCACGATCGGTCACAGGCAGCGTCGAACTTGATCTGTAAGAAGAAACGATCGCGTGTTCACGGTAACCCGGAAATTCTTTCGGAAAGCGAACGACTCCCGTTCTATTTCGTACGCACCATCCGAGAAACTAAATCTCGCGAAAACTCTAGCGATAAATTGTGCCTGTGTTCCGGCGTTGTTCCCGCTGGTATCTCGCCCCCCCCCCCGTTTTACATATTTTGTTCCGATACACCGACGACGCCGGTGGTTTTGATACACGCGACTCATAATCCTCGAAGGACGCAAGACGAAGGCAACGAGCCGGTTTCCCGATGAGCCGAACTGAAACTTCTCGAGGGGTCGATCTCTACGCGACGCGAATATAAATGCGGTTATTAGATACATTTCCTACTGTGCGCCGCGACACGCGAATACTAAATGATCCGCGGCAAACGAGAGAATCGGGCGACATCTTGAAACGATGCAACCTCGCGATCGGTCCATTTCCATGCGGTATCGCGAACTGGAACACCTGTACCGCCGACTCTCTGTGCTCGCTGGAAATTCATGTCGATAACGTGTTTATATTTGAACACCGGCCTAGACACACACCGGCCGAACGTTTCTACCGAATACTGCAACGTATACCGGATAAAATAGATGACATTCTGCGTTCTATCGCGACTGTCGAGTACCTACTGTTTTTGAAGTCCCATCACGGCAAGCTGTAACGATTACATTATACGGCATCGTAAAACGAAAATATGCTTCCATTTCGAAAGGAACGGTCCTCTCGTTTAAATGTCCAGAACGGTCCCCTTCTCGCAAGAGTCGTTCCATCTACCCTGCACACTCGCGGAATCGTATAACGCCGCAACCGCGTACACTAAATCTCGGGAGCAGACGGCGTGAGAGAATAGAGAATCGAAGCGGATGGGGTGTTTCAGCGACTTACTTCAGCGAGCAAGAGATCGCGAAATACCGATGAAAAGGAGCAATTTTTCCATCCGCCAGAGCCGTTCGTCGCGTTATCGTCGCTAAATCCTCGGCCGCCGCATTGTTTCACAAGTTCTCGAGAATCGTGCCGGAGTTCGGCATAGCCTACTTCCGAGTTGCCATTAGAGAGAAGCAGTTCTGCGAGTTGTAGCATCCGAATCCGCGAGGAAGTACGTCGGAAACGTTCCCACGGTGGATATCGATGGACCCATTGGACAGATCGTTGTCGATCGTTCTAGGTGCGGCTAGCGAGATTCCCCAAGCTACAGGTAAACCTCGAAGCGAGACGAACTTGACGAAACCGACTGCGGCGCGCTGTTCGTTGCTTCGACAAGTAAATTCGATCGTTGAAATCTTCGGTTCGACGTCTGATCGTCGAAAGACGAACCGAGGCTCGTCCAAAGACCGAGCAAGTAGCGTAATTAGTGAGAGATTCGAAGACGATGCAGGGACCGGAGTAATTTCCATCGTTTGGGCCGTGTCCGCCGAGGTGAAATTGAATCCGAGCGGGAGACTGGCGGGAAATAATTAGCACGGCGAGCGTCGGCCCTTTAAGGTTCTCTTGATCCAGAGGGATCGTCGACGTAATCCCCCAAATATGAATATAATTTGCTGGCTGGCAAAGAGAGGGAGATACCGGTTGGACAGGATACGCGCGGAGGAAGCCGTCAGAGAGGCGACCAGACTCGCGGATCAACCGCCGCCGTAATTATGTTTCGTTCGCTGACAACCTGCCACCGATAATGAATATCAAAACGCTGCCCGATTCCACCCGTATCCTCTCTTTTGCTCGTTTCTCCTTTTTTTTTTTTTTTTTTTTTTTTATCCGTCGACAACTACTCTGCCGCGCTTCGGAACTCTCGTACATCTTGCATCGTGGACAACTCGACAGGAACGGGTAAAATATTCTTTCGCGTGACGCGCGTGGACGGTGCGCGCACGGGCCGCTTCGGGGGATGATGATTTTAGCGCGTCACACGTCGACGCGTCAATGCGTTCGGTCGCGCCGCGCAATTCTTTATCGTACTCGCCAACGTCGCGCTGTTTCTCGTCTTAATTGCGGAAAATGTTGCCGCTCGTCTGTGCCATTGATCGTTAATTATTCGACGTGGTGTAACGCTACCTTCTCGGCCGAGAATGGAAACGCGGCTATTGTCCGTTTCCGTGTATTGTTCGAATTTTTGCTCGTTAGCCAGTCGGCACGCGTAGACCGGCCGCGGGATGTAACGCAATAATTTCCACGTAAATTGCGTAATTCGTAGTCCTACCGCGTTCGCCACGTTGTGCCGAACAGGCGAGCGCGTTAATTGGGACGAATTACGAAGAAGAACTCTAGAAACCTAATCGCCACACTAATCGCGTTAGAGAAACATCGTACGCCGATGAGTGACGAAAAGATCCAGGCTCCGGATCTAGTTCTAAAACGCGAATTTCGCCAGCCGAACGAGACTCGGCCATTGTCCGCCAACTTCTGCTGCCTGTGAGACGAAGGACGCGTCCGGTATCCGTGTCCTTGCCTATTAATGGGCTCGAATAGTTGGAATATTTTTGGCAACAAGCGGCGTTGTTCCCTAAGCTGTCTGAATAGGCGCTAGGCCACGAGAGAATCTTGGCTCGATCGCTCAACCCCTTGACCACATTCTCCATGCACCCCTTGAGAATGCTCCGTCTTTCGCAAAATCAGCGAGCCAAAGAATCGAAATAAAGCCACCAGCGTGGCCCGTGCATTGTGTATCCTCGTTCCGCGCCTATTCTGCCGCGTATATAAGCGAGTTTAAGCCGTGTTTCGCATATATTACCGTGGGTAATACCCTGCCCGGTCGATGCCGCTTCGATTGTCTCCGATTCGCGCCAACTCGAGAAGGGACGGAGTTACCGCCGCTCTCAGACACCGGCGGCTATCGCACGGAATTGCAAAGGGGGTACACACGCACGATAGGTGTTCGGTGCGTCGTACCCACCCTCCAACACTGGAAACCTCTATCCTCCGACCAATATCCTCGAAATACGTACTACCAGGAATAGGGGAGAGCAAATACGAGCCGATGCGATGTCTCGTGCACGAAGAATCTTCCGCCGCGTCGATTCATCTCCAACGATTAATCTCGTCTCGATAATATTTGTCTCCAGCGGCAGGGTGTGGCCACGGCTCTTTATCGTCCCTCGGTGATTTCGTTTCCCACCGTGTTTCCCTCCGCGTTCGTTTCCTACGTTTTTTCCGCCCTGACTCGATCCGTGGTTTGCGCGAGACCGCCAAATCGCAGCCACGAAAACCGAAATTGCCTGTTCGACGAGAAGTCAGAAGCAGGCCGATGCTCAAAAACCCATTATCCGAGCATTATCATCTTTAATTTGTTTTCGCGCCGGATTATCTTAGGGGATTATAGTCCGTCTCCAGTTCTCATCCTCCTACTTTTTGCCTCTCGCACGGCGGCTGATCTCTCGATCTTTCATCCGTGTCCCCTTACCCTCTTCGTCCTGCCTCGGCCTCCTCTTCCTCGCCGTGGGTTAAGATCCTCCGACAGAAGCTGGCAATTACGGAAACGTCGGAATTGGAAGGAAGAACAGTATCTTCCTGTGGAATCGATGCTCGACTCGCCTCTTAATGGCTCATCGAACAGATTTCGCTTTACCGGGATATCTGACAGCGCGGCTGTTGCAATTATCATGGGCTTTGGATTAATCGGATTCCTGTAGAAACGTCATCCGGGATCAGTTCGACTCTGACAAGTGCCTCTTGTTCCCTATCGTACTCTGCCCGCTTGTTTTCCGTGGAAATAACCGCGAACCCGTAATTTTCGCAAATGAATTCCGCAACGGTGAAAATTCAGAAGCCCGTGCAAATATTAGAATTAAAAACAAGAACCTTCGAAACGCCGGATTTAACGCGCGACTTAATGACTAGAATGCACACAATAATTGCACGGCACTCGAAACGGGCAAAAAGACGAGCTTTTAATGAAACCGGCGCCCCATTAGCGTATGGAGAGAGAGAGAGAGAGAGAGAGAGAGAGAGAGAAATAAATAAAATGGATTTTTAATTGAAATATCCTTTCTCCCTGCGAAATGGAACGCTAACGCCACCTTCGCCGCCGGCGTAGAAAACCGTATGGGTCCAGCGCGGACGATAACCGTAGGAAACTGCAGTCGTGCGATCAATGTACACACCGGGTGTCCCGATAAAAACTACCTTGCGTTCATAAGCATATGACCGGTGGAGAAGAGGCGAAGAGAGCTGTCGAGCGCGAATAACGGTGTCGATCGGAAATGGCGCTCTAATTCGGGGTTCGATCGCTTTTAGCCGGGCGAATTGGAATGAAAAACTCGTTCTCCGTGGAGGGGAAAAAGGTCGCGGGTTAAATACACCGGTTCACGGCGCTTTCCAGTCGGCGGAAAAATGCATTTCAATTATCGGCTCATACGCCAGGGCTCGTGCAGCCGCGCACGATGGCAATTTCGGCTTAACCACACCGCTACGCCGGTAAATTCGGCCCGGTCACTCACCCGAAAAGCCAGTCGCGGTACCGTAATTAAATTCCCAACGACTCTCCGGCCGGTCCGTCAAAAACCTTCGAACGGCCATGCGCAAAAAGATTGGAAAGTGGCGAGTCCGTGCGGGAACACGGGCTTCATGCAAATAAACGCGCGCGACCGTCTCATTTTTCAAAGAGCCGCGAAACTGGACCGTTTCTTTCGAGCCTTTGACTCTGGGTCACAACATCGCCGTGCAAACGGTGTCACTGGAGCAGAGATCGCGAAAGCTTTCGATCTGGTTGGAAGGGTATTACGATACCGTGGACTAACTCGCGGAACGAAGGAGAAAGAGGAGCCTCGGATATCTACGAGGACCAACATTCAATGCAAAGTACGCCTTAACGAAGGAAATACACCTTAAATTCTGATCCAGAACTTTTGCTCGCAAACCTACGCCCCTGGTCAATTCTTAATCGCTAGAAAGACGGCTGAGATCTCGGTTCCAGTTGCTATTTCGGGGTGTTATCCTTCTCGTTATTTTCGCTCGTTCTCTTCTTCGGCGAGAATTTGCGAACACGCGAAGGAACAACCCCGGCAGAATGAGCCCGGTGAGCGCGCGATTACTCCGAAATATTCGGTGAAAAATTCTCGCTTTGGAATTCGATGGAGCTAGATTAGCGGGCGTAATTTATCGTCGTTTAATTATCAACAAAAAATCGCCTCGACCCCTCGCAGCCATGGGGGAGAAACGCGCCGGTGTACGTAGCGAGTTTCGAGCACGCAGCACCCCGTGTAGTAGCAAAGGAAAGACCGAGAAGAAGAGAGGGTGAGCGACGGAGAAAGGGAGTGGAAGAGGGTGACGGTGTATCGAGAGGGCGGCGGCGACCGGATTTAATTTTAATCTCTGATGCTTTTAGCGCATGAGACGATTTTTCAAAGTCTCGACCTTCCTTCCCTTGCCTCTGCCATGTCGCGGCCTCATAACTCTTGCCCGATGTATTAATGTCGTGTTAGCGAGCAATCTAACAATGCCGAATGACCGCGCGTTTGTAAATGGAGCGGCGCGTGCTCGTTCAAGTGCATGCATGCGTGTACCGTGAGACGGTGACACACTGCGATGGAAACGGCGTCGACCAAAGTTCCGCTCCCGTCGCGAACCAGGAAGCTGCGAGGACAGTCCTCGGCTGTCATTAATCGACACTTTAACCCTTCGCTACCACCAGCAGTGTTCGCGTTTGGTCGATGCCGATGACAAATACAGGCGAGCACGCTACGGGCATCGATAATGCTGCAACAGGAAGTTGCAACACGAAAATGCAAGATCGAGTTACCACCGTGTTATTAATAATCGCGGACGTTGATAACGTGCTTCAAAAGTAGCAGAAGCAGAACCATGTTAAACGAAGGAGATTTTTATCGTTTTCTTTTTTTCTTTTCTTCTTTTTTTCTTTTTTTTTTTTCTCTCGACGCAAGAGAACGATCTTGTAATAAATCCATACCGTGTATTACTCGTTTATGTCACACGCTGAAGCTATCGATGGAGGTTCGACAGTCACTCGCCAGACCGTTTCAGAAAACGATTTCCTGGAACGACGAGAGGGACACCGAAGAACCAACGAACAACCGTAAAGTTTACAGCGGTTGATTCGTTCCGGAACGGAAGAATCGATACCAGAAGGAGCCGGGTGTGTCCGAATGGAGACAAAGAACTAATTTTCGGTTTCACCGCACGGCGATCCGTTCGTGTTTCACGTAGCGAGATATATCGAGCGTGATCGTTCCGATTGACCTAGTGGCGGCACTCTGTGCCGCGGCAAGGGATCTCGCTCGTGCAAGTGCGGTCGCTCGACGAAGAACGAAGGGAGTTGACGGACGTTCCGGGCGAACGGCGAGTCGAGCACGCACGTGTAGTGCACGCACGCACGCAGCCACGCACGGACGCACGCACCCCGGTGATCCATAACGCTGTCAACTCGAGGCGCTGGTAGTCGAATCTCCATCTCAGATAAATAGCCACGACTGATCGCGGTCTACGCGTGAGACGTTCACCTCCGAAAACGCGGCTCGATCCTCGCCTCGGATCGTTCTGCGTGACGTCGTCGCAAATTCACGGACCGCCCTCGTTTCCTCAGGGTTTCGCGACTATAGGATCGGGGTTAAATGTACGTGATCGAAACGAATGGCTGGCCGGTTTAAAAACACGGAGGCTTTTGTTCAGCGAGTAAATACGTACGCTGTCAACCGAGCTATCCGCTCGTAGCTACTTTCAGGCCGGTTCTAATATCGAAATGGCCATCGTGCGCGTTGAAAAACACGGACGACACGAGTTGAAGGGGAATTTAAAAACTCATCGGGAGGAAAATGGAACGACGCGAGTGATCTGCGGTGCTCTAGATGCGCTTTCGTTCCCCCGGTGTCGATTCAGCTATTTAGGTCGTCCCTTTCTGTCGATCCTAATATCGAAATGGCCTCGAGCGACGATACGAGGTACCTGGAGGAATCTGCGAACGACAACGACGACGGTACGAAACGCACGGATGCTGATCAACGCTTCATCGACAAAAGTTATTGGGAAAGTTAGGACGATCCTGTGCTCGATGCGGCTATTACTCGACTTTGAGAGCGAGCTGATCTCGGTCTGCGTCGAGGATCGCGAGGTTTCGTAGTTATTGGAAGACAGCGATGGCACGTTCTCGAATACGCGACTTAAATTACATTCTATCTTCGGTACGCGATGGAACACGCCTGAACGGTGGAGAAATTATGGCACTGGTCGAGCCGCAAGCCGCGTACACGTACGACCAAAACGACCAAGCGACTCGATCGAATGCAATCGATAATGACGAACGAGCTACTTGGCAAAGTGTCACGACGAAAAACGACGCACGCTGGCAGAAGAAGCGGAGCTGGCATTCGTAATTCCGTATCGACGCGAGGATAACTCGTGCAACTCCGCTGGAGCAACCTGGCAGTGTAATTAACGTCGCCGAGGTCGGCCTCAGAGTCGTCGACAACCAGCGAAATCTCGTACAGGCGGCAACGATTCCGTGTGGAATGCGGAATATATATGAAATGTGTGCGCAGTTTGTATAGTAATGTGTGTATAGTAAAATCGCGAGTTCCACGTGCCTCGAGACGCCAGAATGCAAATAAGGCGATGCCTGCGTCTACCCCTTCTTCCTCTGCCTTCGACGATAATTACCACGCGCGTAACTAGATACGGAATTGTGCGTTCTCGATTGCGCGCGCTAGACGTCTTCTATCGTACGCTTCGGCGAGCGATATTATCGAAAATTTATACGCGTACGTATAGGTTAGTCGTTACGACGAGAACGAGATCGCGGCTCGGATTCGACCGATTGATCGGTAAGTTTAACGACAACCGCCAGAGTCAAACGGAAGACCAGTTGAACAAGGGTCTACGTAATTTTCAATTCTTAGACGTAAGTAGTTGGAGTTTAATCGAACTGGGAATATTCTACCTCAAGAGAAATTCACCGCAGACGGTTGTTCCAAACTTCCGCGTCGATCACGGAATTTACGATAGCGATTCCGTCCCCGCGAATCCCTCGAAAAGAGGCTTTCACGTTCGAAGCGTTCCAGCTGGCAAACTGCTGCTCTTTGTATCAAGAGACAATGTCTACGGGAACGGAAGCCATAGCGGTGTCACGTATCTCTCCGCGTCGATCGACTTCCGTGCACCAGAACGTCCCTCCTTCTTCACCAGCAACCCTTTCCCATTAGCGGACGTCGTTGACCGGTGATAAGCAGCATCGGATCCGGATATCGTGAGCAACGAGAAACGATATTGCGGGCACGCGGTCGGGTCAGTTTCGTTATTTCACGCAACAGTGGAAGGCGTTTCCAACGATTGCGATTCGTTCGACTGTAAGGTCGTCGCTGCTGCCGCCGCCTAGCAGAGGAAGCAGGTAAATCACGCTCGACCTGGAAAACCGAGTAATCGGCCGAGCATAGCCGTCATTCACCAGGACGAATCGTGGCCACGGCGTTTTTTCGTCGCTACGCTACGCTGCGCTGTCGTGACGTGCGGCAATATAATTACAATATTGCACGATACCGTGATAACGTCGTGCCACCGCTACGGCTCCAGAACCTACAACGAATTCACCATCGTCCTGCCTCTCCTCGTGTGTTCACCTTTAATCCCCGCCTCTGACCCCTCTCTTTCTCGCTCGTAATTAATTACCCGTTCCCCACCGACGCCACCCGCCAACCTGCTAGAACCATTAACTTTATTTACACGCTTCAACCCCCTAGATGTAAACAGGCAGCTTACCGCGCTGCACTTTCCCAAACCGCAACCGGTCTTGACCACGCCAAGTGTCGAGAAAGCTAATCGATTTAATTGCTCGTTGCCGGTCGGTTGAATTTCGATGAACCGGTACCAGTGATATAGGGGTGGTTTCAGTCTCTGAACCGAAAGGTGGTGGAGAGCTCGCCTCGAGTTACGGACGAAAATAATCTATTATTTCATTGGATCCCCGGCATAGCCGACCAACGATGGCACCCATTAAATTTATTCACTTACTTCACCCTCCGAGTGTAAACAGTTGGCAGACTACCGTGACGCGATCCTTGACGCGCCGATATTCCTCGTCGACCCGTGGGGAACGGGCCCTCGTTATTTTCCGCCCGCAGTTACGTTCACCAGCGGCGCGTTTGCGTGCACCCTTTCCTTCTCGTTTCCTTGCATATTTGTAAACGTAATAATTTGCCCGATGCGTACCATCGTCGCGGATAAACACGCGATACTCTTAGTTGCCGCTTTGTCTAGGACGAAAACAAACGATTCGTCCTGGCAATTTTCTCCGTCCCTAGTCTTGTGCGCGACAACGCGTCCGAAATTTTGTCCGACTCGGTGAACAGTTTTGCCGCGAGCTCCCCTAAGTTTCGAAAAGGGCAAGGAGCAGGCTATTGCGACTCGTAACGACGCTCTTAAATATTCCTAACCTTTTGCGCGTCCGATTCTGACCCTCGAAATCTCGAGCAAGCGTTTCGAGGATTTGGCCAGAGGAGGATGAGGAGGAGGAGGAGGAGGAGGGGGGAAGGGGCGGACGGTTCGACGAAGAAACGAAGGACGCGGCCGGAACTGGGCGGAAAGCCTGTTCGAGGGGTCGGGACTGACATAACACTTATATCTTATTCCGTGGCGGTAGAAAATGGATTTATCCTTGCCCTCCGTTCCCGCTGAATATGTGCGTAGCTGCGACCTCCTCGGGCATTATTTATTCTCCTTCATCGGCATTGAAGCGAGCCAGCAGCTCTCGTGCTCCGCCGGATAGCTTCCCCATCGTTTAACGTGCCCGCGACGCGTATCAGATTCCGATCCTCGCGAAAAGATCGTTTGCCGCCGCTTCCGCCGTCGTGATATTTCGCCAGATGGATTTTCTAACCATGTAGCGTCTCTGGTTCGTTTGCGATTTCGACTCGGCAAGCTTTCAAAGATCATACTCCATCATCGTCTTACTCGATCCTCCTTCCGCTACCCTTTCTCTCGAGAAAATTTCAATCTCGAAGCAAACACGTTCCTCGAACCGAGAACGCACCTCGATTTCAATCTCCAGGCGAAGAATCTTGCAGCACGGAGCAACTTTTCCGGTTGCCTGTGCGAAACGGATGCGGGCACTCGCTGATAAAAGAGAGACAGCCGTTCTTGGGTGACTATCGAAATAACGACGTCAGTAACAGCAATAGCGGTGCATAATGGCAACGATAATGGCAGTAACAGCAACGGCATATACGCCGCGCCGTCTCGTGTCGGGGTTACACCGCGTGAAGATTTCTAATTGACGGATCGTCGGCTCTACCGGCGCTCGATGGCCGATACCCGGCCATCGGTATACTCGATTCTCGTTGCCGATCGGCAAACGTTCGCCACGCTATCTCCGTGGGACACGCGTCCGCTTCGATCGCCGACCTGTGAAAGAATGATCGGCAATCGCGTGCGGTCTATTTAACGCTTGCGTAATTCTATCGATTTTCCTGCATCGTGAAAGCCTGGTGCTTAGTTTCTTCGAACGATTACGACACGTTTATCTAACAGTTACTAAGAGTGGCTGTCAGGTAGTATTAGTAGCATTAGTAACAGTAGTGGTAGTCTGGCGGTCGCCGATAGTAACGGCAGATTTTGCCTTCGAAGTCATTGGAGAATTAAGTCGAGGAAAAACTGTCCCAGAGCAAAGTCTTCGAGATAATGTACTTTGTAACAATGTCTTGATCTTCTTACACGCGACGCTGCCTTCGCCGTACCTGACGGCCATTAATCATCCCCGTTTCTCTGGCCATGCATCGGTAACGAACAAACACAGTCAGAGTACGTCTTCTTCTCCGTTTCGTAGATCACCGCAGCTTAGCTTAGCTTGCAGCCTCTATCCACGAGGGAGAACCTCGTAAACCTCCATGCATCGATCTAATCTTATACGCTGTGGCTTTAAAATTCCATCTAAAGATACGAAGGCGCATCTATTAGACGTTATCCAACTATAACTGCGCCAAGGGTTGCCTGCAGCTACCATTCTACGGAGACTTCTCGAAGGAAAGCAACGCGCGCCACGATCCGGAGACGATCGCATCTGGTTCGAGATAGTCTACCGATAGGCTCGTTCTGCTCGTATAAAATTACCGACAAATTTTCCAAAAAAAAAAAAAAAAAAAAAAAAAAAAAAAAAAAAAAAAGAAAAAACAAAGCTCCACTCCGAACGATAGAACGTTCCCCTCGGGAACGAGGGAACGTAAACCTTAAATGGTGCCAGGTGGCCCGGCATAGCCGAATCGAGATCGGAGTCGACGCACGCGTTTCAGTGTCGTATTCCGTATTCAGTCGGAGAAGCATCGTTCGAAGTTGTTCGCGTATATTGCTGGTCGTATCGTGGACCGACATCTCGATGCGCGAGATACACAGCCCGAAAGAAGGTCGTCGCGAGACCGACACACGTACGAAATATTCCCGCGCTTAATGGACCATGCTCGTGCACGATTCTTAACGTTACGACCCGCGATCTTCCCTAAATTTTCCTGCGAACGTGGCACATCGCGTCTCCTCGTAAACCGTATCGGTTTTAGCCCGAGAAACTCCGCTACCTGCTGAATATATCGTGCCACATTCGTGCGTTTTATCACGTTTCTCCGAGGTCCGCGTGTGTTCCTTAAAATGTTTAGCGACGATCGAGCACTCGTTATCGGTCCCGGCTAGAAGGGGAAAACGACGGGAACCACGAGGAAAATTACGAGACCATTTTTCTGCGCGATCAGAAAGGAAAACAAGAATATTTCTGGCGGCGACGTCGATTCGATCGACGAGGGACCGCGAACAAGACCGGAATGACAAATTATGTCCCGGTGACCCTAGTTTACCGTAGTCATAGTAGTCGGATTAGACCACGTAATCGACAAACGATCCATCAGGACGCCGATCCGTCCCCAAATTCGATCTTAATACATCTGGTCATCGGGCAATCGCTTTCTCTCTATCTTTGTCCGATGTTGTGACACCATGGCGGGAGAGATCTCCGCGTAACCGATCCTACCTGACTGGCGTACTAATGCCGCGCCCAGCGACGAAGATTGACGGACAAACCTCGGGAGAAAGACGCCTTCCCCTCCTCGTTTTAACCGTTAACGAGACTCCGCGTGAAACATTATCGTTCCGCCGGTGGAACGTATTTTTTTCTCGTCGTTTCTTTTCTTCTTTTTGATTTTTCAACTGGTATCGAAGCGTTTAATGAAAGGCGCGAAAGGAGAGGGGAGGGGGAGGGGTACTTGCGCTTGGAGTTTAAAGAATCGAACAGACGCTACACACCGTAAAAGTGTTCTAGCCGGACGGACGACTTCATCATCCGCCTCCTTTTTCTTCTTCTCCTTCTTCTTCTTCCTCTTCGGTAGATTCTTTTTAGAGCAACACCCGCGTGGCGTTGATCGAGTGGCCAGGATGATGAATCGACCATCGTGTTACGTAAAAAGTTACGCTGCACGAATTCTATAAGATCCACCCTCCTATGCAACCGGCTGGATTGACAAATCCTACTCACCGGCTTTCACCTTGACACCGTGCACGATCCATCGTTCCGATGGAATTTCAATCATTCTTGATTATCTTCTATCTCGTTCGGCACGCTCTTAATTTTAGCTGATTAGCTCGTCTTTGAGATTTTTATCGTCTAATTTCACGACCAACGAAACTCCGATCGAGATCACAGCGGGATGACAAACACTGCCGAATCGCACTCTAAATCACTCGACGAGTATTTACGATTAATAAACATTTTTCCGTGCTGATGAACGGGACAAGATCGTGCGATAAAAATTCCTGGTAAACGGGCCAATTACGAGAGACAAACGCATCGGCAGCTGCAATCGTGAATGAACCTAATCAGGCCTGAACAAGAGACGGGCGCTCGCTGAAAGAAAAGTGGATTTCGCCGGCACAAATAGCGTAGTTCAAACGCGGGAAATTCAAAGGACCGCGTGCAGGGGATCATAATTAAACGACAGAGAGCGGACCGGCGCTAATTAAAAACATAAATCTTCATCCAGCTAGGTACCCGCAGACTTGGTGTTATTAAATTCAAGGGTATTAATTACCTCTGCGACGCGAGACTTAGGAAATGACATTTGAATCGCAAAGAGTTCCACGGGCAAAGAACAAAGCACGGTAAAGCAATATTCGAGCAGAGGGCGGGCAGGCGGGCGGGGGGGGGGCAGGGCTTCCTCGGTGTCCGACACAAAGCCAGCGTTAATTAACAATTAAAGTTATTACATCCGTTTGGTTACGGACGAACGACTTTTCTACCTACGCGCTGAATCACGAACGCGTGTGTTCCCGTGTCTAGTAAGCAGCTGTTTCGAACCTGTGTATAAGCGCGCGCGTTATGTGCATGCGCGCACACACACACACACACACATGCACGCACGCATGCACACGCGTGTATATATATATATGTATATATAAATATGCGCGTACGTGTGTACGACGATGGGCATTCGATACGGCGGGAATTTTCAAAGGAGCCAGTACCCGTGAAATTTTAATATCCTTTGAACATTATTCCCGTTGAAGTTGGGCTTTTTTTCGCGTTCCATGGAGCTTGAAGACGGAAGCGAAATACTAATATCGCGAATCGCCTTGCACGCGTACAGATCTGAAAATTTCACCGAGCTTACGAGAAACCCTTTGCAGAGAGGCTGACGAGTAATGGCATCCGCGAAACGAATAACAAATTCGAGGGCGGTCAGCGTCGGTCTCGATCGCATCATCACGCGAAACACGCGTCCACGTTTCGCGCAAGAAAAGCTTGCCTAGCACGTTCGAGAAGTCGGCACGCGCATACATTTGCATTTTACGGCGCGTCTAATTGAGCTGTTCGTTACATCGTCGTGGCGATTCCCGCCGCGTCAATGCCTCGTGTATACGCGTCGTCTCATCGTCGTCCGTTACTTACGCGATCCTTCGTTTCTTCGAATCGCGCGCCATATCGTAGTAAACGCGAGGAGAAGCGAATGAATCGAACGAGCTGCGGCGGTTGGTGGAGAAAAAAATCTCCGCCGCAAAGCAGTTTTTGGCGCGCGTATTTACGACGTGCAAAGCACGAGAGTGCGGTTTGAAATATGACGAAACTGGTCTGGTCGACGTTATTATCTACGAAATCGTGACACTTTGCCCCAGAAGGGAGAAGGTGAAACAAGCTACGACTATATCACGGCACGAATGTTCTCGCCGCACTGATTTATCAACGCGACCGACCTTTTTCTCAGGCGTAGTCGAGCATCTATAATTGAATCTAGAAAACGATCCGACGAAAGGTCTCGACGAAAATATCTTCGTGTTTCGAAACGGATATTACACGCGCGTACACGTAGTTGCTGCGCTTTACTGGCCAACGAAGGAAACGAAAATTTGCCTGAAAATCTACCGTATCGTTGCTGGGACGATGACTTCGACTCAATCCGCATTCCCGTCTTCTTGTTAGTATCGCCGCGACCCACAAAGCATATTGCGTTTCGCGTTATTAGTTCCATTGTAGGACGTATTTTCATAAAGGCCCCACCGCTCGTCGCGTATTCATAAACAAAGACGGCGCTTCGTCTCTTTTTCGCTAACCGGAACGTACTCGTAATTAAATATCAGTGTGGCGGCACCATTGTCTGGCTGCCGGTTGCGGAAAATACACTTTCAATCTGTCCTCTGGCCAAGCAGGGTCGCCTTTGTCATAATCAAAGAGAGGGAATGGCCATGAGAAAATCGCGAGACGCGAGTCTCCGCGAAAAATTCTTGGCGCACGTGATTCGAGCGACTAAATGGTCGACCGTCGTTTAAATTCTGTCCGTTCCTCCGGCATGATCGCTTTGGTAAGCTTCGGTAAGCTTCGTAATCGTAAAATATTTGTATAGTAACGTCGGATCGGCGATGAGAGGACTAGAAAATACGGGATACGAGACTCGCTGCGCGACTATTCACGTGGCCGCCATTCCTTTTTCCTTTCTCGTTCGATCACGGAAAATTTCTCTCCCAACAAGAAACAAGTTAATCGATCGAACAAACGAGTGGCGAAAAACTGGAAAGTCATTTACATGGAGGCTCGCGAGAGGTCGCCAGGTTAAATTAACATCGCGAATACAACGGCTGAAAATAATTGATAATTACAGCGCGCGTCGATGCGAGCCTCGTGTACGTTCAATTTACATGTATGCAAATTCCCCGGCACAATTCACCGCGTCATTGTCCCGGTCGAGACGCACGATCGCGGTGACGTCCGCTTCTTTTCACCCGTCTGCCGCGTGCAATTTGCCTCGATTCGACCGAGGTACGAAGACCGAACGATCAACGCCGTAAATCTTCAAGATCTTTATCTAAAAAAAAAAAAAACAAAAAATCTTTATGTAAAAAGAAAAGAAACAATTTAACTTCGTCCGTGCGGAAAAACCGAAGAACCCTTCGCGTTGAACGGTCCCGGCGTAATTGCGCCCTCGTCAGGAGGATCGTCTCTCCCCTCGAACCTTCCGGAAATCTGGACGCTCTGAAGAAAATTTCAATCTCTCTTTCGGCCTTGTTCCCGGGCTGCATCGTTCGACCAACGTCCGGTGATATATGGAACAGTCACGAAAGCCACGTAGTATACCGGGGGTTACGAACCTCCAAATTGATTCGAATCGTTTCTCGGCTATAATGCTGGATAACTAATGACTCTCGCGCCAGCCCTGCTATCGCGACAGGTACGAGAACGCTCGGTCACGTACGATGCACCGCTCCTCCACAGACCAGTCGTTTAACTCGCCTTTTAATCGCGATTCCTGACTCCGTTCGAAAATTGAGATAGCCGCGCGATGCGCTTCGTTAATTATTGCCTATCGGCCGTTGCTGCCCGACTATCGAGACAGTTCTTTCAACGTGGAAATTACGTACGACAGGTGTCGCGGTAATAGACTTCAATTTCGCTCGAGTTTATTATACGATCGCCCCTTATCGAGCCAAACGAGTATAAAACGAGACCGTAGGAATAACAACGAGCACGTTCTGCGACTTTCCGCTACGCGATGAAAGTATCACGGCCGAAGGACAGATTTTGCGAAAGATCATTAGCGTCGTAGAGGGATGATTGTAACGCGGGGAATATTAAGCGGCGGACGACAACGCGTTCGTTGCACCGTGTTAAAATTACGAGGCGCAAGGAACGTAAACGGTGGCTGGTACCAGGAGCAGATACGGCGGACCGCATCGCCGTTATTATTCCATAAATAATAAACGGAGTAGAAGCCACTTAGCGCGGCGGTAATTTAGGCCAAGTTCACCACCGAGTGGCCGATCCGGCCGTTTTTTTTTTCGTAATTACAGCAACGCGCGATTTCAATATCCGCATCGCGCCGGCTTAACCAGCTAATCATAGGTGTTCGCGTTGCACGTCGCCGTCCGTTAATTGGCGTCACGAACAGCGCAAGGAATGATGAACGGGAGCGTCGCGAGAACCGAGTAAAAAGCCGACGATGGTAGGGGAGAGGAAGAACGGGCGAGAACTAACGAAACGGGAACGTTGTCGTGGCGAACGGCGAAGAGACGGTACAAGAGGCGGCGTGCTTGCATCGGGATCAAATTGAAAAGTAATATCGATACCGAAGCGTGACATAATTGCTCGCTCGCATTGGCTCACGTAGCCGCAACTACGTCCGGCAGGATAATTACAAACTTCGCCCCTCCCCCCTCCACCTGCTTTCTTTCCGAGTCTCTTTCTCGTCACGATACCCCGTCGATTGGCTCCGCTTTGCAGCTCGACGTACGCGCGCTCGTCCACAGCTATCGGCTTTTAATAATCGCTCGTGAAACTCGTTAAGATTCCGCCGGTTAATCGACGTAATACGCGCGTTTCTCTTCTAATTGGCGAAATCGAGGTCTCAATCGGGAGCCGGCCGCTTCGTTTCACCGTTCAGCAACGAACGGCACCCGAAAATTAAGCGGCGACGCGAACGCGTCGACAAATTGTACACCGGCAACACGCGACTAGCTTATCGACGCGCGTCTACCACCAGGTGACGAACCTCTCGTCAACCGAGTGTGCTCGAGCCGCGATTTCGAGCCAAGAATTCGACCCGACCTGCCGCGATCGTTAACGAAGCGTGGACGCGAGATGGAACGGTCGTTTTAAATAGGAGATTAATTCCTGGGAACCTTTTAGCGTGATTTCGGTGATCCTTTATAGCCGTCCGACCCATGTAGGTATTACAGTGACATACGGACGTCGCTTAACTTAATAGTCGATGCGTTAACACGGGCTGGCGTTATAAAAGAAAAGATGGACAGGCCTACGTACGTGTCGCCCACGCGACGACACTGGGCGCCTAGCGTGCCTGCATTCACCTACACAAGGATACGCTTGACTCGTGAGGAAAAAAGAAAAATACGAACCCCCTTCGACGAAGATAATCAAAGGTATCGCGTAGCGGACGTATTCTCCGGGAATTATTATACTAAACGAGGTGCCACGACCGGGTGCCAAGACACCGAGTATTATCCCATTAGAATAAATGCAAAGTACAGTTCTACCTTCTCCCGCCTCCTCCACCTATCTCTCCTCTCTTCCCATCTCTTTTTCCGACCTCCTCGTCGTCCCGACCGATTCTCCTCTCCTACAGCGTTCGTCTCCCTTTTTCTCACCTGTTCCTCTCTATCCAGCGTTCTCGTCTCGTAAACGTGCTCGTTTCCTCTCTGTCTGTTTGATACGGGCTCGCGTCTGGTCTGGCGCAAGGGTGGAAAATAGGAGGCAGCCGGAGCGGTAGGGCGCATTTACATGATATGAATATAATGGAGAGGGACGGGTCGCTGGCAAACCCGGACTACGAGAGCGCTACCTGTTGAACGAAGAGTTCAAACCCACGGTGACCTACCGGATATATTCGGCCGGTATGGACCGGCGCCCCGGCCTTCGAGGTCATTTCTGCATCTTCCATTCACCTCTTTTCGAGTTCACCGACACTTGTTAACTCGAGGTAGCGCTTGTCCAAGCGCGAGCAGATTCGTCTTTCCGTTTGCGCGCGATTATTCTCTCTGCAGAAAAAGGGGGTAAAGAAAAGAAAAATCTCTTCGATCGAAATAGATCGCGATCGAGTAAGAACCGCGTCGATACATCGCCTGCAAAATATTAGCGAAACAGCGACGGCAGCGATTCTCCGTGAGAAGAGACAGTCCTTTCGGCGAAGAACAGAGAGGGAGAGAGAGAGAGAAAGAGAGAGAGAGAGTCGGGAGAATTACGCGAGAAAACTGAAGAGGAAATGTCACCTGTCCAATTAAGAACCACTCTCCTATCGACGATAAGATCTCTGGTGACGCGCGCACGAGACTAGACTCCGTTCTACGAAGCGCAGACAAGCGTGGTCGCGAGCATAAATACGAGTACGTATGTATAGGACAGAGCGTGTGTCATTCAACCAAGAGAACTCCGGATGTTTCCCTTCGTTTCGTCGATTCTCTTTCAACGCGTTCCATCTCATCCAACAGTCACGGGTCCCTGTTGTATTATGCGCTCATCGAGCGGAGCCGAGTTAAACCGTGACTACACATTCGATGCATTTCAATATCAACTTCGTCCGATCGTTTCCTTTCAAGTTAATTCGCATTCTTGCTCCCCCTACGCTCTTCCTTCGCCGATATTTCGAGGAAAACGCGCGACACAGTGTCGCGAAGGTGGTGGTTATTCCTCGAAGCTCGACGTTGCAATTTCCAGAGAGGCGGTAAGCGATCGTCTCGTAAAAATCGTTCCGAGGCAACCGGAGCACGTTTCGAGAGGCGAAACGCTGCTGAAATAAAGGACAGGGAAATAAAGAGAAGCCCCCGGCGGCAGGAGGAAGAGTCGAACATCGAGTCGAGAAACGGAGGGGGAGAAGCGCGAAGGCAATATAAAGGGCCAATAAAATCACGACGGTTAACAATACGGGCGGACTTGGCCCACCGCCTTCTTCGCCTCGCGTCCTCTCTCTTTAACACCTTGCGTCGCTCCGTGCTCTACCCTCCATGGACGAGGGAACGCGACCTGCACCCACCCTTGGTCAATTTTATCTGTCGCGTCAGCTTCGCCAGAATCTCTTCTAGAACCGCTCCGGTGAACTTGTGAAATTCCAAGTTCGCTACAGTCCCCGGGCAAACCCATCGGGAAATTGACGCGTGGAGATAACACGCGAGGAGGACGAAGCAGCCTCGAAGGAAAAAAAGCTCGTTGCCTGCCGTAATACAAGTGGCTATACTCTTTCGATCCTTTCCATCCTTTCGATCCTTTCGATCCGCCAAGGCGAGACGACGAAGCCGCGCCGAATATTCATGAAGTCCGAAAGTAACGGGACGACGCTCGTATCCCGGCGACTTCGAGAGGCGGTTGTATTCGCAACGACCAAATACTTTGCCAGGGACTACCGGTGTACGTGGCGACCGATCATGGACGAGAACGAGGGAATATCGAGGCAGAAGGAAGGCGAGTGTCTCGTTCGAAACGAGGCTCGAAATAAATTCGCAAAGTCGTTTCAGTCATCAAAGTCATCAAAGGCGATCGTCTCCGGTAGTGGCTGGTTCGAGAACGTCGGACAGAGCGACCGTCGCGGGTTCGCCGTTCGGACCAGTAGTCCGTACAAAGGAACAACAGATACGTCGTATGGCTGGCCGAAGCTCGATTAATTTCAATTCTCGTCGCACTCGGCCACTTCCTACGAGACGGTAAACACCGATTCCAACGAATCCCCGTACGAACAACGAAGGATAGCGAAGGATGAAAGAAAGAGGAAAGGACGCGAGGCGCCACGCTCTCGCGAGACGAGTCCATCGGAATCGTTCTCGCAGCCGGGTCACGATCGCGTTCGAGGACCACTGTGTCGCCGACGCCACGATCCATTAACGATATACGATCGCCTGTTCGGCCGTTTAAAGTCCGATCGAGCGAGAATCGCGACGGCGTTTATCGTCGCCGATTGCCGCCACTAGCTCGAGGAAAACGCATTCCAGAAAACTTTTATCGCCAGAGACGCTGTATCGTTCGCGATTGCTTCTGCTCCCGGATCTGGAATGTTCTTCGAAATCGCGAAGTCTTGCCTTTCGTTAAAGCGCGACACACGCCGCGGGACATTCCACGGCGTGATTTTTCTCTCCGCAAAGACCCGCGCGCTCCTTCTCCCGACATCGTGTATTAATGGCAGCGATTGAGAAAGCCTCGATTTCTCGATAGATCGTTATTAACCGCGCCGCTGGTAATTACCTTCGGCTAATAACTCGACGTAGCGCTCGCGGACAACTGCGATCGTGCACCGTGTCGACGCGGTGGATTTGCGCGCTCTCGATACCCGCGAACACCGATACGCGATACACGGAGAATGCCGTTCGACTTTGCAGCATCCAGCCGGAGCTAAGGTTTATTAGGGACAGGTAGGTCGAGAAGGTTTATCCCGCCGCGTAGACCGTATGCGATTTATGCTCGACCAAACGGTCTCGCGCGAGCCCTCGGCCGCGCGCTGTTTTTCGTTCCCCCGAACCCTGCGAATCCGCGATTGTTCGCGAGAACGCAAACCCCTTCTTCCTTCCTGGCTCTCGCGTCACGCACACGAGAACCGGGAAAATCGAGCCCTTGGACGTTCGATTAGCTCCGGTTCGCTTCGTTCTCGGAACTCGATCGTCTCGCTTCGCGTGGACGTATTAAGAACGACGCTCTCGGAAAGGAAAGAACTAGTAGACTCTAGACGCCGGCGGAAACGAAAGAAAAAACGAAAACGAAATGGAAAACGATACGCGTTAGGTTAGAGTGGTGATATTTCGAAATGCAAGAGGAGCGAATGGACGAATAGCGTACAGGAAACCGATTTCCGTGTCACGACGATAGGTTTCGTCGAAGGCGAACGATAAGGTCCGTTTGCCAACGGAACGAACGTCCAGCCGAAGGAGGCGTCGCGTAAACAAACGGTAGTCGGACAGTGGACAATTACAGATAGCCAGAAGGAACAATGACCAGGGAAGAGAATGAACGGCAGAGTCGTAAATCTTTGGCGGAAACAGGTGGACGCGCGTGATCGCGACTAGTATAGTTGATTGAGTAACTGACCTTGCGAAGAAAGCTGCGGCTGCGCTGGCCTGCGCCGGCGTCCCCGGTACCCCGCTCACGTTGTACGAGTACTTGGTCTCCTGGTACACTTGATACGCGCTTTGCGGCTTCGAGTGCGACGATCGGTGATAATAGTGATCGGCGTACACGCTCTTCTCCGCTGGACGTTCACCGGCGACCTTGGACAGGCCGTAACTCTGCATGGCGGACGAGGCGGACGTTTTCGAGTGACACTTCTCGTGGCCGTTCTTCTCCGGCCCGTGCATATGCGATTTCTCGTGGGCAGAAACAACCGTCGGCTTATCGATGGTGCCGTACGATTTGAAATCGTAGCCCTTCAACTCGCCGTAGTACTTAATGTTCTCGACCTTGAACCCGTGACCGACATCGTGACTCTTAGACTTGCCGGCCTCGTGCTTCCCGTAACCGAGTTCTTGGGCCGATTTCATTCTATCCGCGCACTTTCCGATGCCCTCGATACCGTGAAGAATAGCTTTCGTCGACGGTTTCTCGATCTTCAACATCGATCTGTCGCACAAACGTCCCTGCACCGCCTCGCTAGCCTTCAGCAAAGAATCCACGGCACCCTTGTATCTGTCGCACGTCGACGAATCGCACGGCACACCGGAACCACCGTGGCAAACATTAGCAGAAACGGTAGCGCAACCGCTGCTACCGCTTCCGCAAGAGCGATTTTGATGATGGTGCGACGACTTGGACGAGTCCGCGTGACACCTCGACGACGATATCACTTCGCAGTCCTCGTTACCATCGTCGTACGTCTCCTCCTTGCTCGAGTTATTGTTGTTGTTGTTGTTGTTCGGGCAACGCGTGTCGCACGACTTGTACGGGAGTCGCGACCGCGATGAAGGGCCGCGTGTTGCTTCTCGCGCGGTTGGCGTGATACTGGCCAGATTAGAGGGCGTCTCGGCGCCATGAGTGCCGCCGGTTCCCCTGCTGGAGTTACCACCACCGCCGCTGCCGCCACCGCCACCGCCACCGCCACCGCCAACGCCACCACCGGTACCGGTACCTATACTCCCTCCTCCTATTCCTCCTCCTACTCCTCCTACTCCTCCACCTTGTCGCTGTTTGCTCCTGTCCTCCTGTCCAATTGATAACATTACGCGTTACCGCCAATTGTTCTGAATTCGTGAAAACCTAATTGCCGCGGGCAAACTAGAAACGTAGGAATCGGGAGAGCGCGAGGACGCTGATTCTTGACAACGTAAGAGGAACGCAATTACATATATCGTACGTACGAGAGTGGCACTCACCTGCACGCGTTTGTAATCGTCCTGGCGTCTAGCCACTTCCGAGTACTTTGGAGGCGGTTCGCACCTCGGTGGCGTCTCCTGATACTTGGGCGGCCTGTCGAATTGTCTGTACTTGGGTGGATCGATGTAAGGATTGTTCTGATGCCTGTAATAGTTGGGCAGCTGACATTCCGTTAGGTCGGACTGCGATCTATTCAGCTGGTAGTTCGGCGGCGCGTTCGTCTTCTGTTCCTGATGGGCCTGTTTCGCGTGCTTCGCAGGGATCGCTTTTTCCTGCACGGTGTGCGACTTGTCCCGTTTCTCGCCTCTGTCCTTGCAGCTCTCCAGCTTGCCGTCTTTCGCCTTTTCTTGCGTCGCGGGCCCATCGATCTCGTAGAAGGTCAGTTCCTTTTTGCCCTGGCCCTTCTCCACCGCCGAACGATGAGCCTTCGAATGATGTTGAACGTTCTCCGCTCTGACGGGCGGATCGATCTGATAGAAAGTTAATTCGCGCGAGTCCTGCGACTTGGATCGCGTCTCGTGGCTCGAATGATGCTGCCTCTCGGGCTGCGAGTGACTCCGCAAGTACCTCTGATCGATTTTCCCGACACCGTCTTGATGCCTCGACGATAATCTCGCGAACCTCTCGTTCGGCGCCAGCCTGACCGAGTTGCGACCGTACTCCAGATACTCGTCGCCGTACTTGAACACTTGCCGCGGCTTATATTTCTCCTCGAACTGCGAGTAATTGTAAGTGTTGAAGCCCACCTGATTAAAGTTTCTGCTGAGATTGGACGAATCGTAGTCGGTCGACGTGACAGCCTCCATGTTTATCTGGAACAGAAGGGCCGAGAGACGAGCGTTACTGCAACTCCAAATGAACGTATCACAGAATGAACGTAGGGTTCGATGATAGGCGGATCGGGACGCGGAAGGCCGAAAACGGGAGGAAGATGCAGAAGGGCAACGCTTCGAGTCGAGGAGAAGAGAAGAGAAGAGACGAGAAGAGAAGAGAAGAGAAGAGAAGAGAAGAGAAGAGAAGAGAACGATTCAAGGGCGCTCGACGGAGCAATGGAATAAGGAGAAGGAGCCGAGAAGCAGGCCGGAGAGACCATAAATCGGGGAACGTCTTACTCCTAAATGGCCGGGGTATTTACCGTGAAACAAAAAGCCACGGCGCGATAAATAAAATCTGACACCGAGGGGGCGTGTCTTCGCGTCTCTGTCTACCTCCGTTTCGCGGATAAAGCGCCGCTGCGTCTTCTTCCTCTTCTACTTCTGCTTCTTTCAGCGGTTCTTTCGCTCGGTGCCGAGAAAAGCGGTCCGAGCGAACCCCTGGTCCGAAACGTCTGAAGAGGGTTGCACAGGAAGCCGGTCTCTCCTTCGCTCGGCTCCGAATTCCACGTCGAAAATCGAGTCGCGCTCGAGGAACCGGTTCGCACCTCCGGACCCGAAGGCCAATCGATCGCGCGTGTATGCGTGCACGTTGCGAGAGAGCTGCTTTCACGATACAACCGTGATCGCGCGGGTTTCTCTCGTCTTTTTCGCCTTTTTTTTCTCTCTCTCTCTCTCTCCGCTGTTCGAGCCCTTATCCAGAGTACGCTGCGAGGCAGTGGCACCGGCTGATGCGAGATCGCGATTAGACGATTCGACGAACTCGCGGCAATCCGCTTTCGACGAGATTGCGCCCTGCTTGCCGGCGATTGCTGCCTCTGCCGACCACGCGGGACGATTACGCTCCTCGTCGCTCCAATATCGCGAATTAAAATTCGAATTAACGTCCGAACGACCGGAGACCAAGCGGAGAACAAGAGGGAAGAAAAGTGGAAAACACCGAGGGAAATATGCCTAGCCGTGGATTATTCATCCGGTAATCGGTCCTTCTAACCTTTTGACCTGAAATCGAATTTCGCTGATCGTGCTCGGTCGAGAGAGCATCGTTTGACAAGTAATCGTTGCCGGGTCACCGGGTATATCGAAGTTCATAACTTCTTCTAGAACATCGAGAGTGCCCCCTCAGGGGCGGCCTCGGTTATATATTACCAGCTGTAATGAAGACTCCAACGGCAGCGAGCTACCGAGCCACAGCCTTGTTTATCGCCTTACCTCAAATATACAATTAACATGTTGAAAAGGCGCCCGAAGCTCTCGAAATCGCAACCTTCCTTTGCTCCGCGCCGACGAAAGAAAGGGTTGCGAAGCCTGCATTGCCAGTCTCGTTACCTCGTGACCACGGCTCGTTAAAGCGTGTCTGCATCCTTAACCCACGATCCCTTTCCCTCGTCCTCTCGCTGTCTTTCGAGAGACTTTCGAAATTACCGGTCGCCACCGACCGAATCACCGCAGATTTTCCAAGATTCGTCCACGGTCGCCGAGCTTATCAATCAAAAAGATCGATCGCTTTTCGAAACTTGCGTCAAACTGGCCTGAATGCTAGGGGAGGGGCGACGGGGGCACGATCGACTTTTCCCGACTCAACACAGCTGCCATTATTAAATATCATTAAAGAGAAAGGTTGTTCAGACCGGAGGCAGCGTAGAAGCCGCGTCGTTCACCGGCCATTTTCTTCCAATTATATTCAAAGAGGCCCGGATAATTCGCTCACGACGCCAGAAAATTAATCTTCGATCTCGATCCAAGTACGCGCGCTAAGCGGAGAGAACGGCGGCGTGCGGTCGACGCGCGACGCGAAACCGACGCAGTGAGAGATTTGCAAGAGACCGGAAGCCTTGCCTGCAAATAAGAACGAACTCGGTCGATCATTTCGCGCGGCACTCGACGCTTGAGCCGACTCGCTACGTAGACAACGTGTCCCCGAATACACGATACGCGCAATATTGATAGTCCGTCGCGGCAGAATTCTCATTTATCTTCATCCTTCAATTTCCCGTGTACACGTGCTCGATCGTCCGCGCCCGCTCAGCCCGGCGCAGAAATAAAAGAAGGCCGCCGTGTTTTCTAAAGTACACGCGCCCGAGAGTGATAGTCCTCCGAACGTATTCCAAGCGTCGCCGTCCGATCCGGCTACGCGACGGATATTGCATCGAATCGGCTAGAAAGTCTTTTCAGCCTTTCCGACTACCCGGAGGATAGATAGACCTGGCTCGCGTCTCGCCGGTGTATCTTCTGCATTTCCCCCTCGCCGATTATTTATCTCGTCTTCCTGGCAATCTTTCGAAAATTAATGGATCCGCCAAACTTCGCGAGTTTATACCATCTTTAATGCTGCATCTTTAATAACCCAACAATGTAAGCTTCTTTGCGCGCGGATCACGGTTCGATATTATTAACGAGGGGGCCGATAATTACGTATCATCCGTCTTTGGCTATCAATCATGTTACGATTATAAAGCGATTCGCGGAAGCAACGTTAAGACGAAGCACCTCGTGCGGCACCTTTCGCGCGATCTTCCAGCGTACAACGACAACGATGCTGGCGAAACGCGAGCCGACTTTCCTCGTGCCTCGTAACTATCCACCGCGTGCATAAATATCGATAGAATTTTTGAAAGTTCCACTTCGGAAGACGATAATAACGTTGTTTGCGTTGGCGATGATAAGTTTCGTTACAAAACGGCGGAGTTCGAACGGCGGGCCCGTGCCGTGTCTGCGAACGGGGCCCCGTAATTACGGTTACCGGCGAAATTATTCAGGCAGTCGCGCTATATACACGGGGTGTCCGCGGAGGAAACGACCACCTTGACGCAGACGGTCGGCCGATTAGTATTATTAGCGGCGTTAGGCGAAATCGGTAAGCGTCGTCCCCTGGTGTTTCGCCCTTTTCCTTTTTTTTTCTTTTTTTTTCTTTTTTCGTTTTTCTCTCCTCGTAGAGTCGCGTCGGTACATTCCACGCGCTGTACACCGGAATTTATCTCTCGACATCGGAAACGCGGTGTCCGTGTAAAAAAAGGTAAAGAACTCGGTTGATCACAGTGTTCAACGCGACGGTTGATAATCGTGCCCCCCACCCCTCCCGACAAAAGAGAAATCGTGTCCCCGATCGTAATAACGAGTCAACCGTGAGCATAATTAATCTCGAGCGGAACGGGAGACGGTTTCCAAGAAATTCTCTCGGAGGACGCGAAAAAGCGAGAGTCTTGCGACGCAAGAAAGGCTAACGAAGTCGATGCTTGAACGTTCTCAAGAATACCGACGAATCTTCTTACCGTGACTTCGCCAGGCTAATTAGTCGTTTAACCGACGACGGTTGTCGAAAATAGCGGTGGTTTCGAGTCGACGGAGTGACCTGCGTCGTTGGTTCCACCCTCGCAGCCGAGTCGAAACGCCGCAAACTGCAGCGAAAAGGAGCAGCAACGGGACTAGGAAGGGGATGCCGGTCCTGAGGTACGAGCGGCATTTCTCTTGGCAATTTGCGAATTATTAATTTAACCGTCCTCCCCCTTTAACGCTGCGAAGCCCGCGGCTAATATTTTCCCCGGAACCGGCAACAGTGGCAAGGGGGGCAGGGGGGTGGATGTAGGAGGTTGTCGGAGGATGGAGACGGAATTTGCAGAGAGAGGGATGAAACGAGAAAGACGAGATGAAAAGGAGGTTGAGAGAACTAGGAGCAGCGGTGGAAGGAGTTGGCACGATGTGGATGGTCGTATGGTCTCGCCACGGTACCCTTGGTTACCGTGCAAACGCGACCGAAACAAAGTTCCACTTCCAAACACGAAATAAAGGCGGCTAACAAACTCGATTGTGGTTATCGAGCTCGCAAAACGCTGCCACCGCGCGATAAATATTACGAGGAAGAAAACGACTTGGCCGTTTCATTAGCTGCCGGTTCGCACAGCGCTGTTGTCGCTGTCGAAGCGGCGCAGCACACCAAGAGAACGAAGGATCGCGTTTGAAATTATACATATTCTTGTAATAGACGATTCTACGTTCAGCAGGGAAATCAATCGAATCTCCGAAACCATTTCACGACCAAACGAACGGCCGTATCCCCGATTGTTCGTAAACCTAATTTATCGTCCGCTTATTGTTTCGCGTAACTAATCGATTTTGCGAGCGAGCGACCACCGACCGAGAGATCGTGGAGCGCGATTCGCAACTAACCGCCAGCTAAAAGCAACAAAACGACTCCACTCGCACGGAATCATAACTGGATTTCCCCCTGGTGGATGGGTTAACGGGGCCGGTATATATCCGATTTTCACAGCGGACTGACCTGTCTCAATGCCATCATCCCCTCCCCTGCCGTGTGCAGCGATCAAATTAGACGCGGCCGGTTGGTCGAACGAACGAGGATGACGTCTTCCTTCGTTCTGTCGCGTGTTTTGTTTCCGAATAAAGTGGTTTGTTACGATGAAGGGGTTAATATTTCCAGCTAGACTATCCCGTCAAGGTCTGTACAGACTGGGACGCGATCGCTGCCAGCACAGCATCCCAAATTGTTAAAGTCGATTAGGGATCGATCGTTTCTACCATCGTCTTCTCTTTTTCCCCCCAATTCTTGCAATTATTACGTACGTGACAGCGAGACGCGAATCTTGGTAACTCGGATGTCGTTCGACCGAAATCGGCCGATTTCTAAGCGTGCTTAGATTAGCGTGATTAGATCCGTGCAGACCTGTACGGACGGTGATTGTATGTCAGTCTGTACGGGCCTTTGGATCTCCGCCGCGATTTTCGTATCACGAACGTCTCGTTGTTTCCGCGGTAATCTGCGAGCTGTCTGTTTCTCTACAACGGAGTTTTTATAAGAGAAACAGATTCGACCGAATCGGTTGTCCCGAAAGTTTCTTTCCATTCGTAAGCAAATAATTAGATGCACAACCTTTTTTCCTTTAATATTATTTCGTTGAATCATGTACGATCCATTCTGTTCTATTTCTATTATCACGATCATACATGATTCGATGAAAGTAATACAAAACAGAGAACGCGATGCATCCATTGTTTCCTTACAAGACGAAAGAAACTTTCGCGGCAACCTCGTTAACTGCTTACGACTCGCCTGTTCGTAGCCACGAAAACTATCGCGTCAACTTCCGCTCGATCCTCCACGGGGACGATTTTTTCATTCCGTGGGATAGATGGAAATAGAAGAGGGTCGGCGGGAACTGGATAAGGGTCGCGTCTCTTTTAATATCGGTGGCGCTAAGAGCTTTTGAAAGGCGCGCGTAGAACCGTTAGATTCCGCTGATTGACTAACTGACACTCGGGCGGCAAAGAGGCGGTCGTGTCGGGGCCAAAGGGCCAGACAAAGGGAAAACTGAAGGATAACGGTCGAAGATAGAAAAGCGAAGCAAAGAGCAATCTCTTACGCTCGAGTTTGCCCTGTGCGTTGCTGGCAACATCCCCTCTCCCTGATCACTCCGAATAATCATCGCGGGACACAGTCAGCTCTCTCGCATCGCTGCAGCTACGAAAATGAGGAACGAAGCAGCCCAAGACCGCCACCGCTAGAAACAACCGTATCTAGGTTGCCGGATTGCACGCGGATCGTGCAATCGCGTTTAACGTTGACAGAGAAAAGGAGAGAACGGTACTCGTGTCAACTGAGAAACCTAGATTCGCTACAGAGTAAATATTGTAGGAGATCTATCCGTTGATGTGTTTAGGGGCACGCGACGATCATTTATCGGATTCCATGGTTAATGTTATTCGACGACGGAGAATCACGCGAGTAACGGATCAGCGAGATGATCGCGCACGTTACACCCTCGTATGAGATTTCCAGCGTTATCGATTGCGTCCCTTTCAGGATTTTCTTCTTCGACTACGAGAGAATCCAACGCCCACTGACCCCGTGCGATGTTTCTTCTCCGGCAGCTAATCCCTTTAATGTTTGGACCAAGAAAATCCCGTATACTCAGCGTTGATAAAGTTTTAAATTATTTCCGTTATTTCGCCAACCGCACTGTTTCTCTCAAGGACGTCTCGAGGAACGTGGTGCAGCACGTATCCGCGATGCATAAGATGTACGGATTAATTGAATACGTAACGAGAAGCCGAATTGAAAAGCAGCATTGTAAATGGGGCGGCAGTCGACGGACGCCAGAAAGAGAGCCATCGTTCGTTCTGCAAATTGAACGAACAGCTACATTATGGAAATTGAACGAACAAGGCTGAGATCGTCCGTTCATCTGCCAATGGCGTCTCTCGTGTAGTGGACTGTCGTGAAAATTTACCCTACTTTGGTCTCGGTTTTAGCGTTTCACGTTCCATAAAGAAACGGGGGTGGGGCGGAGGGGAGGGGGAGAAACGTGCGACAGTTTTTTTTTTTTTTTTTTTAACAGAAACTGCATCACGCGTTGGCACAGCGAGAGAACAACGAATGGCGAATCGAATTTGAAAAACGTCCGCACGAAAAGTGCCGACAAGGACGTCACGAACCTTTTAAAGCTGTCTGTTATCCTTGGCGGGCTCCCGAAGGACACTCTTATCTCCGGCCCGCTGTTTGCTTTGTGGATCTTAACAGGGTAACGTTCGCTGCCAGAAACGGTCCACGAGAAATTCTACATTGGCGAGTAACCGGCCGGCGCGAAGGGTCGAGTAGTGAAATAACAAGACCGAAATGCACGAGGGTGAACGCGAGTAACGCGGATGGAGGGAGAGAATGCGCGTCCCGGAGAAAATGAGAGGAACGTGCACGATAGAGAGAGACGGAAGGAGAGAGACACGAGGATAAGACGACAATCCGGTGCGCAAATGCCAGCGGGATTTAGATCGGACGTCTCTAATGGCAGTAGGATTTCAATGGCAAATGGCACCTGCCAGATCCTCGCCACTTGTTTGGCCAAAGGATTTGTAAAATCTGCAGAGATATCCGTGTGGATACTTATGCCGCTTATAGACGATATCGGCAAGTAGAGGCGGGAATAAAACCGCCTCATTGATTTAACAGGAATAAGCGGCGAGGAATAATTGATGAAACCTCGTAGGATGACAAAAGAAAGATGAAAATCTCAAGACAACGTGCCGTAGAAACGGGAAATTATCGCGCCAGTTTCAACAAGCTTCTATAACATTGCAGCCTGTACGACGCTCATCTTTTCGACCGTTATTCGCTATCTATGAAGCAACTTCGCCACGACATACCATTTTTCTCGGAACGTATTTTCTACGTCGCTCCCGTCTTATATTACGTCTTAAGGATGTCTGGCCGTACTCATCGTGATTTTTACCGGAGAACAAAGGAAAAGGGGAGCGGTGGACGCTGCTAACGAACCTCCGAATCACGAACTTTGACGACACCGCGAGAAACGGGGTCCTCGACGGTACGAGCGTGAACAAATATTATTCGGGGGAGGGCAGTTTTTCCATCGTGTTTTTCTTTTGCCGGACTGCATATCTAAAGAAGCGATAGCATCTAAGGATCTCACGATCTTCGACGATCTCGGCGAGCCGATCGACCGTGGAAGACCGACAAAAAAATGCACGTTACCCGGTCAAACGCGCGGCTCTTTCTAAAAGAGGACGAACGTCGTGTTATACTCCGCAGCAAAAACCGAATCTCCTCTACCCTCTGCCATTCGACAAGAGCAAACAATCTAACAAGCAAAAAGTCCCTTTTACGTCCCGAGTACCGAGAGAGAGTTGCTCAATGCTTGTTAAGAGAAGCAGGCCCGTCTTTCCGAGTGTCTTGCCTCTCCCGTTGGGAAAAGAAAGAAAGGAGAAAAAGAAGATGATGAAAAAAAAAAGAGGAGAGACGTACGAAGGGGCGGGGTGGCAGGCAGGGACAGGTGAAAGGGAGAAAACGGACGAAAAGCACGACGGGGGTTGTGTCCTTCGTTAGGAGACGTTAGCGAGGCACCTGGTGCACGATTACGCTCGCGCCACGCGCACATGGGGTTTCGTCGCGCTGGTGATGGCGCCTCTATGAGGGTTGAAAGGCTGGTGGACGCCCGACGACATCATGACGGATGGGAACGTCAGCCTTAACAGCGGTGAGCTTCGTCGGCATCCAAACAATAACGTTACGAATGTTTCGTTCTCGCAACGCTGTCCACTTCGACCGTCACGCTTTCACCGCGTCGAACTTTCCATCGTCATCGATCATCCGCTGGTAATCGGGTACCGCGTGTACCAAACACCGTGCGCGCGTAAAGTGGAATAAAACCGGAGGAAGAGATGGTCGATCGTTGATCACAGGCAGCATGGAAAATCGCTCGGAAGAAAGAACAACGGTGGAGCGCGTCGTTTGCAGTCTTTCTCGGAGGACTCGATTCCGAACGTCCTCCTCGACTCGGTATAAAGTATCGGGGCGAAAAGCGAGAGAGGAAGGACCACTTGGCTACGACAAAAGCGTTCCGCTGAATCACGCCACCCTTAAGAGGTCTCCTTGATTTATATCCAGGGAACGTGGTTTCCAAAGGACGACAAAGAAATTACTCGGCATTCGTAGGCTCGTTTTCCCGCTCGAACAGCCAACCATCGTCGGGCTTCCGATCCTCGTAAAAAGCCAAGTTTCCAGAGAACGATCTCTGCTCGGGCCACGCTCCTAACAGACAGGCACGCTGCGTTAAGCACGCGCGACCAAACGTCCCGACGAACGTCTCTGACCGCGCGATAACAATGAGACTGCAGTTCACCAGGCGAGCGATCCAGCGAGATCGATAGACAGAAAAGCGAGAGTAACTTGTCGCGTCGACGGATACTGGCGGAGGATTTGATGGATTTTAACCCCGACTGATATTCGATTACCGATCAACCTCCCTCCACCGATAATCCATTATAGTTCTTGCGTCGTCTCGCCCCAGGCTGAATACCTATTCCGCCAGTGACTCGTGCGTTTTCTGGAATTTATCAGCTAGAATTGGATCGCAAATGGGGTTTACACGGCATCTCGACTAATGGCAGGATGGGATGTAATGGATATATATATACATATATACATACATACATACATACATACATACATATATATATATAGGCGATGACCCGACGAGAAGATAATGCGATAATAATTCGAAATCGGATTTCTTTTGCAACATCCGCCAAGCCTATGCGTTGCGTTGCCGACGATGAGATATCCGTTTGCTTAAAATCGCGATGTTTTCGCCAACACCGCTTTGTGGTATTTACCACTTTCGATCGATTTACGGGCACTTGGACGCTGCAGCCAGACGAATGTCTACGGTCCGAAGGAGACCATCGCGGGGAATAGTTGTCGCGGGTCTTGGGGATATTTGCACACTTGCGGTAGACGCTATGTTGCGGCTCGGGGGGAGATGAGTCGGTGTATCGTGATACACAGAAGGGAGAGAAAAGGGCAGGGTTCCTTTAATCTTCGCGGATCAAAACGTCGCGGTGCGCTACGTCGCCACGAGACCGCCGCAACCAATACTCGCGTACGAGCGCCTGATTGCTCCGTGTGTTCGAGTAGAAGCCTAACGGCGTTTCAAAGGGGCGAGCGGCGCAAGGAAAATTGCATTGTAATTAAAACCGCGGCGTCTTTGTGGCACCCTGCTCGAAAAATGCACGCGCGAACCCTGAGTGCACTCGGATCGCGCGCGTGATCCTCCTCGCGCGATTGTGAGCGTAAAGAGGGCGCCGGTTGATATTATCGCGGGCAATAATCATTTACAATTGTTTCGTCAGGCGTGCGACGGTTGCGAACGACGCGCGCTTTTCCTACGCGAAAATAACGCGCTCGCGACGGAAGGAGTAACGAACTTGGCAATGACAATGCGCAGGTCGAAGACAACTGGCGAGAACGAAAGTTTCGCGAAGGCAACAGAAACGAAAGGAACCCGCCGGCGGAGAGCGAAACTCGCGCCGCCGTGCCATCGACGGCGAATTCTATTTAAAACAAAGGAAACTATCGGGACGTGCAACGAATCTTCTTCACGGTCCATAAATCAGCGGTAGCCGCGTTGGAACTTTAATCGCGTCCGGACGAGTGGCCCCGTTCCAATTTTCTTACGACCAGTCACGGCTCCGCGCATAGAGCTTCGTCGAGGAGTAACTTACGAAGGAAGAACTTGCTTCGATGAATTTTACACCAACCCCCGGTCGTTCGACTCTTTCCGCAAATATTCCCGCTCTCTTGGGTCACTTGCCGCTAATGAAACACGGCATACACAAGGCTACTCGTTGATTTCAAGCGAGCGATCCTCGTTGAAAGTGATTTCAATTCGCATCGTAACGTTCCTTTGAAGACGAACGAGGGGCACGCGCTCGAGTGTTGGCCCAACCGCGTCGATTTGGCGACACTCGGACGCGGTAACGTAATTTCATCGGCCTGTGCTGGCGGCTACTGACCCTCGCAAGCTTCACGAAAAGTCATGCTTTCGTTCCAGCCTGTCCCTCGGTTTCGCTCGACCCTCCGAATAATAAACGGATTGTTAGCATTGATTAAAGCGCACTGCGGATGAGACGGTCCGTTCGTAGTTTCTGTTCGTAGTTTCTGTTCGTAGTTTCCGCGCTCCCTCTGCGGTCTGTCCCCGCGCGGATCAAGCCCGAACCGATTCCTCGGGAACACGTCGGTGTCAGAATGGTTTATGTCTTACGCATCCCCAGGAAATTGCTTCCGATTGCTTTCGACCGATCGAGGTCGAAGGTCGCGGTGCCCAGACCGCCCGTAGATCTTAATTAAGAACCGCTGCGACGCGACGCGGCGTCTGTTTACCGTCACGGAATTTGTCAGAAAGTATCTCACGAAACGTGGAAACGCGGCGATGAACTGTCTACGTGGAAGGACGAAGCTAGCTAGCTATATCTATAGCTATAGCTATATCTATAGCTATAGCTATATCCTAAAAGCTATCTATCGAGAAAGGCTTATGCGAAAATACGAGAACAAAAGAGGGCCGTTTGCGTAGATGTAGCATCGTAGAAAAATGTAGCAGACGAGTTTCTCGCAGAGACAACGGTCCGTACTTTCTCGTTAAGAAGACAGTCGTGGCGATTCTCGATCGGTTAAAATATCGCACCGGGTTCCGCGGCGTCTCCGCATCGACGTTGCCGCGTTTTCGGCCGGACGAAGGGAAAATAACGAGGTCGTCGGTTACTTCCCTTAACAACCTCGAGGCAGCGCCGCCGTGTGATTGTCGCGCGGCGAGATGCGTCGTCCACCTTTCCTTCCCTCTGTTCTCGTTTTCGTAAGAACCTGACGTAGCGATACAGCCTCCGCTGCCTTTCTAAAGACGGCTTTTCATTTAACCGCCTCGTATCGCGAGGCGCGTCCTTTTCGCGGCTTCGCTCGAGAGCCTGACAGAGCGCTCGCCAACCGAAAGAACAGGCCTCCATCGCATATTATGTCGGCCTAACGCGCGTGACCTCCGCATAATGGAGGCCGAATGTCCTCCCTTTCTCGGGCTGTACGTTCGGACAACTCTTGTAACGAGCTGCCTCTCGCAACCCCCAGCGAGCGAATTCTAGTTCTCGCGTAATGGAAAGACGGTGCCTGCTGGATTTTAATTACGAGAAAGAAGCAACCGCTGGCGTACCGGACGTACCGCGTTTCCCTAGGCTCGACTCGGAGATCATTGGTAAATATTAAGATTCGTCCAAGAGGAGAAAGAAGAATTTTTAATTCATTATCGTTGGTTTCCCGCAGCGACCTCCCGCGCCGGAAGCATCGTCCAGAGTGGCAAGTGTCCGCGTTGCTTTCTCACTGGCTACAATTAATCACCAGCGAATATCCCTAACCATGCGATTCAGGGATCCATCAGAGATCCATCAGGGACCCAATGCCACGTCTCTCGTTAATGCGCGTAATTAACGAATTGCGATCGCTAATTACCCACGCGACTACGAAGAATTTACAGGTGAACCGGGGTGTATCGGTACGTCGTGCAAGCTCGAGCTTCTGGGTCCGCTAATTACACCACTGATCTGATTAACTAAACACGTCCCTCCGGCTTCCGCTCTTTTTCCCGCAACGAGAGTCACCTCGTTTCCGGCGGACTTGAACCGACCGGCTCGCGTGTCTCTCGCGCTCTCACGTAAAAATGTCGTTAATGCGATCTACCCAGGTGGTCTCCACGGTTGCGAGTCGAAACCGTTTCGGACAAATTGCAGCGTGACACGCACGCCGACTATCATCCTCGTCTCTTTCTCGTGTCGCGAGTCGCCAACTCGACGATCGTTTCCTCCGACGGGAGAACGTTCAAAGAAACCAAGATCGTAACACGATCGTAACGGGAAGATTGCGAAGATACACGAGGTTAACGATAGTTAAACGATCTACCACGACGTAATTCTACGTTTAAGACACAAAAGGTTTAACGGTTCTCTTGGAAGCAACCCCCCGACGTGACCTAATGGCCTGCGAAACGAATGTGCCGGGAAGATGCGAGCTGGGCCCATCGATCCCGCGATGATACACCCTACGAAGCCACGCCGTCGATAGCAGTGATTTAATTTCGGAGACTCATCTTGCAGATTGGGGGAGCAGCAACTTTTCAATCAGCCGTCAAGTCCGCGGTCGCAAGGGGGCGGATGGCTGCGGACCGCAAGTATCTTGGACCAAACACTATGAAATTCCGGTACACGTGCTGGGGTGGCCAACGTTATCGGCCGGAAGCATCGCCGTCGAGAACGGCTACATGATAGAACGTCCGATAACAAAATCGTTCGGGAAAGATATATACTGCGATCGACAGACCATTTCCATTTTGAATCGATCGTATTTAAAAGAATCCACGCGAATGCATTCGATATAATGTTTACATTTCCATTTCGAGCAACCGCAGCCACGAACGTTTAACTATCCCCTGCCAGGAATGACGGAAATTGTTTTATTCCTCTGAACGCACGGTTCTATCTTTCGAGAGAGATTCGACTGTGGAGCAGGCGGTAATCGTCGATACATACGCGTTCGCCGGTGTGGCGCGCTTTAAAAATAATTATTTTAATTGCGACTTGGCGTCCAGCAGACGCTGCGAAGATTTTTGAAACGGGCGTTCTCGATGTAGGAACAGCAGAGGGAGCAGACAGAGGAGACAGCTGACGTGCTTGAAACGCCAGGCAACGACGGGTTGGCGAAGGGTAGTAGCCGGAAAAACGGCGAGATTCAAAGCCAGTTTAATCCGCGCGGCCGAGCCTGTGGAAATATTTTCTTAACGAGAATATTCAATTTTCGCGATCGATTCGCCGGCGTTCTGGCCGCTGAAAATTATTCGCGCACCCTCGCCGCTTCGTCGCCACTCGATATCGGTTTCAGCCCCGATTTTCCACGGTGGTGTCGGCAGGCGTCGGCAGGCGTCGCGTCACGCGGGCAGGCGGACGGATAAGTCTCCGACGCGCGATATAAAGCGATCGTAAGGACACGCGCAAACGAATAGAAAACGTTGCGTTACGAGACACGACGTTGCGTTAGGCTTTCAGCGTTGTCTGTTTATCGCCAAGGTCAGAGAAAAGGGTTGGAATGAAGGCGGGCGAAGGCACGCGAAAAAAAAGGGGGGAGGGGACACGCCGTCGGGCGAAATCACGGCGAATGAGACGGCCGACGAATTCCTACGGAATTCCAGAACATGGAAATCCGACGAGCACACGTCGATCCAACCACAATATATCGTGTGTCCGAGAGAAGGCCTTGCGTTGTCGGCCATTCCAAGAGTGACGGGAAAGTTTTGTCGATAGCGGCGCGCGTTCCCCCGTACCTATAACGAATTCCGATACGCCGATCCGGCTTTAATATCCCGCCACACCACGGCCATTAACACTTTTATAATAACGCATTATATTATATAACATGCCGGGGCTCATTAATGCGCGGTGTTCAACGATTCGTTGCGCGGCCAGAAAAATTTCGTCATCCCGGCTCGATCAATGGACGTGCTTGCAACGATGAATACGCAATATGATACGCTAATCCTGGCATTCGGAATATTACTAACGCGCCGCATGTTCGTCATTAAATTACTTATTAATGCGTACCGTTTAATTTCGAACAAGCTGGTCGGCTTAATAAAAGCAAACTGCGCGAAATCGTACACGCGCTGTGTTTCGTTCGTAGCCGAGAAAATTCTGTCGATCGAATTTTCCGCGAATTACCAGCTACGATTATATCGTTGCCTCGTTTCGTAGGAAAACAACGACGGGAAAATTTCTACGGCTGATCGACGATAACGACGACACGACCGCCGTAACTGTGACGACGATTATTTCACGTTGCCGGGCAAATGGCACAAGAACATAGCCGCGGTGGTGTGCAGCAGCGTGGTCTCCGGGTTAACCAACCGAATAGAAGTATGATTTATAAGAAGGGGAAGAAACGAGAGTTCTTGCGACACGCTGGCGAAACGTCAACGTCGGGGTTCGAAATCTGCGCACCGCCCGTCTCTATCGTGTAAATTCCATCTGCGCGTAATATCGAATAAATAAGAGTGGAAGAGATATGGCGGATTCGTTCGCGTCGTGCTGTTATCACATTTTTTTTCAAGTTTTCGGATGTCTCGATTAATCCGAACTACGTTTCCACGTAGGCAAGGCAATAAATCGTTCAGAAAATTCAATCGAATCGGGGCTGCGTGTTCGCGTATCGGTTTTTCTCCTTCATTCTATCAGCGCGAAACAGAAATGACAGGCTTTCGGGCGCCCATGGGCGCTCTCACACCGATCAAATATTCCTCGCGTTGCCCTCGCGAGGCGTCTAAAGTAAACCGTACAGCCGCGAGACCAATAAATTAAACGATAAATTTTTCGACAACGCGGACGATTCGCCGCGCCATCTTCTCCTCCTCTTGTTCCGATCTTTGCCCGTGGTATTTTCTTCTTCGCCGTCTGACGAGAAATAAAGTGGCCGTAAATCCCGTCGTCTCTCTCCCTCCGCTACGTTGGATCTCGCGTTACTTTCCTTCCACAAGCGTGTGCGAGTATTTAGGCTATTGCCCGCTACTTACCAGCAATATCCGAGAATCGCGTATCTTTCCACCCCACTAATCTCGGGGTCGAAGAGAAATGACCGTGAAACGGCGAACGATACCGCGCAGAGATCGTTAAGCGCATCAGGAGGTTGTTATTTCTACCGGGAGAATGTTACATTGCAGTGGAAACGAGCGACCTCGAGTCGGATAAAGGTCAGAGGGACAACCTTCGGGCAAATTTCTCATTTCCGAAGGAGATACGCACCGCCGGTGTTCCAGGCGCCACTAATTTTGTCGCCGGTTAATTAACAAGTGACGCTTGCCTCTATACGATTTCAACGATGTATTAGCGGATGAAGTTTCATCGGCTAAACTAAATCGCGTCGCGTCGCGTCGCGTCGCGTCGTTTACGCTTCGGAGGATAAGAATTCACGGTAGCAGGTGTCAAACGCTGAACGAGGCCGGAAGAGGAAGGGGACAATATATGGAAAAAGCCGCGTAACGCGTATGCAACTGGGAAAACATGTGGACGGTCAGCGAACCGTGACGAATTCTCCGTTTTCGATCTGGTCTAGATTAAAACCATATATCGGAAACCGAGAAACAAACTATGTAACTTTTCACGGTTTTACGGCAAGCCGCTCGCCGATTTGATTTGTTCGTCGGTGCGCGAAACCAACCGACTCTGTATAACTCTCTCGATTTACTCGACGCACGGTCGCGCGCGGGATCTCGCGAATTTTTGCAAATTTCGTCCAAACCAAAACAAAAGAGTTGAAAAGGGGTGGGGAGGTGGTGCGGGAAAGGATATTTCGCGCGAATGCACGGTTTCCCAGACGAATAGGACAGAGCGTAATTATTTTCGGTCCGAGGCGGGAGAAAGGAAACCTCTGGCGCGCTATCCGCCGAACGCATTTTCCCAATAAAACTATAAAACCCAACGGCCTTTAATTTTTTATACTATCCCGGTATCCCTACGCGCGCCGTAAAACCTAGTCCATTGTCTCTGGTTTGGTATTTCAACGATTTAAATGTCCGATACGTCCGGCAGAATGCCTGCGGACGTGCAAACGTCCATGGATTAATTTACACTGGGTTTTTCGTGGTGGTGCGGAATTTGATGGAATTTTATACGTCTCTCTCTATCGTCTGTCTAAATATTTGGATTATTTTTTCTCAAAAGCTCGCGCCGTCCATCGTCGTACATCGACCGACTCGCCCCTTCCACTTTTCTTTTTATCAAATGTCCACGTTACGATGCATTGTTGCCGAATACGGCGAACGCGAACGATTCAACGGCATTCTACTAATCTTTGCCCCCGATTCCTGCCACGCGGTTAATCGAGACGAAACGTGGCGCCGATTCCAGCCCGCGGACAACGCGAACGATATCACGGTTGGCCGCGACAAATGCACGAAGAATACAAAAACCCAAGAAGGTTCCTCCTTTCCGGCGCGTAATGATTCGTCCCGTTTGTCGAGGCCGAGCGACGACATTCGTCGAATCCGATTAATCAAATCGAAAGATTCTTTCGTAGGGCGCGTTACGAAGCAATTAAAGCGCAGGATTAATTGCGACCGCACGCCGGGAAAAATAAGTCCATAAATTAACGACGCTCGACGTTCTGCTTCCTTGCTCTGTTCCCTCCCTTCCTCTTCTTCTCCCTCTCTCTCTCTCTCTCTTTCTCTCTCTCCACCCCTCATCGCCTCCTGTCCCTGATTCACCGCGTCGACATACTCGCCTCGCTTCCATCCCCTCGTCGAGCGCCGACAATCTTTTCTCTTGCCACGGATAACTTATTGCCCGGACTACGCACTGCGCATTTTCGAAGCGATTAAGCTGTTACCCAATTTGTTTTTTATCCACTCGCTGGCTCCCTTCGACCGCCAGGTTCTCGTCGGGAGACTTTTGAAAACTTTCGCCGCTGTATTCGGCGTTGTCGGCGATGCAGGATCAAGCAGCGAGTGGACCGAGGGATCAAGGGGAGATAACGAATTCATCTTTATCCCATCTTGCCGTGTAATTACAGTCGGGTAACCATAATACCGTACGAACAATCGTCAGAATTTCGCCAAAGTTGTTTCTCGTCCGATCCTGTCCCCGCTCGTATCTGCGAGGCGATAGAACGTAGGTAGTAGATGGTAGAACGTTTTTATCGTCGATTTCGCCGGTACACGCCTGACCACGGTTGCCGACGTTTACGTTTACGTAAGGTAGAACGCATAGCTCGGGAAATAGATACGTATCTACGGCGTGCTAGGCATCCGCTATATGCAAATCGCCGACGTGAAAGTTAATCTTTCGCGATCCATTGCAACGTTCGTTCGACGGTAACCGTCTTCTTATCTTTCATTGCCATTTGCAACGTTACCGGGGCGCGAACGATACCGATGATATTCCGTTGGCGTACGAACGGCCAACGTGCTCCTCCTTTCGCTTCGCTATCGTTTTCCAACGACAATTTTCACGAAGAAAAGGAGGTCGTTGGTGCACGGTTCGGTACACCGAGGCCCCGAAATCCGAGTCTTCCGTTGCCCTCGGCCAGATTGTTTTCATCGATCCAGCTATCCGCACCTTCCCAACCGCGCCTCCTCCTCCCTTCGGAGCTAATTGCGCGAATGGTACGCCCCGAATTCGCACCATTTTCATCCCGTTCCGTCTATTCAATCGGAGAACCGCGCGGAGAGGCCCTCGCGCCCTCGCTACGCGCGGCGACGAAACGAAACGTCGCGGTTCGATGGCTCTCGCTCTCCACAGAGGGGTGGTAGTAGTAGCTGCGAAAAAGGGGCCAGAAAAATTCGAACGACGGAAAACGCTGACTACGAAATAACCGGCGTTGTTGAGGGACGACGTCGCTTTTTTTATGCGACACAAAGTAGCACTTTGCCAAATGACCCGAGTCTTTTTAGGGCGTTACCGGCGCCGCCACCTTCGACATCGACGTCGCGGCGATCACGCCACGGCACGGGCGGAAGTTCGCTCGCGTCGAGATCGCAGCCACCCCGTCGAACGGTTCCCTGCGTCTGCACGCGTCCGTGTCGCGAAGAATAGGCGGCCTTGATCCCAGAGATTGGAGAGAAATCGCGTGATCGATCGGTTCGACGATAGAACAAAACCGTGTCCATCGTTAGGAACAAAGCGGCAAACGATCGCGTCAAATTCGACACTGTCCGGAAAACGTCGCGATTTTCGAGTTCGTAGTCGATTTCCGTCGTTTCGACCGGCGATGGAACGTTTGCTGCGCGAGAAACGACCAGGTACGCGACCATATATCTGGTTTATAAATATTAAACCGAGGGTGGTACGGTCCCGGTGCCCGAGAAGGTATCATAACCTTAAGACGTCAGACCGTGCATTGAAGGGGGATCAGGGGGATTTGCGGAAGGTATCCCTCGTTCCACGATATTACCCCTTATACTCGCCGACTTACACTCACGAGAACGTACACACTGCGACCGTCTAACGTATACGCCGAACGCTATCCATAAAATTATGACGCCACTGCGTTTATGACTTCTGCCAGGCAGCCTATTCCTGCCTCGATTGATTCTTCGAACTGACTTATCGCCAACACGCCTTTTCTCCGACACGATCTTTGGAGAATCGCGTTTGGAGAAACGCGAGGGCGTTTAAAGTCGTCTAATACGGTTGGCAAACGATTTACGTCGGCGAAACGCACGGATGGACGACAACGTTTTCGACGCGATTTATTCGACGATCGGAAAATCCAAAGGAATCCCTCCGCTGTTCGTTCGTCCGGTTGCATCGTCATATTCTCGGCGAACAGCATGGAGATCCTTTCGTTGAAATGGAGCAGAAATTCGAGAAGCTGAGCGCGGAGAATAGCGAGCTGCGCGAAACGACGGTTGTATATTAAGGAGAAGGAGGAGACACTCGACGAGACTCGGCAAGTTTCATTTGCACCCTCGCGTTCTTCGACGTCGTGAAACACGCCGGGGCTTAAGTTGCTACCCGAAAACCGTGTACACGACTTCTCGTTATTAATTACTGGAAAACTCGCTGCTGCAGCCGTACACCCATCAAAACAACGCGCCGACACGCGGTCTCGAACGGTCGAGCGCGGATTTACGGGGTAGCGATCCGACTAAATGGATCCGGAGACCGGTCAATCATTTTTCAGACGGGCCAAGATAATTTTTCACTCGAGCGTCTTGAATTTTCCGTGGCAGGCCTGGTGGGAACCGAGCGAGTCCCGGCCTTCTGGCGAGTCTTTCAGCGAGAATATCTAACGAGACACGCGACGATACAGCACGCCGGCGTGTCTCTTCGTCAAAGCGAGCCATTGTCGCCGACGTTTGAAAGGGACGCTTGGAAACGTCGGGGGAAAAGAAGCGGGACGGTGTACCCGGCGTCTTTGGCCACGGATATCGCGCGGAAAACGCGGCTGAGAAACAATGCACGCCGAGGAACAGGGAAGACGGCTTGCGAGAAGGAAGACACCGTGCAAAGAGGAACAAGAAGAGAAGAGAAACATCGCTGGAAAAAGGTATGAGAATCCCCCGGCCAATTTACCATAAACTTAGAGGTTTATGGAGGGAAAGTAGCCGGATATTACCGGAAGGAGCGCGAGAAATGCGAACCGCGATACCGAGACCGCTGCTGGATAAGAATATTAGGCGTAGAGGAAAAAGAAGAAATATCGAGAGAAAAAGGGGATCGGGTGCGGTGGGTGAAGAGGAGGGGCCAGAGGAAACGGAAGAAGGGACGAGGGGATTGAACAACGGAATTAAAACGCAGCCCGGCGTACTTTCTTCCCGGGCAAGAAAAACGTAAAACCTGCACACGCCGTCGCTGCCTCCGGGCCAGCTGCCCCTTGTCGAGAATTTATGAATGCTTTATTTAATTTGGGATTCGGACTGTGCGTTTTTCCCGCCAGCCAGAGTTTTTCTTCGAGGAGCACGCAACGTCGCGGCGTGCTATTGTCGCGGTACCGGTCGCGTATTCCCAACTGATCTGTGGCTAACGTCCACGATGATAATTAAAAGGTATTCTTTTCTTCTGTCTTACGATTCCTTATTTTCCTTGCGTCGTTCGTATCGATGATTCTACGATGTCTCGTCCCAAGAATCTCCGGCAACGCCCTTCTGCTCCGCTCTTTCCAGACGCCATTACGACCAAAGTTTCCGCTTACTCGGGAAACGGGAATACGTCGCTGTTTTCTCTTCTCTCCGTTCCAAGGAGTTTGTGTAACGAGTCGGACGATTAAGGAATTTTCCATGACGAATGACCGATCCGTGGCGAGGCGATCCTTCGCTGAAACGCTCGCGAGAAAAAGCGTAGAGGCGGTCGCGCACGGTACAAGCATGCAACGCTCGATAATAAATCAGAATTTTTCGTCGGGCGGAGGAGGGGTGCCGAATGGTGTGGAACGCGAGTGAATAGCGGGAGACGTATACGAGGAACGTCGGGGTGGTCGGAAGATATCGGAGGGGTTGAAAAATTAAACAAAAACAAAGGGTGCGCGCAATTACAATGAAGGAAATAAGCAGGCATTGATAACGCGACGAATCAGGAGTCCGAGCTAAACGACAATGGGATATCAGAATGGCTATTATACTCGGCGTAGACTCAATTATTTTAAGCCACTTTTGTGCCGCGCTAATGAAGCGAACAAAGCAGAATATTAAACCAGCCTTCTATCCTTCTTCCCTTATCTGTCCCCAACGAGTCTACGACGCTTTGCGTTCGTAATCTTCGACTTTGCGCTGCGAGGATCGATACGCCTCGCTTCCGAGTACCATTTTCTACGTCCACGTACCATTCTTAATCCATTCGTGATCGTTTTTCCAAGCACGTTACAGCTTGCTGAAAACTTGCTTTCTTATCGGAGCGTAGCAATTCCGACAAGAGAATGTATCATCGAGCCTGGCAAAGATACAAGGAAGCTAGGAAACTTCGACGAAAGAAACGCGAGAAATATTCATCGACCTCGAAGGTTACGGGCCGACTTCCTACGAAAATAGCGACGACATAGCGAGAACACCGAGGCGCGATACTACTCGAGAAGTCATCGCACCCCGCTGTAATTTCTGTACGGGGTGACTAGGCGGATTCTTTCGACTCGGAAGAAACCAGTTTCTTCCGCGCCATCGAAGCTCGGGATTCTCCGATCTGGCTGCATGGAATCACCGCCCGCAGAAATATCGAAAAGGTGTTCCGTCGTAAAATTCATCGAGCACGGTGGCAGATTCGAAAGGGATGCCTTGATAGGGGACGCGAGTGACAGCGAGAAGGAGATATCGCGATGCAAATCGATCGCCACGCAACGGTATTTACTGCTTCGTCGGTTACTTGTCGGTAACAAGACGTCTTGAAAAGCCTCGGGAAAACCTTGTTAATTAGACGTCCGAAGTAAAGCGCGAGACGTAAGGCAACGACGGGACCGGGAAGAGAAATAGCGGGGACGTTCTCAATGTCGGGACCCCATAGACATGACTTTAATTCCGGCAAGAAGAGCGATGTTTTCCAAGTAAAATCCTTCTCTACCGCGTCGAGGAGGCTCTCCCTGCTCGTTTTCAATAGCACGCATAATAGCATTATTCGTCCGTGGGTCTTCGTTTTTCAATTGTCCACGATAAAATCGCCAACAATAGACGCGACTGGCGTTATAACGTTCTCGCGTGTATCTTACGTCGACCAGAGACATATCGTCCTCCAAGGATGTCGCGAGAAGCTCGGCATACGCGTGGAACGCTTAGACGCGCCGCTCGATTCCCGAACAAATAATTCACCCGTCGGACAAGACTTAATTATCTGCTTTTTCCCTTATTACTCGTTGTCGTCGCACCAGCTCGATTTACGACCGTCCCGATAAAGTCAACGGCTCTACATTAACATTACGTAATACTCGTACTATCTCCCGTCGACTGGAAAACGGCCACGGCGAAAATAAAAGAGGGGCACTCCGAGCATTTTCTACGCTCGAACGGTTGAGTAATGGTGAAGGGTAGAGATCGGTACGGATGCTGGTGAGCGCTGTGATGGCAATGCCGGGGAAAAAAAAAGAAAAAGAGACGGAGGAAAGACGATGTTTGAAAGGGGGTTACAAATCGGCCGTGAAATCCAAGATTTAACCCCATCTTCCTGCGCGAAGGCGACGAAATCAAGCCCCTCTCGGCTCTCTGATATGATAAACACCGAAAATGACAGCAGCCACCCCGTGTCTTTCCCCTGTACCCTCTCCCCTTTTTCATCCCTCTTCGCTTCTCCATCGGTTTCTGCTCGTCTTCCCAGAGCTCCTCGAGTTAATCACGTCAGGCGGGCAGACCCTCTGATTAAAACGGGCCTCCATCCCTTCTTATTATTATTGTTATTAGAGGAACTGAGTGCAGGGCACTCGGGGAATCGCGTCAGAATAGACGGCGCCGTTGTGTATCTACGTGTGCCTTCGTAGATACACGTGGACGAACGTAGACACGGAAAGGAGCAACGTGCGCGTTCGTTCCCCCTACCTTCTCCTAATCGTCCGAATTTTCGAGATTATTAAATGGCTGACGGGACTACGAACGAATCGTGTTTCGTCCGTTCCTTAATTAACTTTCCTCGCCGCGCTATCAATCGACCGAAATATATCGCGTTGAAACTTCGCACCACGACAACGGCTGATTCGTGATTTATCTGTACGTTGACGCCCTCGTTGCCGTCGCGTGCGGAATAATTCTAATCGAGGCGTAAATTGAAAGACGCGATCTCGTACGAATATTAATCTATCGAATAGACTGCGTACAATCGGACTTGTCTTCTTGTAGCAACGTTCTTTCGGAAACGATGCCTATCGATCAGAGAAGAAAGTCACCGGGAATTCAGAACCGGTTGCAACGCGGTAAATTATATACGCTATCTATCTTGCCGCCAAGTGGCAAATTATATACACGATATCTATCGTGTATAATTCGCGCATATCGTGTCACGTTTTCATAGCGATAAGTAAAGACGCTGCAAACGAAAATAATTCGGAACCGGAACCAGCAGACGCGCACGGTGATCGAGCGATCACCATCGGCGATTTTCTACGATGGAATGCGTCTACTGGCCATCACAGACGGACGACTGTCCGCAGATTGGACACTGTCCGCGATAAAGTGGTAGCATAGTTGTCCAAGTGGTTCTTCTCGCTTCTAGGAAAACTCTACATCCGCTCTATCTCTAAACTCTACATCACTGTTTAGTTCTCCTAGTCATCGAAGCCATTGAGAGTCGTTCAGTACTGAATCAATTTGAAGGGCCACTCAGGCTCGTAGCCTTCTTGGAACGTGCCTTGTACAGATCGGATATAGCGGGGTATAGACGGGCCGGTTTAGGAATTATACAAATACCCATAGGGCCATGGAGCTTCTCGATGCTCCGTTAGAAGGCGGATCTGGATCAGCGTACATTGTACTTGTACTTGTACTTACGCCTCTTTGCTTGAATATGTTTCTATTGCACAATTCATCCACGAGTTGCTCCATTCGTAGATAACCTCGGCGATAGTTGACAAGAACAATGCTGGAGGAAGTGACCACCGGTGACCACCACGGCTGACCACGAATTAGACACTGAGTTCGCGTCGAGTTCGCGCCGAGCGAACTTCGACTGAGTAAGCACTTCGACCTAGAGCGTGGAGTAAATTAGGCTCGGAAGGTGATAAAAATCGAAGCCATAGGTGCTATATAGATGAAAAAACTACTCGTGAAAGAAAGAACGCTTTTATCCGTTGTTCGATGGATCGCAGCGATCGATGGTTAAACCTGCAAGCGTCTGGTTGTCGACAGATGTTCTACGATAGTTTTGCATTCGATTTGAATATTTCTTAATAAACCGCATACTAACAAAGTACCGCGTACGCTACTCGCGTCGCGCCATCAATCGATTCGCCGCCAGTCGAGGCTTTAATTTAAGATCTGGTTTCATCGTGGAAGCTACCGAACAAATGGCGCCGTTCGATGCTGACGGAAGTAGACTACCGGCATATACACGCTTCGAAACTCGTCCTGTTGAGCAGCGCGGAAAGCTGCAGCCGTTGCCGCGGAAGATCGAATCGCCGATCGAACGATGATCCGGTTTCACGGGGTAATCTATCCTGCGAGCGGCCGATTATGCTAATAAAGCTGGCAGCAATAAGTAACGTGGAACGATCGTAAATCCTGTCGGGACTGGTGAACACGCGCTCGTACACAAGTGTGACGACAGTAGCGTAACCGCGAGGCGGCCTCGTTCATGCTGCGTACGTGGATTGCCGCGTTTTAACCGATTAGACAAATACGCGTCCGACGATCGGATACGATGGCAAACGGTAATGTACATTATTTCGTGCGTAGCTCGTCGCCTGTCGCCGCTCATCACCGCCTGGCACGTCGTCCGTTGAGACACGTCGTTTCCCGTCACTCGTAACTTTGTTCGTAACCTGGGATAGACGTTGATACGCGAACAGCCGCCACGCCGGGTTATTTCGTCGTCGAATTTACGCGTGATTTTTCTCCGTCTCTTTGATCGTATCGTCGTCCGTGCGAAGGACACGGACCGATCAGAGTGATCAACGAACGATTACAGGGAATTTTTGCGAGCTTCGTCGGTTATCAGGCTCGTTCGACGGACGAAACGAAACGAATTTAAGGGCCGGCTAGCTTGGAACGACGTTACGAAGGAGAATAGAGTATCGTGGAATAGACGAAGAGGGCTAGACGAATACGACTGATTACGCCACTGGCACGGTGCACGCAGGTGTACGAGCTGGCAGGTCGAATTATCGACTCGACCAAGCACGGGGAAACGCTTGGAAGATGTTACGTAAGGTCGTGGCAAGGAGGAGCTCACGGTCGAACAAGGAAAAGAAGGTGGAGAAGAAGAGAAAGGGGCGGGAAAGAAGGTCCGGAGCAAGAGCAGGAACGAAAAGAAAATAACGACTTCGCGCTGGACCCTGACGTTACGAAACGACTCGTCGTACCTGGCACAGCGATGATTGCTGGCTAGCATGGGCTAATAACGGCCGCGGACATAACGAAGGGTTATGTGGATCACGAGTTTGTTATTGGCTCGCTTAATGACTCGTCCACTCGTTCTACTTGTCTACAGCCGAGTCTACCGCGCGAATGCCAATCTCCCGTGAACGCCGATATAGCGCAACACGACTCGCTCTACAACGCACTGCGCCCCGTCATCCGAATATATCGCGTACAAAGCGCAGCGGGCGAAGCGGAATTTCAATAACCGTTTGCGAACCGGTCCGGCGAAAATTCTAACGCGTCGGTAAATGGCCGGTAATTGCCACGAAACGTAAATTTTCTATCGAATTTCCCACTTTCGATGCTCTGCGGGAGACGATCGAGTCGCTTGAAACGAGTCTCGCCCGATACCAGGCAACGTGGGTAGAAAATAACGAGAGACGAACGCGTTACAAGGTGCACGCGATTACACGCGTCTTTGACAGCGAATCTCAAGCAAGTGTACGTACGCGTATCTTAATCTTGGTGGCCAGTTCGAACACCGAGTCGGCCGGACTAGTCCGGTGGACTTTAACGAGAAGCATCGTTGCTCGCTCGACCGACTCTCCGTCGACTCTGCGGTCAACTTTTATTCCCGCGATATTCCAAACGCCTACCACTCGTTATTTCCAACTACCTATCCGTGCGACCGTTTATAAACGCTTTGAGGGACGTAAATTGCGCCGCAGAGACAGGGAATTTGCGGCGCGAGCCGACCGTCTCGATTAATAAACGAACGAAACGTCGGTATAGATGCGCGACAGAACGGGTCCTCCGTTGGATCGGGCAGATTTCCACGAAATTTGCGAAAGTCGCGAAAGAGAGACGAAAAAGAGAAAAAGAGGAAGAGAGAAAGAGGAAAACGAAGGATAGGACTTGAGAAAAAAATCGAGTTCCCCTTGGGAGAACTCTGCTGGGGAACTCGCAGTTTAATTCCTCTATACTAGTTCGACGGTTTCCGCGGAGCGAAATTGTCGCAAAAACTTGTCGACGTTTCAGGTTTCCTGTGGGCAAACTAATTTGTTGTCCGGTTGAAATTACAGCTGAACGCGTGTCCACGAGGGATAATGGATTTACTAGGACGGGAACGTGAGAACGTTAGATACCGGTATCGTCGTCCAACGTGGCGTATAATTATTGCATTTATATTCACTCACCATCGATATCAGACGAGGATTGATCCACGCCTGCTGCATGTTATCGTCGAGATACCGCTTTGCTATCCGAGCGATGTTTTCGTGGGGCTCTTTCCTTTGAGCCGGCATCGCAGCCGGGGCGTCGACGTTGGCATTGTTTCTGCAACAAACGCGAGAGCACGAACATGAGCATCGTGCAACGTTTCTGGGAACCGTGTTGGTTGCCGCATGAGCGGACCGTGGGCGTGATTACGCTCGATGACAGCGATCGGAACGTTTCTCGGACGAGACGGACCCACCGGCGAAGGAACGGAGTACATTAACATAAATATTAGACAAGCTGGCGCGTGAATCACGCTTGTAATTAAACCTATTATTAAACCGGTCTTAGCCGAGTAAACAGACCCTCTATTACGCGGTACGATCGCTTTCCTCGAAAGCAAATATTTCACGACAGCGTACAGTCTCGCGTCATCCGAGTTTCGCATCGCCGACCTGGCAATCACGTTGCAAACTGCAATCCTAACTCTCGTTTTGTCACGCTCGCTCGTCCGTCCTTCGAGTCGTCGCAAGTTTAACCAACTCCGTAAACGAGCATTCGGTCTTCCACGAACCATCGGCGGACCGTGTCTGTCCGTAATCTACGCTGTCTACTTTACCGACGTTAGATTCTTTTCGAAACGCTTCGCCACGTAATTCGGCTCTCGTCGATCGCTGGCCGTGATTCATGCACGCGATCGATACGGTCCGTTTACACGCACGCGACAATAAATGGACGCGACTGGACGCGTATCAACGACATAAACGGGACGCGTATTAACGAGAGAAACCGATCGATGCTTTGGAATCTCGGCGGTGACAAACTGGGGGTTAGTGGGATTCTCCGGCCTATCTTGGCAAACACTATTATTTACTTCGATGAGTTATTAACGCGAACGACGTTTGACGGAGAACAGCAATCGGTGCACGATACCGCGCTTGTGGGCCAGGAGGGCACGAAATTAACGGTCTCCCGCGCTCCGGCAATGCATCAAACCGAATCTATTGTGCGACCGCCACACCATCACCACCGTCACCGACCATCGTCGCTGCCAGATTGCACGTCGCGCCTATTGCACGCTGAAACAGTTCGCAATTAGGAGACCGACAACAATACGGATCGTGCCACCGCCAGATCATTACGTTCCGCATGGTTATCGTTCGCGATACCTTGATTGGTTTCATCCGGAATCTCGATCGACCGTGTCACCTACCTCTAATCCCCTCTAAGGATTTTATACGCGATAAGCAACTACCATTTTCCCGGACTATGTATCGTCGAAAAAAAACTTAATAACAATAAACTTACGTTTCGAACGGATAAACCAACGCGATAAAGAAACGAATTAAACCGATCGATTGCTCGTTTCAGTTCGAGACGGAACAAGCATCGCGTTTCCTAATCTACCCTATTAGTACGCTGCAAGCTTGACCACTTTTTTCCACGGTTTTTTCCTCTCGCTGTAAGGAATTACACGCGCACGAAACCCATTACTCCGCCGGCTGGCTACGCGCGGTGTATCAAAATTTCCATCTGTTGTCCGTCTCGATGAATATTACGACGCACGATAGATCCTGCGTTGAGCACGTACAATGGTCAGGTATGAATAATCGTATACACGCGTATACAAATGTTACGAAAAGGGTGTTCGCATTCAATACGGAATTTCGCCGGCGTGCTCGCGCTTTACCGACCAGCTTTATACGCTGGCAGGATATCGCGTAAGTGAATTATGAGAGTTTATCGTGACTCTGCGGTCCCGTGTCCGCCACCGTCGAGGCACAGCTGCCGTTCTAGGCCCTGCGTTAAATTACGCTCGGGATGTCTAGAGAAACCGACGAAATTATCGACCCTCGCAGGGATCGACGCCCAACCGTCTTCGAGCCGCCGTATCGTCCACTATTATTCTACGACGGTTAAACGCCAGTTTCCTGATATCAGAAACGTTTCGCGCCTCCGACCCTGCTCGAGCGTGCGAATTCCCCGGCCCATGGACCCTTCAACGAAACCTCGAAACGGCTAAATAAATAACCGGCGACATGGGGCTGACGATTCACGCGAAGCCCCGCTTTCCGCGACAGCAACTCAAACAACAACAACGTCGCTCTTTGATCGCGATTTTCCAGGGTTCGCACGCAGCCGTTTCTCCGACAGCCCGCGAATTCGTTCTTTGTCGTTCCCCGGTTTCTGCTTTTCGCGTTCAATGGCACTTGCGCTAATTATCTTGCCGTAAATGCGCGCTCCTTGCTGCCTCACTGACTTTACCTATTCAAGATGTAGCACGGCGAGGGATCGCCCTTCTCTCTTTCACCCTTTCGACCGAGATCCGTGTGGGAGTTAATAGTAACGACAAGAAAGAGTAGCCACACGCCACAGGAAGAAAGAGGGCCGCGAAAGGTGTACGCGACTGTGTGCGACGAACGAACTCTGGTCGAGAATAGATCGTGCAACGGACCGCCACTCTTTCGGATAATCTCTCGGGCTACGTGGGTCTTCGCAGGGTTTACAATCCCACGACAAACGGTAAATCTCGACCAATCGTACGTACGTTCTCGTTGTCCACGATTACCGCAGGTGTGTCCCCGTACGTGTCAGACGGCGGACTTTCTCATGGAATTTCACGCGTTTCCGGACGAGAAAAATTTCGTCTCGTTTTCGAGACGTCCGCTCGAAATAACAAATCATCGGGCGGAAGAGGCTTTCTAGCCGAGAGAACAGGCATCGATAAAAGTCGAGCACACCGGCTATCGTTTTATTTCCGGCCAGCAAGAATAATGATAAAAAGGGGGCCCCGGCAAATTTCGGCCTCGGCTATAATTCATGCTGTCGGAGAGCGCGGTAGAATCGGAAGCCCGCGAGGATTCTCCTGCCAGATTTTACGATCTTCTGCGCGATAAACTCGATAGTTTAACGGCTACTCTCGTTCACTGCCTGTCCGTGTAACGTCGTTAAGGCAACAGGCAGCCACGAGCGCGGCAGGTGAATGCAGCGCCGTGTACGGCTTTACGCTGATTTCGATACCCGGCGAATCTATAAACATTGGTCGATGTTTCGGAGAGAATCGAAGAACAACGATCCCGCGTTTCGCCGAAGCGACCAATTTTCCGTCAGACTCGTCCACCGTTTCACCGTCGATTCGCGATCTCCGCGTCGAAGTGTCGCGTCAGAAAACGTCCTCGGTCGACGAACGAACACGCTACTGCGCGTTTTTGGAACTTTTCTCCGAGAACGTCGAAAATCGAGGAGCATAAAGAATCTTCTTAGCAACGAGCCGTTTTCATGGCCGATAAAACGCCGACTACCGTTGGAAGGGCCCTGACGCGAAACGCAAATCCGTGTATTTAGTAGGAATAAAGCGGACGACTCTTCGAACCTCCGATCGCGCCTTCGGACTTGAGAAACGTACATGCAGTTAACCGGTTGTTCGCGAAGGAGGCGACGAGCACCGGACCCGAGAGTTACGTTCATAACGTAGGATCGGCTCGCCTGCTAATGGCCCCGTAGACGAACGTTCGCGGTGAAAAGTCTATTTCCCTTCGGCCGAGTCGCGCGAGCCACGCGCGATCTCCGCGTCACGCTAACGCGCCGCTACCGTGCAACCTTCGTTACTATTCCGAAGCCGATATCGCGTGTTCTTTACGAGGAAATTATACGAGAACCGATTCGTTTCATTACCAAGTTTCATCTGTACGTGCGCTAACTCGATACAGCCGATCGTCGTGTCCGATCGAACGTTCTTACTTAGAGACGACGCGCAACTAGTGGAAAGATACGTTCGCGGCTAAAACGCCGAGTCCACCTAACCAACGTCTCGAACGTATCCGCAAAATACGGAGACAGTTTGCTCCGCATTTACGAGGAATGAGAAATGCGCGAGAACAGAGGGTCGAATTCCACGATAACCGTTGCATATAGATACGCGTGTATAAAGGTGGCAGCGTGCGTGCGTGCTTGTTATCGAGGCATCTCGCCGCCGATGCGTTTCACGGCCGACTAGCAGCCAAGCACCGCAGGTTTTCGCGGTAATACGAGCCCACGGAGGCAAATGCTTCGAGACAAGTAGCCGACACGTGCGATATGTAAATCGGCGAGACCCATTCGGCGCAGCGACGTTTCTAGTCTCGTCTATCGGGAAGCCAACCAGCTTCTCGCTAGCTTCGGCCCGCTCGCGGTGAGCGTATTAATCGGGCCTGCCGGCGCATTCGCGTAAACGATCCGGTGATTACGCGAGGCACAGCGCGCTAGTACGCGCCGCGTAATGCTTTGTAATGCGCGGTTTCGAGCCGCGAGATCCGCATCGAGGAACCCACTCGGTCGTGAGTGGCGGAGCGCGCCGCGGAAGTCGGCCGCAACGATATCGCGCACGAACGCGCGAGGCTGATCCTCGAGATCTCGCGACTCCGCCTCGAAGCTCGTTCGCACGTTCCCGATGTCGGCCATTACCGGCTAACGAGACGACTTTCGTCCGTCGAGTCGGGTTCGGCTTCCGCCGAGCGTCTCGAACGTACGCCGTTCCGTTTCTACTTCCTCGCAGCAGTTTCGAAAAATTTCTCCGATCCCGTGTATCGACGTAAGAAACTCAATTTGCCGCGGAAACTCGAACGCTGCTTGACAGACCGTCGGAGCGATTGAAATTCAACCGACGCGTCGAGTTTTCTGCAGTTCTGCGAAAAGGATCTCGTAGAGGGACGCGCCGCTCTGGATTCGTCGTTGGTATTCAAAGTTGCAGGTTTCGATACTGCTTCGTAGAAAAACTAGCAATTCGCAAGCTACTTAATGGAACCGGCGTACGTTCTCCGTACGTTCTAATTCTTCCGGGATAACGGAGCATCGATATTCCCTGCGCTGCTATAGACTTGCGACGCGAGTCTGCACACGATCGCGCTACTACCTTTGCGAGTCGTGAGGGGAGAAAAGAGGTCGGCGGATCCAGACACTGTCAATCGGATATCTAAACGATATCGTTTCGAGCGATTGGTCGTGCGCGGGTTCCTCGTAGCCGTCGGACAATCGTTGCCATTGAACCCAGGTAAAGTCCAGAACAAAATCGTTAAGCGATAGCATCCGAGAGTGGTCTCGCGGTGCGTGGTCGTCGGTACCTTTGTGAGATAAGACGGGTCGTAAATCCGTTAAGAGTGGCGATATCGATCTGCCATTGGGCTAACCGTGCTCGCCTATACGATACAATCGGGTCCAGTCGTCAAACATATATCCTTCTCTCTGCCTCCCCCATCCTTCTGTCTCGTATCAGTGGCGTATTCATCGCACGAACCAGTAAGACCCGACGTAAGTCACGATAGAAATAACTCGGCATTGGTATCCCTCCGAGTCAAACACGCTAACATTTCGCGTGTACGAGGGACCAGGGTATCCTGTCGCTCGATCAACAACGGGATAACCAATCCTTGGATATCGTAGGAACAGTGTTGCGGCATTTGTTGGCCTTGCGTACGCGATAAACGGTCGACTCGCATAATTTCGCATCGAGGAAACGCCGTCCTCTTCCTAGGTCTTTTCTATTGGCGCGCTGACGTCGCGTCGACGCGATCGCCGAGAGGTACGCGGCGGTTACGCGGCAAGGAGGTAAAAACCGTCACAGGTAAAGACTCCATGAAAACTAAACGAAGGGCGGAGAGGAAGGTAAGCGCGGCGGATGATAAATAGACTATATCAGATCGTATCGGCACGCCAGCAGCCCTCGGGCTTATGCAGCGACGTCTCTTCTTTCTTAACCCGACTTTCTCCGCCCTTTCCACTCTTCCGTCCTTATTCTTCGCTCGCCCTATCGTTTCTTTCCCCTCTCTTCTTTTCCTTCGTTTTCTCCTCCGTCTGCCACACGTCGCGCACCCCCGTATCCCAGAAATATCTGTAATATCCGAGTATCGTGCTCTCGCGCCTGTAAGTAGGTACTCGAGCCACCGTGGTTGCTAGCATCCACAACGTTGCCCATCGATGATAACGATAATCGTCCAGGATACCCCACCATTCTCTTTTTATCTCGTCTCGCCATTCCCTACCGCGTTATATTTCTCTTCCGCCTGCGGTCTCATCGCTGGCTTAGTTGACATTTTTTTTTCTTTTTTTTTTTTTTTTTTTTGCCAAACGGCCAACACGTTTCTCTCGTAAACAGTCTCCAACAACACCCTGACTTCTCCCTCCGTCCACCAAGCCAAAGCTCGTTGTTCTTCGTCTTTCCGTCCGAACAGGGACGATCTCGTACGAAGGATTTTATTACCGGCCACGACAACGACAACGAAGGCTCGACAACGAGTCCGACGCGTTTATGCCCGATTCGCGAGAACCTTCTGTCCGGAGAACCGTGTGCTCCGTGCGCTTAAGTCGAGTAGCAAGAGGCGCTCGAAAAGGCGAACTCGAAACCGGACGCGAGAAGCTCGGTGGCGCCGTAGCGCGATAACAAAACGGAGGCCGCGTCGTTTTATCACGGTGTCCTCCTTTCCGATGCGCAATGCGCCGCGCTCGAATCGGGCCGAACGCGAGAAAAAAAGGGAATCGATCCGGGGCGGACACAAAAGAACCATTGAATTTATTCGTTCGAATTGATTCTCCTGGTTCGACCACAGGAGCGGAGCGGAGAAAAAAGGTGCGAGACCGAACGGAGACGAGACGAAGAAACGGTTTCTTTTATTCCGCGTATCGTTAGGACTTACGTGGCCGTCCGAGAGTTCGCGAAACGAGATTTAGCTGGTTCCAGCGGTGATTTGTGGCCCATTGTTCTCCCTCGAGCCGGTAGCCGAGAAGCAACGACTGGCCCGTGGGAGGGCCAACCGACGGACCCTAGTAAAAACTCCGCTATCGAACTAATGGTCATTGATTTAACCTGCTGCCTGTTTCGAAACGCGTTCGCCAGGCACAGCCGACCGCAACAGTTTTTACAGCTCGCGGCGCGTTTCCCATCCACACCGCGTAAGACAATCCCGGTGTAGTTGTTAGAGCGGTCGCGAAATGCGTGGCCGCGTACCTTTATTCCCGTTTGTTGCCAACAGCTGTTAAATCACTGCCGGCTCAGGCTGCGGAACAAGTTGTTTCAGCAGGTGGAACGCGCCACCGACGAATCGAGCCGAGTCGGTCGAGTTATCGACGAATGCTCTCCGAGCCGATGTCTCGACGAGCATCGTCGTCTGCTGCCATTGTCGTTTTAACTGTAATTAAAGTCCGTTCGGTTCCAATCTCTGGCCAGGAGGATTCTTTCTTTTTTTCTCCGGCAGTCTCTCCATCTTCTCTCGGGGCGGCCTTAAAGACGGCAGAGGACATAATAAAACGATTAACTCGATGCCTGCAAAGTCGGGCGAACACAATGGAGCAGTTAAGGCAACTGTTGCCCGTTCCGCATTATTTATCCCATTAGCGGAGGACACCAGAGTGCAGCGATCCCTTTTTCTCTTATCTGCATATTGTCCGCGAGTCTAGGGCTCTACTTGCCCCCTTACAATTGCCGCGACATGTTTGTCGTTGAAACGTTAGATCGTTCTAGCAAGATAACTGCTTGCCTCTGCTGCCAGGTGGATTACGTGAAATCCACTACGCGTTGTTTGGCGTAAAGAGAGCCCGAGAGCCATCTCTCTTTCCCCGGAGTGTCCACCTGGCTCCTCGGATAGCATCCTTTGACATTTTATCTGAACGAGCCGGCGGAGGCGGAGGCGGAGATGGGGTCCGTGGAGCTGGCGTTAATTAAGGCGCGGCCGTTAATTGACGGACAAATCCAGTCGGGAGCCATCGGGATAAATATAGACGTTCGATCGAGACGCGGATCGCATTGTTCGGCGACTTGTCGGCCGTCGAACAACCGCTAACCGTGGAGAAAGATAATCAATCCCCGTGGCTATTCCACCAGCTCGCCTTGTATCTGCCATCCTATCGACGTGAAAATTAAATTAATCCTTCGCGCGCCGCTGACCTGTTGTATCACGATCCAGCCAATCCAATCTTTCTCATCCGCTCTTCTTCCTCGCCAACCGAGGACGGAACGATCTCCGTAAAAGAGCAAGTAATAGCACCGTGATACGTGTAACGTTAAATGCAACTTTTGCTGCCGTGTAATCTCTCCATCTAAATTATTAGATTATCCTTTGATTCATTTATCATGGCTCCAGCCGCTTTATACGTCTCTTGCGTGCGTCTCCTTCCGTGCGTCTCTCTCTCTCTCTCTCTCTCTCTCTCTCCCACGTCCGTTTCCATTCGGTATATTCGACGCGTACAGGCGTAGCGTAGCTGCGCGGAGGCATGCATCTCTTCTTACGAACCCGGGCATACTTTACGTTAAGTATGTGCTCAGACAATATATATACATGGACGCTTATTTTGCTCAATCTCCTCGAGACAGCGTGCCGTACATTCCAGAAGATACCTATCAGGATTTTCATCCATACGCATCTTGTAAAAGTGGCTTCCGTTTCGCCTAAGCCCGGAGCGCGGGATTTCGAGCCCCTAGCAGCGAACCAGAAGAGGCGCTACCCTAGGCGTCATATTATGATAATATACTTATATTCATATGCAATAGGCTTTTCTTTAGGAGGAGGAGCGCGGAAGACGGCGAGGGCAACGAACGCGGCCTACGAGCCATAATGTAATTCGATCGACACTTTAGCCTCGAGATGATGGAACGATGGATCGAAATTGACGGCAAATGCCCGAGTAACAGCGGTTAAGAGCTAGACAAGGAGGGGCAACGACGGATCGTAGACGCGCGGCAGACGTTAGATCCCGTCGTTCCAGTTAAGGGATTCCTCGATTAATTCCTCGATTAATTTCCCGATTAAGGCAATTTGATTCATCGCCGATCCAACTTAAGAACGCCGTTTTCTCCTGACGTCGTTCCGTTGTAGCGAATCGAGACGAATCGAGAAAGATCTGCCAGTTAAATCACGGAGAAAAAGTTTGCTGGAAAGCCCTGGGATTACGGTTTCCAAACTGTATTTCCAAATATTCTTACAGGGTCGTTGAAATAAGGCGGGGGATAATACGGAGTTAACGAGCCTTCGATCCTCCTTCCATTCCAGACAAACTTCGACACGTGACGAGACTTCCGATGCATCATGCAGCCGATATTCTAATAATCCAAGCCCTTAGAAAGCCACGCGATAACGATTCACCTTAACAACATGGTCACGGTAAATTCTACGTTTCGACGTAGTCTCTGGAGTTCCATTTCCCTCCTCCCTGAAGAACCACCTTCTCTTCCTTGCCCTCCTCGCTCGCTCCCTCTATCGTCCTCTCTCCTGCCGATCTATTCCTCTTCACTTCTCCCTCTTTGTTACACTCTCGCTCCTCGTTCTCACATTTTTTTTCTTCTTTTCTTTTTTTCTTTCTTTTATAGCAGCTATCCCTTTGCCTCTTTTTAAGCAGGTAAACTCTTGAATAATCCTGCAACGATCTTAAAAGAGATAGATTCTTCGTCTATCATTATCTATTCGAAAAGATTCCTTTTTTGTGCTTACGTAACGCTTCATAAGCAGCAGCAAGAAACGATACGATTCTGTTCTTCTTCGCGTGGAATGTTTCGGAAGGTATCGGGTTCTGACCCTTTGTCCGTCTGGATCAGAGAGTCTCGCTGCTGGAAAATGGTTTCCTCTTAAGGGGCGGTCGAGCCACTGACCGGGAAGACGTTAACGCTCGCCGACAACTACTTTTCTCGTCGTTTTCCTGCCCGTTACCCAGGATTCTCGTTCGCGGGCCTGCAGTTCCGTGCTCGGAAGGGAAAAGGATTTCGATAGAGGTTCGAAACGATCCCAAGACGGATCTTTCGGTATTACTCGCCTCTTATTTGCCTCGAGTTTTCAGCGTATCATCGAGTTGATAAAAGCGTGGATATTTTAAGAGAGAAAGATATCCTGAACCGTGCGTCTTTCGCGGGAATGGTAACGCAAGTTCAAGGATACTTTCGTTGACAGTGTAACGTAGTTTCGTGATGAATAAAAGGGGACGCGCAAAGTAGCGATAAACGTACGCGTAATGGAGAGACGGTTGTGTACGAATGTTTAGCAACCACCCTAGACGGTTGAGCGCGCGAGTATACGCACATTTTGCCCTCTCATACTCCGAGGATCCCATAAGTGCGTTGTCTTGTCGTCCAATAGCGTCTTAGGCGCAACATTTCATTACGTCGTTCGGACGAATTCACCCTCCCAGCCGGAACTACCGGCGTCCATAAAGCCGCTTCACGATCGTAACAAGTCCCTGGAAACTTTTATGCAACCGAGCGGGACGCATTCGTCGATGAAACGTTTTCTACGTCGCGGACAGAGTTCGTCGTTACGACGATCCGTATGAGGTATATTACGAGCGACGAAATAAAAAGGAAACGCACCGCTTGAAGATCGGCTGGCAGCCGTTTCTAAGAACGCGACGAAACAACGAACACCGTAGTAGATCCGGAGATCTACGATTTGAGATAATTCTTAAAGCCAAGCCTCGGCCTGCGCCTAAACAAATCGACGCCGATTGAACAGCGTCCGTTTAAACAATCGGATTGCGCGTCTCTTCTTCGGGTATAATTAATACCAGGCCGAGCCTCCCGGCGAGAATATGGCCGCAAGAATAGGAATATGCTTTACGAGGGAGTTTATGAAAATGTTCGCCGCAGGAGGCGAGGAAACCAGAGGCAAAAGCACCGGTACTGGGAACCCCGAGGGCGGCCGTTGTCGTATCCTCCTCTGTTCCTTTCTCGCAGGTGACGCAGCCACCGCCGCACCCTCGGCAACCCGCGTACGTCGTTGCCAGATATTACCGCATAATTTTAGGATATTTCACTCGGCAGTCGGATTTCGGCCGGTCGACGCGCTTCACCCGCGATCGTTACACGGCCGCGGAGGGACAAAGAAAACGGCGCCACTTTTCCGCAGATTGCAAGCCGCAAACCTCGAATCGCGCAAGAAACACGCGTCTCGAAGCGCGTTCGCGAATGGATCGCGACGAAACAGCCCGCAGCGGCCAAGATACTTCGAACGTTCGTAAAAGAAGAATCCAGGCGCGAGGAATACGGCGTGCAACGATCGTCGATTATCGAATATCGAGCGGACAGATCGAAATCGAACCGAGCGTGTAGGATTCCGGCGATTCTATATCGCTGCTCCGCGGGATACCGCTTCCAGGACAATGCCGCGAAATGTGGCCGCGCGACACCTTGCTGTCGTAAATGGCGTCCAGCGATGCGCATCGAAAAACGAGCGTTATTTCTCGCGGCGGCTTGTACGTCCATTGTACGATGACAAATCGAACATCAACCGGTCACGAGCCGTTTATCCATCAACATCGGTCCGAGGGACCAGACATTCCGCGTGCATCGATCTGTACGCGCGTTACGCTCGGATGTACCGGTACGGACCGACGAAGCCGGACATCTTCCGAAACCTCGCGGCACTCGGTCGAATCTCTGCCATCGGCGAGGATCGCGAGTATCGAGCGAAATTTACGACCCGAGTCCGATGATCGTAAACAGGCGTCTGACGAGTTGGTCGATTTTTCTTTCAGCGCGAGCAGGCCATTATTTCTCTCTTTTCTCCTCGATGCCTCTCGGCGAGCGAGCCACGTTCTCAAAGCAAGGTAAACTGTCGGGCCTCTCGCCTCTACGAAAATCGTATCGTCGAGCATCGTGTACTCGCATTCGCGCGGACTCGTTTCTCGGAGAAGCGCGGTCCATAGACGAGGAAAAGTACGCCGGGGAGGGAAAATTAACGCCGCCAGTTGTTTGCGCGCGACACTTTCGTCCGATCGTTCGCGCGGAAGGAAACTCGCTTCGCGCCGCGCTATTCTGTCTCTGCCGCGCGATACACGCCAAGTACGCGGACGAGGACACGCCACGAAGCACGAGATCCTCGTTCCACGAAGCCTGTGTGTGTCGTACACGATACCTCGCTGAACTGACACAATGCACGCGCCTGGTACGTTCTCCGCTTCTCTCGTCCTTCTCTCGTCCTTCTACCCCGTGTGTCTCGTCTCTCCGGCGTCGAGCATTTTCTCGCCTAAGTCGCCTCTCGTGGCTGGGAATTTCAGCCGAACCCAGCGGCGATCGAATCGAAGGAACTGTTTATCGGCCACGTGTGCGTCGCGTCACGAGGGAAAAAAAGAGAGAAAAAAAAAAAAAAAAGTTACGAATCGGTTGCACGGATCGACGGTACTCGCGCGACGCTTGCGACACGCTCCGCCGCCTTTACGATAATTTACCGTTTATTTACTCGTGTGTAATCTCGCCGGCGATAAATATCCGGCGAAGGATCGCGAGTGTCGCGTTTTTATTGCGGTCGATCGAGGAACGCCGATCGTTCGTTCCCACATGGTCGCGCGGAAGGTCGAGCGCGGTGGAGAAAAGAAGCAACGGTTAACAATGTAAGGGGCGATTGGAAGACATTTCGAAACGGCGCGTTTGACGCCGATAAAATAATGAACAAACGCGCGTTTGTCATCGCGGCGACAGGTATCGCCAGGCGGGGACCGAGATCTGCCTGGGCCCGCGAGCCGAGATAAGCATAATTTACCGAGGAGAATGCTTAAAAGAGCGAGCATTATCTTCTCGTGTAAACTATACGCAACGGAGAGCGTATGGCTGTCACGTGCGCGCGCGATTATTTCTCGCTACGCGGAAACGGTTAAAGACAATATCGTGAAAATATGGCTATTGTATATCTGGCCGAGATTATCCAGCTAAACATCGGACCGTATAGCTGGCAGATCGATACGTTATCGCGGCCCAGAATCGAATCGGCGGTGTACGTGTTGCACGATGTTGCTTAAACGCGAAAACGTTGGCGATTTATAGCACAGAGTCAGGTATGGAAGCGGATAACGGCGTGGAAATACGGAGTAAGTTTGCGTAACTCGCAATTTGCTTCGTAAAGCTATATCGTATTTATCGTCTGGCCAAACGGAAGAAAAGGAGCACGACGATGTTGCAGAAGCACGCACGAGAGGATCTCGCAGGAGTCTCGGGCACCTATCGTTAACTCGATCCGCCTCGTCGTCCCTGACAATTTCATTTGCTCCGTTATCTGTCGACCTATCGTCCGGGACATTCGTTACACGTTCGTTAAAAGATGTAACCGAGCGTTGCGACCGATAATGAAGCAGACACACTCGGATCGAAACGAATGGAAGCGGATAAGCCGGGTGCGTCGGGCTATTTGTTGCTACAACGCAACTGCGCGTCGCTCGTTAGGATACCGGGTTATCCCCCGTGTCGTTGATCCAGTTTTCACGCTCGCACGCTACCAGAAGAGAAGAACAAAAAACGAGAAGGAGGCAATAAATACGGCGAAAGCCGATCCAGCGAATATTTCTGCCGATCTTGTCGATACGGCGGCGCAACGAATTTATTTCGATCGGCCAAGTCGAAGCTCGACGAATAAATCATGGAATTTTACAATACGCCTGGTGCGCTGGTACGCGCGTCGACGATCCGACACACATCGTTGCACCGATCCTCACACCTACGTCTTATCGTTTGCGATCGAACACGCCGATAGCAAATCCGCTGCAACGGTCGCAACGCGTCCAGCAAAGTGCCGAGTCGACAGCAAACGGGAAAAAAACAAATCGGTTTTCTAATTTACACGCAACGCTAAACCCAACGTTTTTCCCCCGTGGACGGTCCTCCGAGTCCCACGGTCGAAACAATGCCGGATGGTCCTCGGGTCCAACGACGTCCACCATCAACAGGATAATCCTATGATCCACGTCTGCCACCCACCTGTACACCCACCCACCGAGTTAAGCAAACGCGGCTCGACACAGCGTCGATTATTCATAGGGGATCGTTGCAGCAGCGCGCGGCTAACTCGTCGATTTACCGAACACGCGTATCCCCGTGTCCCCGTGTCCCCGTGTCCCCGTGTCCCCGTGTCTCTGTACGTGATTCGTGTCCCACGGATCGTTGGTCCGCGATGCAACACGCTCAAGACCGCCACACCGAGGACCCACGGTTACCTCAGCCACCCACGCGTCCGGATTTTTCGTCGTTGCTCACCGCAGTCACGGGGACGTGGCGGATAGGGATGGTAATTTACCGTCATTATAGATAACTAAGACGGGCGACGTGCGTCAATGGCGCACAAACCGTTCTCATCGAAAGGCTGAGTTTCACAGCCTCGTTACCGGTCGTTGCAATAAACACTCGATTTTAGTGAGCGTCGGGAATCGAAAAGGACGGCTCGCGTGCGTGAGAAACGTTTCATCGACGTCTCCTAAATTGCGCGCGTCCCTCTGCCTCCTCTCCGGATATACAAGTACGTAATGATCGCGATGACGAGAAAGGGGCAGAGAAACGAAGAGAAAGAAGCAGCGTCTCCTCCTTCTTCGGTGTATGGCGGTAAGGAACGCGAGGTACGCGCGTCCTGGTAACGATTGTTACCACGTCGAAGCGCGGAGCGAACCAAGTCATTATCAAAGACACGCGCAAGGAGGAGTACAGGTGTTTCGAAGGTAGCGAGAGATTGGAGCGGCAACGTGCCGAGGGGTGATTACGTCGGAGCGGCGACGCTCAGCGCCCCTTTCCGTGTAATTAACATCGTTAAAACATAGGATATTAAATAAATTATAAATAATTATGTTCGACGGCGTTAACGACCGTGTCCTAGCCCATAGCGATGACGCTGCTTCGCTCGGCTACATTTACGTTATCGATTGCAACGTCGAACACAGAGCTCGCGTCTCCACTTTCGTCTGGACTCGGATCCTCGGCTTTAAAGTCCTGCTGAATATTTATTCCGATATATTCATGCTAGATTTAATCGAGAGTTAACGAGCGTCGCGCGGAGCTTTCGATCGCCGTGAAATCGGATAAACGGCGTTGCCGATGTTTTTACGAGGTCAAGCGGAAAAATCTGGAATTCGACGCGCGAATCGCGGGGCTCGTCGTAAAGCTACCTACTACGACGCGCTTCCGCGGAATTAACGTCGATAAAAAGCTACGAGCCGTTTTATAACGTTCGCTGCCGCTGTAAAAAGAAAAAAAAAAAAAAAGGGAAAAAATAAGGTTCGCGAGTATCTCGCGACGACGAACGCGCTCGTAACGCGTGTGCCGCGCGAGAGTCGCACGGTGTCCGGCTCTCTGTATCTGTCGCCTATTTTCGCGCGTGTGTTGGTGAATCTTTCGAAACGAATTATCATAATCCCCGTAGTAACGCGACACGCCGTGTCGATTCGCGGCGCGAGCCTTCGAAAAATCTGGTTTCCTCGGTTACCGATGGAAAGCTCGCGCGCGCGCCACCACCGTGCCCCCCCCCCCCGTCGTAATCGTAGGAACTTTAAAAGTCGATAATGGCTCAATAACGGGACCCAGTCGAGAGTGCGTACCGGTTTCTAATCTCTGAAAAAGATTAGGCAGCGGAGAAACAAGCCGAGATCTGTCGGATGGCAACTGCCAATCGGAATATCTCGATCGGCCATTATAATTCAAATGGGTCCATTAAATGTATTCACGCGCTATTAGAGCCGGCGCGGATTTTCTCGCCTCTCACGGCCCCCGTTTTCTCTCGATTGGCCTCGGCAAGGATGTCGGGCGACGAAGTGCGCCATATCGATCCTCGCCTTAACGCCGTTTCCATTAGGTTAACGACCCTATCGCCTGATAAACTATTCACCATGCGAATAATTGCGATGCGATTCCGTACGTTGCTTCTCGGCTATCGTCTACCAGCCGTTTCGAGAGTAACTACCGACCCAAGATGGAGAGTCATAAATTCGCGTTCATGCGCCACGATGTCGGACGCGAGGCCTCCATCAACGTCTCGTCGCGGTTCTCGTAATTTCTCATCGACGCTTGACGCGTAGCTAACGGCGTTAACGACACGGTTCCAACGACGTTAATAAAAAGACCGACTACCGTATTACAACGGTAGCCATTAAGCGAGAAGCGATCTGTCGACGAGCTGAATAGCTCAATTGGTCGGCCGAGTAGACGATTTTGATTTAGAATCTACTTCAACTGGCCGACGAAACTTGACTCCTTAGATCGCTTGGACGTCTTCTATCTAAACTCTCAAACGATCGACCATCGACTCGACGCGATCAATGCCGACACTGCTGAGCGAGATTCAATCTGAGGGTCGGAGAGCCTCCGACGCGCGAACAGCTTGTTCGAAAGTCGGACGCCGAGTGGACTGAGAGGTTGCAGCAGCGAGCAGCACGGAGGGTTGAAACGAAACCAGCCGGTGTTACCCCGCAACTGTAGAGTGGCGCCCGCTAACGGAGACGCCTGGAATCATCAGGCGTCCCGGCGTCCATGGTTCCACGGATTGCCACCAGATCGAGATACGACATTGCTTCTAATCGCGACACGGGGTATATATCGCGCGCCGATAAAACAGGATCGTCCAGCCGGCTATGAGTCCTCGATCGATTCAATTATGCTAATCACGGTGAAGTAAGTTGCACAACGATTACCGTGTCGGAGATCTCAATACCGACAACTTGTTGCGAATAAATCTTCTTGCTTTTTCATCGCGATCGATCCCGTTCCGCGATAACGTTGGGAACAGTACACGACACGAGGAACGTTCTATGAGAAACCGCGCTCATGAGAGCCCAAATAAATTTACAGCGCCGTGAACACTCGCTGCCGGCATCGAGAGCGATACAGAGACGGTGAAAACACGGGCAATACGAGTCTAAAGCGTCATTGATATCGTCGTTTCGTCTGGAGCAAGAAGAGCACCGGGACCACCGTGGATGACGCGAATCTACGCGGCGACAAGTGCGTACCGTGGTATCCTGTGACCGGATATACGACGTGGAACAAGGAGCATGGAGAGACAGAGACAGAGAGAGAGAGAGAGAGAATCGTTCTCTTTAACCAGCAGGCACTTCAACCAACTTAACCATCGCTGACTCGTTATAGCATAACGGTTCGACGGTCGACAAAGGTGCGAGATCGCCGCAATCGAAGCGACGTGCTCGATTATCACGCGTTCACAGCTTTATAAAGCACCGAAAAGCGTGACACAGAGGGCGTGCGACGAGTGAACCAGAGCAGAACAGGACGAAGGCGGCAAAAAGTATACAGAAGGGGTGAAATCGGCGAGCCTGTCGATTCGAAGAGATTTGCCGGCTCGTAACGAGGGTGCAGAGGATCAGGGGGCGCATCTGTCAAACAGTGTCTTTGAAAATAAAAAGAAAAAAAGAGAAATGTGGTGTGAAAGGTTGCGAGCACCCGCTAGTTCCCGATCCTCTGTTTCTCTCGTCCCTCTGTCCCGTTGATTCCCATTTAAACACCGCGGAATGGAGTGGCCGACGACCAAAATTTGAAAATTACACGAATACTCGCAATATTTTTCACTCGCGCGGCCCGATAGTCGTTTAAAAGGGGGATGATATCTTTGTCCGGTACGACGGGCCAATTATTTGGAACCAACGAATCGATCTATCGAGTGAAATACACTCGAAACCGGCAGATATTACGCGAGTCAAATTAGTCGAGTGGAAGGGAGCAACGGTGTTCGAAATCGAAATACACGGCTTGGTTATAACACCCATCAAAGTCGAGCCGTGCGAGTGACAATCGAACGACACGCGTACCGACCTACGAAAAAATACAAAAAGAGACGCGCGTGGAAACGATGCGCCGAGTGGTTTACCTGCGATGCTATTTTTGCGACAGTCACGCAACCAGTGCGTAAGCGCGGCGTAAAAAAGAAAGCGGACAGAGTTCGCCAGAGGAACATTATATACGTGGCTTGGCACCCCTTTTGCCACTCGCGAGCACAATGAGCGGCTTTGTTCAAAAATTTCTGCGGGCTTTTGACCCCGGTTTTCCGCGCACATCCACCCTGCCTCTCACCATTTTCGCCCGTGCATTTCGTTCCCCAATACCCTACCGATCGGCTCATACGCCACCGAGTTCCCATAGGAAGATTTCCATTCCCTCCATTCGACGCCGATCCCGTGAAATCCGGCTCATTAAATCGCTTGACGTATTTCGAGATGGCACGTTCGCACGCGCTTCCAGCTCCTATCAAAGGCGATGCTGCTCCGCTCTACCTCCGCCAGCCTCGCGATGCGTTCGCACGCGTCGAGAAATCAAATCCTCGCCCTCTCGATGCCCCGTTACGATAACGAATTATATTAAACGTAAACAGATTAGCAACGACTTCTCGGTGAAATTCTTTCGCTTCTTCTTTCCCCAATCGATCCCTCCTCGTCTCTCGGGTATTAGATCATCGGTTAGAGGCGTGCAACGAGCACGAGTACTGAACAATCGATAACGACGAGATAAATTATTCAAGAAGAATCGTTACGACCGGCTGAAATTATTTATAAAACAGAGGCCGGCTACGGTGGTCGCTTTATCGCCGCTAATGAGCCCGTAAGCCCTCGAGGAGACAAGTAAATCGTTGATGCAATTATGGTATCGGATCTTGCGAAAAACAAATCTCGTTAAAAGTAAGCAGGGAAAGCGGAGTCTATTAGGAGCGAGTGCAAGATACAGGGGTATCGTCCAAGAGAACACCGAACGGATAAAACGCAATGACCATGGGGTTCGCTCTCGTATACAAGCGAACAAAGATCAGATACAAACAAACGGACTCTTTCCGCATTAACCTTACGTAACGAGCAAAGCTCACGAGCGAATGCGTTCGCGAGTTAGATCGATACCGCCGGATACAGCGTCGTTTTGATTCCAGTTGTGCCCACGCTGGTTGCTTTCGCTGCTCGGCGCGCTTCTCTCTCTTTATCCGTTTTCGCCTTGCCGGCTTGCGTGCAGGCAGCGCGCGCGTCCGAACGAGCGCGCTCGAAAAAATGAATACGCGCGCGCTGTCGATTCTCGGACAGAACGAACCGAGCTTTGATCCTTTGACGAACGAGAAGAACGCTTTGCGGACTCGACGGCAAAAAGGCGAGTTTAGGTTCCATCCCACTTGTCACGGTAAATAGTAATAAACGTTGCCCGCGTATCGCTTCATTGACGAACCGGCCGACGAACTTTTTCCAACCGTGGCGTTCTCGACCGATACGGTCGACCCGAACGCGCACTGTCTGCGAGTGAAAAGCCGTATCGAAACGGCGAAATTTTCCATCGGGTTGGTCGGTTTCCTCCGATACGAATGAAACTCGAAACGATCTTTTTTCGAGCATCCGTTCGCCTTCGTCTCTCTTCTTCGATGCTCGACTCGACCTTTCAAGTTAATGCGAAATCGATGTTATCGGTATCCGGTAATTCAATCTGCTCGCTGTCTACGCGAAATACGCAAATTACCTCGGAACGAGGTGACATTTTTGCAACAATTGGTCCTGCAACGAGATAGATTTGCACGGTTAAAACGCGCCTTTTGCGCGACTCGCGCCTCTATACTCGTTTCTGCGAACGACGAGTCGTGACGGAGTGTCTCGTCGACACCGACGAACCACGCGCGCAGTTTAACGACTCGCATCGACGATTCTTCGTGCAAGCGAGACGCGGGCGGAATGCCTAGCACTCGCCAAGCCGAGACTGGGCTTCCGGTGCTCATCGCGACTACGCTAAATACCGTCTAATGAATACATACGGGTAGCTCTCTTTGATACAAAGCTCCTCTGCTTTATACAAAGCGGCGGCCAACTATTTGCCCTGTGGTCGACAGAATTTCAGCCTACGATGAAAGATCTAATGAACCTTTGGCTGTTTCGCGCGGCGTACGCGCTGCTCGACCAGGGGATCGGTTGCCGCGTCCACGGTCCGCCGCTAATTAATTAAAATTCTCTGGGAAAAATTCGCATGGTTGCGGACATTTTGGATAATTGGCTCATTTTCGCGAATATCGCGCTTCAAACTTGTCGGCGTTGCTCGGTCGATCCACGTTCCACGGTGAAAACGCAGAGCCGTGCGCCTTCGACCGGCCGCACGGTCGTTCTCGTCGTATTAGTAGTAGCTGATCGGGATTCGTAAAAAGAAAAGGGAGAAGAAAAAAGAGAAACGAAGAAGAAAACCAGAGGGGGATAAGGGAAAAAGTCTCGTCGAGCGTTGCCATCCCCAACGAGCGCACGGAGCGCACGGAGCGCACGGAGCGCGCGTCTCGCGCAGACGCGCGAGACTGGCAACCGCGGGAATTCGGTAACCGATCGTCGAGAGAGGTAATTAGCCCAAACCAATGAAATTAAAACGATCCTACTCGTTCGCGAGTTTTTATCCATCGGATAACTACGCCCGCTGCTACAGCCGGTCTAGGTAGACCGGCCGTCGATGTACCTGTGCGGTAAATGGCACATGAAACGAGTCTGGTGCGCGTCACCAGACGCGTGGATACGCTTCCTCTCGTCTCTTTCGTCAACTTGTTCCTTTTGCAACGGCAAAGAGACGCTGTGACGGGGGACACGTTCCGACAGCCGAGCAGATTCGAATCTCTAATTAATAGAATGCAGATTTATCCGTGTATTAAAGTCGTGCGAGATACGTACCGAAATCGCATAGATGCGCTTGTAAGCCGCTTACGACCACTTGTACAACGACGGAAACCACTTTTCGAGATAAGTTGTAGATCTCTAATCTCTCGGTCTTTCTCTTTCCGGCCTTTTCGTCCGTACCCTTGCGTGCCCCTCTCCCATCGCCTCTTTCTCTCGTTAAACCACCAGCCCCGGATTAAGACCCTCTGCCGTTCGTCGAATATTCGTACAAGGATCGCGCCGGGTTTCCAGTTGTTACCAACTTTTTGCGAATCTGCTCTGCCGCTAAATTCGCAGAAGGAAATAATACCGCGCGTTAATTAACGGACGGCGCCGTTTAATCGACGTAGTGACTCTGGTTTTCATGTGAGAGGCATAATTAGTGGAAAGGGTGGGAAATGTATTTACACGTCGGCATTCGGCGAGCTTCTCGACAAGTATGCGGCGATACTTTTTTCGCGTTTGAATAACGGATTAATATACGTATCGGCGAGGACACAGAGGTACCCGTGGACGTTAGTTAGCTGGCCAGAGAAAGGGAGAAGAATGAACTGGCGGAAATGCCAAGAGGGGGCATTCGATTTCCAACCCGTGGAAGGAAACTCTAGCCGTTACGTAATTAATTTCGCGGTGCTGCGAGACTCGTTAAAAATTTCAACAGCCAGCCGATCATCGCCAACGCCGCCAACCACGCGTGAACACGACGTTTCCTGAATTTCCGTTTCTACCCTGCGTTCCTTTCCTATCGTTTCACCTAAACGAATCGTACGCCAAGCACGCGCGTAAGCAGAGTCGGTCGATTCGTCTTTCGCGAATTTGTATCGCGATTCGCGGGATCAAGATCAAGATGGAACGACGAAACCGATCGCCGCGATACGAAAGGACGCGATACTTAAACGAGCGAAGAGACGCGGAATCGAGACAACAAGAGGATATCTCGGACGCGTACGCGGCGAAACGACTACGACTCGTCACAGGATACGGGACGTCTGGGAAATGAATTCGCTACTTGCTCGGTGGATATGGTACTCCGTTAAGCCTTCTACGTGGCTGGAATGCGCCACGAAACAGAAGTGCACAGTAAGTGGTTGGCAACGTGCACTATACATTTTATGACTCTATCGGAACCACGATGTCAGGCCGCCACCGCGTCGCGGAATAACTAGTCTGACTGGACGGAGCCAGTTTTCTCATCCCACTGCCATGTTCTCCGATACCCGAACAGGAATAATGTTCCCCTTAATAATCCGCATTAGTTAACAAGCTACTAAAAGCAGCACAATTAAAACAACGAACGCAGCCCGTTCGAGTATCCTCGGTGCAATCGGACTTGCTAATCTTCTAAAGGCAGAAATAACGATCGAATGGAGAACGAACGATAGCCGTTTACGTGCCGTACAGTCAATACGATGGTGTAAGGAGGAGGGCGGAGAAGGCGGTAAAGAAGCCCGCAAATCCGTGTACCGAGTGAATTCAACGTGTGGTCGAGGTAGATTGGCCGAAGAGATCGGTAAAGTGGCCGGTGGTCTCGTGTTTCGTGAACTTTAATCAGACGGACCAAACTCTCTGTGTTTCGCTGCTACGCCGTACTTAATGGAACCTGCCTATCCTGGCCCTAGCCGATGCCCGATATAGCCGGAAACCCGCGCAAAATCCCCCTAAACCGCAAGATAAAGTTGTATGCAGTATCGAGAGGGACGATGAACAACCACGTCACTCTGCGAGCCACGACCCCGAACCATCCCTATATACCTTCGATTTCGATTCATTCGCCGTCTAAGAATGCTCCGCCGACCCTCCCTTCCGTTTCTATCACCGATTCGTTACCGGTTATTCCTTCCCCATAGAGGAGATCAGAGTCTCGGAGGTTCCAAGGTGGGGAAATTCTAAAAGCGTGATCTAACGCTTCCACAATCGTACGCTTAATGTAATTGAACCAGACACGCAGTTGCCAGCTATACCCGCGGCTTCGTGCAAACTACACGAAATACTGTATATAGCCGGGAACATCTTGAAATTGGCGGAGAGTACGCCGAATGACCGGTACCTCGGTAAACTTTGATCAGTCGGGACCAAACTCTGCTCGCGTCTAATCCCACTAACTTAATGGCATCGTCTCTCTCTCTTTCCTGATATTCGGCGCGAATACCAACTCAAGCCCGAACGTCGTATCGTCAACTAGAAGTACGTGTTGCGCCGGAAACTGATACGAGCCTCGCGCACCGCCAACAACCGTTCTATTCATCGCCAGAGTTCAGATATTTGGGATGAGTTATTACGAGCGCGGGCAAGTCGCAAGGCAGGCCAGACCTATCATCCTACGGAATGCTCGGTATCGCGTGAATCAAGTTGCCGATTTCGGAAAACGGCTCGCGGTCGTTTCTTTTGCGAATTTAGGACAGCGAGTTTAAAAGCGTAGTAAGGTCGACGGGTTCGATAAATGATAAGCTGCTGCTATAGAAGAGTCGTTAATCCCGACGACTTTGCGCGAGACAGATCGACAACTCGATCAAAGTGGGTCGCCCTGTTCACACTCGGTCCTCTCTTCGATATGGATTTACACGATTCGAAGTTTCCTATTCTGCGCATTTCGTCGAAGAAACAAAGATCTCTCGGTTCACTAACGTGCGAGTTAAACGACGCGCTTTCGCGATATAATTGCCACCGAATTTTGTTATACAGGGTATAATTACGCTTTAAACGCGATACGCAACGCAATTTACGTTACGAGCGTCGCTTTATCGTCGACGCCCTCGTTCTCATTTTCGCCGATGGTCCGGCGTTTCGGAGCGTGGCGGCAGATATATATACATATATATATATATATATATATATATATATATATTTCAATCGAACGAAACGGGAAAACGCGACACAGTCTATCGAGAACATAATTTACTTACTTTTGTTGATTATTGTTCGCGGTGGGCATGGGGGTCGGCACCCTCGGCGGCGGAACTGGTATCGCTTTTCTTCTTCCTCCACCTGTTTGATGTATGGTCGGAGTAACGCGTCCGGTCGGTGCTATCCGGCCAGCCGTTCGAGGTCTCTCTGTCCGTACTTCCATATCGTTTCTGGAAATAATAGAAAATGTCGCGTTGTCAAGCCTGCAGAGATAAAACTTCAGGGATTCTTCTTTCTATCTTTTTCTTCTTTTTTCTTTTTCTTTTTTGCTCGTCTTTTTCCGTCGGCTGATTTCCACGTGTGTACCCCCTCGTGCTCTGTACGGTCTGTACGGTGCACGTAGAGAAAAAGAAAGGGACGATCCAGAAATTGCGACGAGGAAACGAGTCACGTAAAAGGCAGTCGACAAAAAAAACGAAATTATTACGAGACGCATTAGTAACCGGGACACAAAAGTGCCATTTTCTCTTGTGCTCGCAAGGCCAGGCAGACATCACAGGGATTGCCGGTGAACTTCGAAAGAGCGATTCCGAAAGTCGCGTGCACAGCGTGCGGAGCACACAGAAGAGAGGCCCGTAAAAAGGAGACGGAAAAATCGCGGGGACCGAGCGCGCGAGACAGGAACCGAATCCCTCGCTTCTCCGCGCGCTTTGTTCGTCACGTGCTTTCGCGAAATCCTATTCGACCTTCGAACGTTTGAATTATTTTCCAACTAATTTCCTGCGATACGCGGCTGCGGCCAGACAATACTACGCTGCTACACTCTGCCACGCGTGCTCGCATTTTTCTCTTTTACATCGCGAGCATACGTACAATACCGTATCGCCACTTTCATAATCGCCGCTTTATTTAAACGTATCATTAATTCTCCGTTATTCTTCCAGCCCTTGTGTTCCCACCTACGCGAATCCGCGGTAACAATGCGGCCTGTCCAATTATTTTTACAACTGCGCAGGGTAAAAACAACCGTGCGGGTTAAGCGAAACACGAATACCAGGCGGACGTGTGTTCGTAATTAAGCGCATGCCCTCGCTAATTTACCTCGATAAAAACGATAGAATCTAGTCTGGTGCCGGTACTCGAGCGTATCCCCGAGACGGTCGTCTGTCCGTGTGCGAACGCGTCGAACGCGTTGCATAGGACGCGCGTACGTGCACGTAGCATTTGCGTAACGGAATTTCAATTAATGATCTGCGTACGTCAGACTGCCGCGAGCCATTTCAATGAGCGCTTTCAACGTAGCCTGCCACCAGAGTGACGCCCGCGGTCCTCCCTTCCCTTACTCCACTCCCGTGCCGGTTCTCTTCGTTTTCCGCCATTTCCCGCCGCCCCCTCGCGTCCATGTAACCTCGCCACCCTTAATTCGGTTCCAATGTTTTTTCTTTCTCCGCCCCACGATCGACTCTGTCGCCAGTGTTGCCGCGGATTTGAATACAAACGTGACTCGATTCGTCGACTCGGCCGACGCGTTTGTATCGCGTTCGAGGTCGAAGGGTAACCAACTATCCACGCGGAGGAGTCGGTGCTTACGCCGTAAGGAAAAAAGAAAAAGAGGAAAGAAGAAAGAAGGGGAAGTCGATCCGGAATTTTCAGTCGACGCACGGAAACTCGCGGCGGCAGCAGCCTCCGGGGGTTCCACGGCTCGTACGAGCAAACCAATTGAAGAAAGGACGACGTTCGAAGGTACTCGCGAACCTTCTCAAGCGTGACTCGAAATCACGGAGCATCAAAAGATCGTCGAGAGGAAAAGACGAGCAAGAAAAAGGGTTAAAGTTGCGCGCTGCGCACTTGCGCGGTCCCTCGGTGCAAAAGGTCGTGGATGCGTTCGGCAAAACATAATATACGGCGAAGAGAAGCGGCAGGCACAGCGTTGAAGATGAGTCGAAAAAGGCAACTCCTTCAGGAAGCAAGCGGCGTGACGGATACTCGTGCCCTCTCGTGGCATCCATTCTTCGAAATTCGTCGGTCCCGCAATCTGGCCGCTCTACCGGAAGAAGTGCGAGCTTCGTGAACTTCCGCGGAGCTCTTTCCACGGGATGATTCATACATCGTTAAGAAAGCGGAAGACACGGGAAAGACGATAGCCGCTTTGTTCGTTCTGCGATAACGATTCTAGAAGCTTACTCGAACAACGGAACGATTAAATATGAATCGTGCGAATTAGTGGCACGACGAGTAACCCGCGACCTTGCAACAGGAGAACGAAAGGAAACGAGCTTCCTGCTGCGAGCAGGATATTCCATTAACCATCGAGATGTAGTTTCTTCGACGCGTGCCGCGACTCGGCAAGGTTCTAGCGATTCGTCCGTCGTCTTCCGCTCGCCACGCGGATAAATCGTATTCGAAAGCACAGCGAAGATAACTCAATTGGCACGCGCATAAATCACGCGGAAAGGAAGACGCGAACAGGTGTGTCCGTTCAGCTGGAGACCTTCGTTCCCCGCGCGCCTCCGCGTTGCCACAATCGCAGTATCGACTCTCTGTAGCGACAATTCAACTGTCAGGACAATCGAATCAACGAAGGCTCCGATGCGCGATACCTCCGCGACACGCTTCGATGAACTGTACCGTACGCGTGCACAATGAGCTCATTAAGCCTGAATGCGATTCAATTATGCGGGCCAATCAATGTAAATTCTCATCTGCGCGTCTTGGAAATGATCCTGCGTTCTGACGAAACGCTCGTCCAGTATACACACATACACACGCGCGCGCGCGCGTACGTGATGTTAACCGCGAGGAACCGGGAGTCAAAGCTCAAGGGACGATGATCCGCGAAAATGACGACGACCGATATCGACTTTCAATGGAGACCAGTCGCGAGTCGAAATTATCGTTTTTAATCACCGACCTACCGCAACCCCTCTCGTTCTCGTGCCGCGTTCTCCGCGCGCATCGCCTCGTTCGACGCCTCGTTTCACCCGTCTAACTCGACCGAACGACCTGTCGAAAGAAGAGAACGAGCAACAACCCCTTTCGCGTTCCCAACAACGAAACGTTTCGGCGTAAACAGAAACAGGATATCCCGCGAAAGAAGCCTGGCAGCGATCCGCGAGGCTCACCCTCCTTCGTACCCACCGGGGGAGGACACAATCGAAGCGAGAAAAGGACACGGTTCGCGCAATCTCTCGAGCGTAGTGCAACATTGTTGTCACGGATGCTTTGCTCTCTCGCAAAGAATAGAGATGGAGGAGCAGAATGCTGTTGGGTACGATCATTATTTCTCCATGTATAGCGTAGCGAGTCGGCAACTCCGAGAAGACAATGCGCGTAGGCAAGTTGGTTAAAATATGCAGCCCCCGGCGTGCGTGGATTCGCGCGTTTTGCGTGTCTACGTGTATCAACGAACGCCCGAGCACGTCTAGAAGGGGGTGAGCAGGGTGCGCGGAGACGGAAAGCGGAGTCGCGAGGCTCGTGTGTATTCGCGAATAAACGCGAACGCGTACACGACGTCGTGTACACAGGTGGAAAGGAAAAAAAAAATCCTGTCGCTGGTCGACACGGCGAGACGAGGGCTCGATGAGGGAGAGAAGGTCAGAGGAGAAGAAAGAGGGGCTGGAAGCGAGAAAGGGACGCGGAAAACAAACTCCTGCCACGGCAGAGCTGCGCACAATGAAGGCATCTGCTTAGCAAATTGCGAAAAATAATCACGTTTACCCGGCATTCGAGTATGCGAACAGAGGCATCTCGAAAGCTGTCGTATCCGTGTAACACAATAACACCTACTCGAGAGTCGTCAAATACGTTGAGAGAAAGAGAGAGAGAGAGAGAGAGAGAGAGAGAGGGAGAGAGGGAGCTACCTCTAGATACAAGGGTACAAGGGAAAATACGTTTGTTGAAAATACACGGAACCCGGAAAGAAAGAGAGAAAAAATTAAACGACGTATTTCTACGAGTGTACGGATGAAAACAATGTATCGCATCGCGAAGGTACGAAAGTTCGTGCTGGTGAATCCAGTCGGGTTGCTCGCGATGCCCCGGACGCGCCCTCCCTCTTACGACGAGGCCAGGACGGATCTCTTTCTCGCCACCTGGCTGCTCGTTCGCGAGGCGATGAATACACGCCACCTGGTCGACGATATCGCGTTTTCTTCCCAACATCGCGACACGATCGCTCCTGAATCCATTTCCGCGGCAGTAATTATTTTTACGGTATATTAAGTCGACGAGAAAGTTGCGCGTTATTGAAATTATGGAAATCGTGCGGCTCGTATTCATGGTTTCGCGTTTCCGCTCACACAGCCTCCGCACGCACAGAGAACACCGGTTCCGGGACGAATCCACCAACACGTATTACTGCCTACCAATCCTTGTAATTTCATGAAATATTTCATGTTCAGCCGTATCCTCGTTCCAGTCTTTTACACATCCCGCCAATCCTGTTATCCTGATTCGCGTATCGAACCTTTTCGCTTCGAGTCTCGCAGCCTCGTCGCGTTACTCTCACACCTACTTTGCTGGTGTGCATCGCCATGCATTCTAAAATCTATCTATCTAGTCTATTATCTCCGCTCCATCGTGTACACCGCGTCGACGAGATTTATTCGTATTTGGCCATATTTCTCCTACAATGGCCGCTACACAACGCCGAATCGATCGATTAATTCCGCTCAATGGAACAGTAACGAAGCGATCGGTGTCACGCGTCAAACTGTTGGCGCCATTTGTTACAACCGCGATCGCGCGAATGATTCTCTAAGCGAAATCCAGAAAGACCTCGCACAGAGAAAAAATATTTCCTTGTCCGCGAGCTCGTTACGGAGCCATCCGAGAATTTATCGACGGTATTTCACACCGATGTAACATCGAGGATCTGTCGATTCCTATTAATCATCGACGCAGCGGTACACAGCTCTGTGCAACGGTTCGACTAAAACGCATACGGGAGTTTCTCATCTCGTGACGTGGTCAGCACATGTGACTGGTCCCGTACTGTTCTCATGGCAATCGCAGTATCGAAAATATCTCTCTCTCTCTCTCTCTTTCTCCCTCTCTACGTTCCTCGAACGATCGCATTCTTGCGCATGACGGATCGCAATCGCCGCGAATGACGACAGAATTAGTAACGAAGAATGGGTCGCGTTCGGACAAAGTAGACGCCACAGGCGGCTGCGTATAAAGTTTTTCAAATCGATGGAACTCGGAAAATGTACGCGTCTCAACGATACATTTTAGGCAAGAATAGAAAGAAATTTCGTGGAATGCCGGCCATATGGAAATAACGTTTGCAGTTGCAGAACGTTGCAGCGTATAAATTTGTACGAAAAGGTCGAACGACGAACGTCCATCACAACGTTATTTCCACGGGCCGGAAAATTCGTGGCGATCGTTTAAATCAGCATCAGTTTCGGAATAATTTGACCGATGTTTTGGGAACAGGGCAAACAAGCTGCGACAATATTTGCACGCAGACGTGATTTAGTCGATGTTTGTTTAGATGTATAAACGATCTATGTATCACTTTCATGGAGATGAAGAAGGACAGGCGGACTTTATAAATCCGGGACAAATTAGTTTATCTTTGTGTCGGTGTTTAGCAGACGCTAAAAAGCAGCCGGGCCACCCAGACGCGAAAGGTTGCGCTAAAAATACAGCTCGTTTCTCATCGCGACACCCTTGCGCCTCGAGCTCCTTCGTTCGCCGGTCGTTTTTAAAATCACGCCACGGTTTGGAACCGCGAAACAAATTTTTCCGACCGATGTTATACGAAACTGCCCCCCATTCGCGCCGCGGAAAAACGACCGTTTCGACGGTCGTCCGGCCGATATTTTTTCCCAGCCAAAGACAATACCGTTCTCGATTAATTTTCAATAAATTTGCCTGCTCCGGTGCCGGCAAAACGATGAATTCTAAAATCGGTTGTCGGTGAATTTTTTACGGAGAATAGCCGGCGCACGCAGCAAACCGTCTGACGAGAGGGAATGAGAGAGTTCGTGTTTACCCTGCGATGCGTTTCGTTCGCATCGACCAAAGGTCCACACACTAACGATGGGAAAAAAAAACAAGGTAAAGAAGTAATTTACCGGCAACCAGGAAAAATTTGCCGGCGTGCGTTCGCTACTCGTGCATTTTTTAGTAGGGAATTTTTTTTCACCAGCCACTCGGTTGCAGACAGTGCGCGTTAAACTATAGAAGTTCGAAACGCTCGCGCGCGGAAAGCACCGGCCACGCTCGTAAAACAACGACCAGGCTAGATTTCGACGTCGTCGAATAAACATTTTAATAAACGCCCGACCGACCAGCGGCAACCTGCAGAAAGAATAAAAAGAAAACGAAGAAAAGGAGAATTCTCCGCTGAACATGCCCCAACTATCTCGATGCCGCTAATACCGAGGGCGCAACCGGGATTTCCATCTTTTTATTCGTATCGGTACGAAGGTCGCCGCGATTAATTTCGTCCCTGGACGACACGCGATAGTTTTACCCTCGTTCCACGAAGAAAAAATCCAACTTAAAGCTCGATCGCACCCACTCGTAACGCACCGTCTCGTCGCGCTCCTCTCTCGTTTCCTGTGCGATACGACACGCACAACGTGTTTCCTCACAGATGTTCGCACGCTGATACGTTATCCGTTTGAAACGCGACTCGGAATCCTGCCCGTCCATCGATCAAGATCTCGTTCTTTTTCACTAACGTTTGTTGGAATCAAACAGCCATATTGGCTCTCGTCGGTCGGCACGAATGTCGCCAAGTATCCAATACACGGTCATGATTGATGTTGTTTGTCGCCGGAGCAAGGGAGCACGCGGAACCGCTTGAATCACTTAATCCTCGCTATCAAGGATTCTATCTCTCGGAAAGCAAGAGACAAAAGAACGAAATCGATCGTTGAACCGTACGAGGCACGAACCTATAGATTCTACAGCCGTAGAACGTACGGAGGTACGATAAGTGGGACATATGGCAGGCAAATACGAGTGCAGCAAAAACAAATAGGTGTCTCTTCCCTAGCCCCTGACGATCTTTCAGTCCCCCTTTAACGACGCGGTCGCAGTACACGCGACAATGCCGGGGTTAATGAAAGACGTAGGTGCTAGTTATGGATGCCATAACTCAGCTGATGGGGCGCCGTAACCAAAATCAGCCTCTGTACTCTCAGTCACGGCCTATCCATCCCCCTATATATACGTGTGTACGCGTGTATGACTTCTGACTCACAGCCCATGGGGGTCCATCGGGGTGCGAAAAATATAGAACGGGGGTGGCTCGGTACAAAAGCAAGAAGGCATTTCCCTGATAGACGAGTGCAAGCGAAATTGCTAATCGCATACGCTGCTACGCCCGTGGCCATTCGTTCGTTCAAATAATGAAAAATGGCGCACCGGCCAACCCGATAGGAACACCGTTTCGTGTTCCGTCCCGATGCGTGTCGATCACGATTGTTCCGAGGCTGTCGTGCGTGTTTCTCTTTGCTCGCGCGAGTCGCCGTTTCGATTACCAAAAACTTGCCCTACCTAACACACCACCTTTCGTCTCTCGCCACTCACCGTGTCTCGACCCCCTTTTCCACGCGTCTTGGGATCGCGCAATCAATCTGCATTCGTGAAAAACGGTCTGCCCTTGGCATCTGGAAGCCGCTCGCAGTATATAGTATATATATATACACGCTATATACTGCGAGTATACTACCGATATACATACATACATACATACATACTTATATATATATATATATATATATCATATCATATCATATCATATCATATCATATCATATCATATCATATCATGGGGAAGATGGGAACGACCGGCAACGACTAGCAGCGAGCGCCTTAATTTAATTAATTAACGAGATTAAGTAGCCAGGTTTCTTCTTCAACTTCTTCCTTGTTATATTCGTCTCCGCGATCCGTCCTTCAAGGAGACTCGCTGCAATTCCTGCTAATGAAGACCCACGCGTTCTAAAGCGCAAACAATAAACAGTACCACTTAACTCAAAGCACGCAACAGACACCAGGCGGTTTTTCCTTCTTCACCACCTTTCCCCCTACGGTATTCGCTCGCGCCATCCTGCAAAAGGAGCTTGCCTACCCCTCGCGCGCGCATGTTACCGCTCGGCTAGACTACTGAATCTAGCCTGAAAACAGGATACGCGCGACACGCTTCCGTCGTTTTTCCGTTTCGCCTACCTTTTATAATATTTTTCCTCCAGCCCTTTTCCCCTTTTTCACACCGGCGCCCCTCGTACCAGCGAAAACACCGCGCTTTACGTTTCGACTCGCAGTCTGTTTTGCTCGCGACCGTCGTTCCTCGCTGTGCCGTCGTCTTCTTTACCGGGCCTAAGAATTAGCGATGCTCGCTTAACCATCCGCCACGACTATCACGAGTCGCGTTTCTTTCGGCTTGTCGGGCACGTTCTGTTTAAAAGCTCGACTTAATTAGAAAGCGCGCGTACGAGCGTGCGAGTATCTTTTTAAGCTATCTGCTCTTTCAGCGAAACGCGCCACGGTGGTCGCTTTCGCGTTTGAAACTCGAGCAACCGGTGGGAATGGAATCGAAAAAGCTTCGAACCGACGCCATCCAGGGAATAACGAATCGCTCGCGACACGGAATACCAATCTACGACTGCTTCTCGCTTGTCAAAATGCCGAGAAACGGCCGGATTAGAAAGAACAGGCCGAACAGCAATAAGAGAAACAAGCCTTTGATTGCTCTCAACAGGTTCCAGCCGGATCATGAACCTCTTTGTACGAAGAATGTCTAATCGCGTTTCAGTCAGCCTCCGACCGTTGAACGATTCGACCCAGCCCTGTCGTCGTGGCTGGTGCGTGCGCTAAGCTGAGATCGTTTGCTCCTCCGCTCGATCGCCTTTTTCGTTTTCCGTCGTCAATCACCGACCAAGTCGAATCGTCTCCTTTCATCCTCTATCGCTAATCGGTGTGTCGTAATTGCTGTGTTATTATACGATTTTACTGCCACTCTGCGTCCTTCGGATCTCTCTGTACGCGTGTAAATTCCGGTATTTGAATATTTAAGAAACGAAGGATCAACGGCCAGAATTCCAACGGTAGCCTTAATTCCAGTATTTTTTCCAATGGCCGACGACTTTCGTCTCCTTTTCGTTGTACGAAACTCGACGCGTTAATCTAGCCGAAACTGCAACTTACAGAATTTTATTTATTATTAAATTTACAGAACTTACTGCAACGACAGAATGGCCACGCAACGGTCCAACGTATTTTACATCGTTGCATCGAATATCGATCGGTCACCGAGAGCCTCCTTTAACCGGCGCTGCTGTCCATGGAGATCAGAATGCCACGGAGCTCCGTGTTGCATTTAATCACGACGTCGCCCATTACCTCATCGCATTATGACTCTATCGTCGCGAACCGTGCGGAGCACGAACCGCGTATGCTCACGCACGACTCACCCGGCTCCAACGCACACGCGAACACGGCCTTGTACTCGCACGAGTCTTCGCAAGCGGGTCGCATAAATTTAGCGAGACGCGCGTCTCGTCTTTCCGACGTCGTAGGAACCGTGGCTGCTTCGTAGCCCACGCCCGTTTATTAAGATATAAATTGAAGATAATTGGAGATAATTTAATCGCGACCGTTTTTTCCCTCGCGATCCATTCGCGCGTCGCGTAAAACACGTTTCCTCCGTTCGAGAAGGTTCGCGGCATCTGGTATTTTTGGGAGAATATTTTTACACCATCCGTCGATAACGCTGAGATCGTTTTATTTATTAGATTTTCCACGTGTCTCGTGCGAAACTCCGACGATCCGAACGTTTGAATATTTGACGATCTACATTTATAAATCGACGAAAATGGTGATTGTTTAAATCGAATCTAAAACACCGATCTGAAAACGGATCTAAAATAATAGATCGTCCGGGTCGTCTCGGTCGATTTCCTTAAATTGCTCGCGTCAAGATAGACAGTTGAAAATAAGCAAAAGTCTCGATCGCAATTTTCCATCGTAACGGTAAAACGAGGTCGACGAAGAACAACATCCAGATAATCGGCGATATTCTGCATCCAGACTAATAACGCGCCAGAATTAGACACGCGGCGAGGGATTCCGGTGCGGAAAATCTGTCCGGTCATCTGGCAGTTATTATTATTATTATTAGATGGATGGAGCAAAAGCATCCCGTAGCTAATCAAGGGAGTTTACTATTTGATTAACCAATAACAGAGGCGACAGCGACATATAGGTGCGGCTACTCATCGATTCCAGACGCCCTGTCCCTCGGAACACTCGCAATTCTCGCGGACGCGTCTGTCGCGTACTTTGGCCGTCCAGTCGTTTGGATATTCCCGACCGTTTGAAAGATCGGGATTCGAACGACGAACTGGAAACTCATACGCGACGCGAATGGCAAATCACTGGCGAGGGATTATCTAGGAAAAGCAAACGAACGCACGAGCAAGACGTTGAAATATAGTAGCCGGCGATCGGCGAACCCGCGAGTGTACCACGATTATTTTCCTTCGTTAGATATTAACTGCGAAATAATCCGGGATAAGTGGAAAATATCTCTTTTATTCCCCCGCGCTGACTGAAAAGTAATAAAACTGGATTACCCGGCGAGTCCTCGCGGACCCCTTCCCAGGTCGAATCTCGTCCCTTTCAGAAGCGGGGAAAATGGATTTTATGGTACCGAGGGGGGAGCAAGAACGGCTGACTCGCTGACTGACTGACTGACTGATATCGAACCTTCCATCGGTCGGTTCGAGTTCTTATACACAGCCGCCAGTCCGAACCCAAGTAATAATAAACAGTTTATCTGTCTGTCGAGTCTAAGCGGATTATCGGCGCTCCCCCGTCCTATAACGAGTAACGCGAGACGAACGATACGCAAGACACGACCCTTATCTATTATCATCGGTCTTCTTCGCATCGGTCGTCTCCTTTCCTCTGCTTCTTCCGCTTTTAATCTCTGCCTACCCTCTCTCTGTCCCTGTTTCTCGGTACGTGTCAGCCGCCGGCGTATAAGTATATGCGTCACGTAGCGACGACACGAGCGATTTCTGAATATTCATAGGCGACGCTTGGTCACCCCGATCGATTCGCCGATCCTTTCGAGTTTATCGGACCGATTCGAAGGAACCCGCGACTAAGGAGCGGGCTCTCGCATCGCGTCGATCAGCTGATTCCCTTTATCGACGATCGGACTCGGCGAGAGTCTGGCATAAAAGAAGTTGGCGACGCGCGTTGCTCGATACCGCGTTTCCAACGGCGAATTAGGCGCGAAGAAAGTCGACTGACTGTATGGCAATTACCACGGAGAGAAAAAGCTAGGGATCAGCAGACGGAAAATGGGGAGCGTGAGCGTCGCGTCGGGTGGAAATTCACGATTAAAATCCCAACGGTGGCATTACCGGGTGAAAATGGGTAGAGGAACGTGGTTCGAGGGTGCTGGTGGACTCATGTGTTCGAACGTTGGTCGCGTTTAAACCTCGATCTGCATTTAAATTGGCCTCCATGCCGATTCACGCGCCTCTATACATTGCCATGTTTTCCTACGTTACGAGTTCCACCATTTTATTGTCGTTTCAACCCTTTCCGGTTAGGTTACCGTCCTAAGCCCTCCATTACCTTCGATTCCCTGCCCATTTCCTTGGGCTTAATTAATTATTCATTTATTCGCGGATCTCTTTTAACCGGTCGCCGAAGAGGACGAAAGTCGACCGTACACGTTCGATCAATTATATTTTAACGAGAACGGGCCATAAACGGCGGATTGCTACGATGAAAAAAGCAGAGGTCAGGAAACACGGTTTTAACGAGGAAAATCAACCGTGCGAATCTTTCGCGAATTAACGACAAAGGGGCTAATAAAATGAATAATCGGTGTTTAACGCAATGAACGAACGAAACTGCATGATTCATTTCCTACCCCGAAAACAGAGGAGAGTGTGTGTGTGTGTGTGTGTGTGCGTGCACTGACAGAGAGAAGCCGATGTTTCGGGTCGTGATAGAAAATCCAATGTCTGGCGTTATCCGGGATAGAGTTTCGGCGATGGACGGTTAGCAACGGAGATTTCTGGGTTTGTTTTGCCCGAATGCCTCTTTTCCATTCGAAAAGGAAAAAAATTGCCGACTAGCGTAACGTTCAAGGACGTCGTTGAACGTCGTCAAAGCATGCTGCCGCATCGACTGAATTAATAAATTCAGATCGTCGTCTATGAGACGAACCTCGACGATATCTATCCTGGCCTATTTTTACTTCCTCGAGACTCTTCAGTCTAAATGAAATACATCGTACGAGGCTGCTAACATTCAAATAGAACGAACGTTGAAAGGGTCTAACTTCAGACGCGGAGTCGTGATCATTGAAATTAAACGAGATAGTCTCTCTTCGACTCGAACAGCCGGCTAAATTACTCGACATTTTCTCAAAGCATTCTCGTTAACCTAGTTGCGACACACGAGTTGTTGGTATAAAATATACAATTTTCCGCGAAAGAAAAAAGTATCCAAGACTCTGCCTGAAAGATCCAAATAACGACGCGAAGAAAAATAATGCTACTCGCTTTTCAACGTTCTCTCTTATTCTCTCTCTCCCTCTCTCTCTCTCTCTCTCTCTATCTATCTATCTATCTATCTATCTATCTATCTATCTATCTATCTATCTATCTATCTATCCATCCCTTTCTCTCTGTCTCTGGTGGGGATTGATTATCGCGAGTCAAGATTCGCGTTATTATTGCTCTCATGCGACGAGAAGCGTTTGACCGGATATGGAGCGACGAACAAGGGCCGAAAAGCACGAAGAGGGAAGCCGAACAAGGTGACGAGAACTTAAGTCGTGCGATGGAGACTCCGAAGGAGTAGCGGGGGCCTGATGATTACAGAGATCAAAGCGAGCAATCACTAGACAACGAGAGGAGGCTGCTGAAACGAGGGTGGAACTGTGCAGCGCGGTTGAAATTTGTGACAGTGTCTCCTCGTGAGCTTCGCTGTTCTACCCCTATCCCTCTGTCTCTCTGTGCTTACACCTGCGTATCTCAGCTCTATCGTATCCCTACCGGTCGCTAAACATTGTCCTGAATTAGCACGGAACTGGTAGCCGGCGACTCGTCGTCAGAGAACCGTCCGTTGTTACACAGTCAGCGTTGGTATCATCGTCTCCCGTACGCTCACACCGAGACACTACTCCCTTCGACGCGATTCAAGTACATCCTTGAGACGCTACGTAACTGCACCGAGAGTTCTTCCGCGCCTCTTTCCGCTTCCATCCTTTCCTCTAGTTCGTGCCTCGTATTTCGACCGTGATCCACATTCTACTCGCTTTATGCTCGGCTTAACGTTCTCGTCGAATATCGCGCAACGGGATTCAACGGCGGAAAGACCGCGTCGACGCCTGTACAGCCGTCTTACGTCTTACGTCAAGGCCATGAAAATGTTGAAAGGAAGAAACTCGAGTCTCGCTGTGTCTCGTACATGGAAAAATTGCCAAGTTTCACGAACGAAAGGAATGAATGTAGCGTTGCGAAAAGTTTCGCGCCCTTTCGCTCGGCACGACTGTTTTCAGATAAAATCTTGTTTGCGACGGTATTTAGCGAAAAGGACGAGTAACGAGGTAAAATCATAAAAGGGCGAGGGAAGAAGGAGCCGGTAGGGCAACGTATTACGTCCAACTTTCGCGACGTTTTAATTGGCCGAAAGTATGGACCGGGACGGCTCCTTGTCCGATCCAGCAGGTAAAGAGAGTTACGATTTCAAATATCTCGCCACGCTGTAGTCCCGTGTCCGATCAAAGCCCAACGTAATAAGCGTCTTCTCGGCTTTCCTTCGGCGAAATACTCACAAAGAAGAAACGAACGTAACCAAGTACGCGAGGAACTTGACGGAGGATGGAAGACGAGAGAGAAGGAAAATATAGACTGCCGGTAGGCGATCGGTGGAGATCGTCGATGGGCGGAAACCTTGAAACACGACGAACACCTACGAAGAGCGAAGGATAAATTCGAAAAGCGACGTTCCAAGGAAAATCTTAGACAACGTTTCTTCCATTCGATACACGTGGTAATCCCCTCTCCTCCTTCCTTCCTCCTATCTATAGAATATATATATATATATAGAATTCAAATTTTTAATATTGAATTCCAAAGTTGCGTTACACTCGCGTTGATTTCCCCAGACGTCATTCGCCCTTAGAGGAACACGCGGCTTCGCGGCCGGCGTTGAAAGAAAGGATTGGCACGTGTGGGGATTTAAGAACCGTGGCGAACGATCCTCCGCTTCGCCGACCGAATAAATCTCCCTCGTGCGTATACACGCGTACGTACGGATATCGCGATTTCCAACAGGAAAGTAAGACCTTCGTCAACTTTCGAATCAGCCTGTCTTCCGTCGTATCACCGCCGTGTCTTACTCCCGTGTCAGGGAATCAAACTTATCGCGTGCCCCGTCTCTATTTATAGCGTGGTATTTCTCTGTGCCACGGTGGGAAGAATCGCGATAAATAACCAGGCCAACAAAGGGGACACCGAATTAGTAAGACGGCCAGAACGGACTCGACGTCGCTCGGCTATGCAAGCCTGTATTTCAAAAGTAAGATCCTTAGCGTTGTCGAGTGCGGCAGGAGGTGGACGGTCTACGGAAATTACGTGGTTTGACGGAGGCATGTATAACGTTCCCGCGTACGCGATCCTACCGCGCGTTTTATCTGCGTGTCGGTGTGCATCGTGCGAACGTGTACCTGCTCGTACCCACGGTATACAGAAGCGTAGCTCAACGTACCTACGCACGGGTTTATAAACGCACGGAACACGACGTTGGCATTAACTCATGCCTCGTTAAATCGTGCCGCTAACGTGCTCCGCGACTACGATGGAAGCGAGCAGGGAATGCTAAGGAAACACGTGGCATAGTAGCAAGGGGCGTGGAGTCGATCGGAAGAGCGCGTGGATCTTAAGGGGGATAAAGCGGAGTTGATCGGCTCGTTGCCGCGAATCATGCGAATATAACGCGATCGTAAGGGCAGACGCGCGGATAACGACGACGTACGTCGTGCGTCAGCCATCGCGATCCACGCAGCTCGCGTCTTTACAGCTAAGCGGAATTACGTTTGTCGCGTCGTCTCGTCGTTTTCTCGATCTCTGTCGTTTGTCACGGAGGAAGAGAAACGGATCACCGGTCGTCGATCCTCGTCGATGTAAAAAGTACGACGATCGAGTAACGGCGGCGTCGTTACGATTACACCTCGCCGTTGCAATATCTACGCGCCAGCTACAAAGTAGTCTTTATTGCTACTAAAATGGCGCGATATTCTCGCATCCTCCTCGGCCTTATGGCCCAATAAATTCCTCGGTATCGGCTGTCGCATACGGAACGTCGTGCCTTCGTTATCGTCGCGGCATGTCCAACTGTTTGAAATTTACGACCCCCCGTGTGCTCGTCGTGTATCTCCTAGCGAGCGGTTCTAGCGAGAAATTCGAAATTCAGCGGCGTTCGGATGAATCATCGCCAACGAATCCCGACCACGGTGATAAAATAAGGAACGCGGAGGGGCATCGATTGAAAGATTCGAAGGCTCGTGCAGGACGCGAAGGGACGCGTAACGCCGTGTCGGTAGAAGCGACGACCCCGAGCCCCGTCGATCGCGGCGAACACTGACAAAGCGCGCCAACCCCTGTGGGAGCTCCTTGTTGGTTGTTGCAGCAACGAACAAATATGAAATATTGATGACTAGCGTTGCAGCTGGGTAACGTCACTCCGTTCATTTGCCGGCGATGACGACTTCGACGTATCGTCGCATAAATATGCACCGTTACCGTCACGATCGTATTCCCGACGCGCCGCGCGACGATCATCGGCTCGCGCGCGCGATAACCTTCCGTGCACGCTCCATATGTCGGACCGTCGAACGTGATCGAATTTCAAATTCATCGAAATGTTTTGAATACGCGGCCGGAATGATTCGCGGCCGATCAACGGAAAAAAGAATGGGATCGGTGGAGCCGAATCGGCCGCATTGATTGGTCGGATTACGCTGGTCCGTACGCGATTCTCAATCCAAGTAACGACACTAACGACGTACCATTATTTCCGCATCGTTTCGCTGGTTCGCGTTTCGACCGTGCTTTTCCGAGAATCGAATATCCTGCGAACTAACCGAAATCGTTGCTCGCACGGTACCATACGGAGAAACGGATATTCGAGCGGTGGAAATTCGAGGAAACGTAGACGATATCGATGTTGGTCGCGGACCTTTGTACAACCTACGTACATATGTATATGAAACGTGGCTCTAAACGGAGGCAATTTTTTTTTTTTAAAGCTACAAGGAGAACGCACGCCTCGACGGCCGCGATTATTTCGATCCAATCGACAAAGTGCTCTCCGCCGCTCTATAAGTTGGCACTGATTTTCTCTCGATCTCGCGGTGCGACTCGTTAAGGCGTCTGTCAAGGAAGAAAAACGAAAAATAACGACGCCGCCGTCAACGAGTGCAACGTCGACGTCGACGTCGACGTCGACGTCGGCGAAGGCGAAGGCGACGAAAACGAGCAGAACGGTACTAATTAAGTGAGACGAAAACGGTTGAAAAACTTGCCGGCAGAGGAGTCGCTGGTGAATCGTTAAGCTGTATTTAAGTCCTCCTCTCGACCGTACGCCATCCCCCTTAGCTAATTGTTATTCGCGAAACATCCGCGATGTTGTCTGCTCTGTCGATCGGCTCGCGAATAATAATCGCTCGAGGCGTATTTTATTTCTCTATCGCCAACTCGCACTCTCGTCCGAACGCGTTCGATTCGAGTCGTAACGTTGGCGCGAACCTACGCTTTCGTGCTTGAAAACGGAGACTTCAATAATGAAATTACATTCCCATTAATTCCTCGTATATAAAGCGCTGCGAGTTAACGCTTCGTCCGGTCACACGTAAACGTTCGTTCGTTTATATCTCAATCACTGCGATGCCTGCCACGCTTTGATTCTCGCGAAATTGTTGCCGTATCGAACAGCTTTATCGGTCCGACAGCAGAGTGCTCCGGTTTTCGTCGAATTTATTCAGCGATATGCGCGCCAGGTTTTCGCATAATAAAACTTTGAAGGATGATCCATTGTCTGCCGGCCCCCGGCCAAACTTTCCGGATTAGGCGCAAGAAGTAGCTGCGGAGAGAATAGGAAGCTTGTCAGAGCGCGCAAGTTTGCCGCGGTGAAAAGACAAAATGCAGCAGCCATTGGAATAGTCACGTCTGGCCCGGTTCCTTCTCCGTCTACGCTAACAGCTACTCGCTACGGAGAAATTACGATTGTACGAGCTGCATCCATTACCCGGATGTACTTTCATCTCTAATCTCCACCAGGTCCTTTACCGTTTCCTTCTTCTTTCTTCTTTTTCTTTGTCTGCGCGATCCCAACGTTTTCGCAATTAGCATCTCACTCACTGTCAGAGAACGATACCTCGTCGTTCGTCCGTCTGCTTATCTATTTCGCGTCTCTTCGACTCTCCGCGATACAAGGGTCGTTTAAACGTGGCCGCGAGTGCTTCGACGCTAAGTAATCGTCGTTGCCGATGATCATCGAGTCGACCGATTTTCCCTTTGTCACTCGTTTAACGTTCATCGCGGATAGTTTGAGAAACGCTGATCCGCTGGTCTCTGTCAGAAGTGGTGCTCCAGATCCTCGGAACCGCTTTAGGGTGCCGACTACTATACCGACTCTCGATTACATCACGCGCATGTCCACCCACGTGAACACGCTAGCTAGGAAGTAGCGGGTATAATGAGCGTGCACAAAGCCATTAGAGAATCGAGTTGTATGTATGAAGGCGAGAGAGAAAGAGGAGCAGTAGAGGGAAAGAGAGTCGTTGGTAGGTGCACGCGAAAGGGAGAGTAAGGACCTGAACGTGGCGCCATATGGCTGCTAGGTTGCTTTATCCGCGGAACCCATAGAGTACACACAAGTACCTGTATATCCACGTTTGTCTCTCTATGGGCTTTCTCTCCACGTAGGGCACCGATGCGCGCACGCACACCAACCACCCGGAGAATCCACTCCCCGACAGCCACGGAGCGCCGTGAATACACGGATTAGCTATTGTTAATCGTGCGCACGCCTGCCGAACCTATCTCCGCATACCTACGCACGTGCCTAATTAGAGAGGAAGCGATCTGCTCGTCACGTCTCCGATCGCGCGAGTTTATCCTGCACGCTCCATTATTTTCCTCGTTGTTTCGCCGTGTACGTTTACACGCGCGGTCTTGCCCGATGAGCAATTCCAACCGTTGAGAAACGAGCGTGTATACGAGCAGGAAGGAAATTTCAATTTTCTGGCCGCGCCATCTATTCGACGCAGCGGCGTTTCACGCGGTCCTAGAATATTTTTTAAAGGAACATCCAACGACATTACGTTTCCCCGGTGAAAACGCGCAGGGAGGAAAGCTTCAAAGAAAGTCGCCAATGTTTTTTTTCAATTTTCATCAACAAACGACTAAGACTGATTGGGTTGGACGCTTAAAGCTTTTGCGGCCTCGGGCTAGCCGTCAACAGCTGGCCTACGCAAACACCTCCACGGGGGGATAGTTTTGGTCCCTTTATGTTCGCTGCAAGGGGTGTCGTGCCTCTCCTCTGTGCACTCGTGACACGTTGCATTACAAGATCTATAACGTAAGGGCGACCAGGCCTGGCTTCTAACCAGTCATCCATTTGCGATTAAGAAAATATATAGTCGATCGATGTGCAACCTTATTTACATTTACGATCTTCCGTCGTCTGTGTAGGATTAATTTTCACGAGAGCGACTACACGGCTCTGCCGCCATTACATCCAAAGCCATTAAATCCAAGTGTATTCGCTCGCGGTTCTATAACGACGCGTCTCTGTTCCCCTCGTGTAACCAGATAGCTAGTCTGGAAAATCTGCTACGAAAGGAACGATTTCAGCTCTCTTCTTTCGCAAAGATATTTCCATTTTTCTCTCGTAGGCCAGCTCCACGCGCGGCGCTTGCAAAAGACGAACCAACGATGCGACCTAGCAACCGCGGCGACGACGACGAGATGAAGTAAACTCGCCAGCCTACACCATTGTCTCTCGATTAAATCACGAAACGAAGAAGAAGGGCAGAATCCGCGAGACGTGGTGGCGAGACGTGGACATTTTTTAATTTCCTCTTAGGATCGACTGGCTCGGCTGGAAATAAGAAAGGCCAAGCGATTCGCCGGGAATGGCTCTCTTTATTATTCAACACCCATTACCATCGCTCTTGGCTTTTCCTGTTACCTCTTCCCGTATTCTCTCCTTCGTCCTCGTTCTCCGCCTTTCTCTCCTCCTTTTGCCAACCGAGAGAGCTCCAAAAAACGGAAAAGGACCAGGATCCCGAATGGAACGGGAGACACGGCAGGGGTCGCGAGAAGGGAAACTTAACGAAAACAATAAAGACCGATTTTTTCCAGGCCGACGAATCACCCCCCTTCGTAGTTGGTCGTCCCGTTGCAGATTCCATACCTCTCGCTGGCTAAGCTTCGAACCTTCGCTCCTCCCTTGGGTCTTTCTCTCTTCTGCGCCAGGTAAGACGCGCTCTCGGAAACATTTTAAACAAGATCGTAATTAACGAACGTTGCCGATGGGCGAGAAAAATCGCATCCGGGAACGAAATGACCAAAAAGAAACCTCGTGAACCAAGAGAGCAGCGGTTTAACGTTCGATAATTTTTCTCTCGCGGGTAACGGGTAACTTTTCTCGAGGTAAATCCGCGGATAATCGATGTTTCCAATTTATTTGTCCGCTCCGGAACATCGAGGATTTTCCGAATTAACGTGCAACGAGAGGCGATAAATACCCTGGCTAGCGATTTGCCGCTAGCGGTATTGAGTCGTATCGGGATCGAGAAGTTTCGAATGCCTTACTACCCTCCGTCCTCTCTATTTTCTCTCCTCCTTTTTGTCCTTTCTCGTGCCACTGCCCTTTCTATCTTTCTTCTCGCGCGCTTCCATGGCTATCGAGGGAAGGAGACGAGGAATAAGGAGACCACCAGAAACGGCGATTCCTTTATTCGAAGCCACCGGCAGCACGGCAATGCAATCACCTTGTCTAATGGAGCCTCGAGGTCAAGACCAGGGGTTCTCAGTTCGTTGGGCGATCGACGTTTCCGCGTGGCTTTTAAACGTTAATTGAGAACACGGGGGAGGGAAAGGAAGTAAGGGAGAAGGAAGAAAATAGAAAAGCGGAACGAACCGAGATCGATTAAACAGCGAACGAAAGGGAGAAACTTCAAACGTTTGCCGAATGAAATTCATGAAAATGCAACAAAGTGGTTCAAGGAACCGAAAAAACGACAACCGGCCGTTCCGATGCTTCGATTTCAAAGCCACGCGCAGTCGATTCGAGGGTACAAAAGCAATAATCGTTCGACTAATTGCATTGTTTTGCTCGTGCTTGCCGCGGACAAGCGGTTGCAGTCGCCTGCGTTCGTTAACGAAAGAAACGGCAAACAAGAGAAAGAAAATACAAGAAGAGAAAAGGAACAGAAAAACGAAAATAGCCATTAAAGTCCCACCCCGATTTCTTTCGTCGGCCACTCGAAGAAAATCTTGGAACCTATTAGCGGGCTTATTATAACGGCCCGCGAACGGGTCAAAAAGACTTGAATCTGGCTAAATTAAATTATTTCCAGAAACGTTTCAAAGTACTTTAAGAACCGTTCTCCAGCAACGTTTACTACATAGCCAACTTGAAAGGCGAGTGGCTTTTCTTTCTCTCCCTCCCTCCCTCCCTCGCTCCCTCCTTCCCTCCTTCTCTCTCTCTCTCTCTCTCTCTCTCTCTCTCTCCGAAAGGTGTTTCGGCTATTTCGTATAATTAGATCCTCGTTTCTTAGAACAACCTTAAAAACAATACCGAAGCCGGCACCGGCTCACAGTCGTCGCCGAGTTGGTCGTCGGAATTGAATGGTCGGTCGTTCGGGAAAGGCGAAATGAGAAAGAACGCGCGGCACGAGCACGCCGCATAATCGATCAAGTTTCGCTCGATTATCGCCGTCCCGAGGATCGTTCGTAAAGACGTTTTTGAACGATGGTCTCCCGATATACAACCGACTAATCGACTAATAAATAGCCATCGAATTAGCTGTAATTGGCTTTGGCTGTAAACAGAGTGCGAGCGCACGGCTGTAGCCCATTAGCATCCCACAGGATCCATTAACTCCTCTGCTTCTCGCTTTGCACGCAACGTCGCACTGGTTTAAATCCTCTTCGGCTCTTCGCGTCCCTTGTCAAACCGTCGATGACGACCCCCGTGCTCCTCTTCCGATCCACGCGGTACGCGGCGTTCCTCCGCCGCCAACGTCGAACAAAGCGCGCAGACGAACTCGTCGAAACGCGCGTATTATTATCGTCTGACGAAGGCGGCCACGAATCAACGATGAAACGAAAAGGGACGGAGGGGAGGAGAATTGGGCGAGGAAACGAGAGAACGAGCGAAGAAGAGTTTATCGATCGAGTCCTGGAATCGCTGGCAAGCCCTTTGAATCCTGAACAACGCCACCGGAAAGGGTTTGATCGTTCAACGTTGAGAGCGAGCGACTCGGCTCGTTGTAAAGCGAAACACGAACGCGAGCAAAACGACGAGCGGCAGCGGAGCGCGGAGACACAAAGGAAAAACGCCGAGCAAAAATGCTAAATGCCACGCGGCGCGGCGTTGGTCGGAACTACGAGGACACCTAAGCGAGCCCGAGAGATGCCGGAAAAGAAAGTATCGGAAGAAGGCGTCACTTGTTGCTAGAAATCTAGGATACGAGACACGACGAGTACGACAGACGAACCGAGTTGCGCCGACTCGATTTTTCCTCTGCTCGCGGTGAACTTCTCGCTACGCGAAACAAACAACCCGGCCAGAAATCGAACGCGCATCGGCCGCTGCAATCCGTGCTCACGGTTCCCATTCCAACGTCCGGCTATTTGATTTCAATTAATTCTTTTTCTTCGTTCGGCTTCTCGCTTTGTTTCTCGCTGCTGAAAACCAGCGCATCGATTTATCGATTGCGAAACCCAGCGATAGATTTATTTCGATCGAGCCCGTACCGCCACTTACACGCCTGCTACGTGGAACGTTTCGCTCGTAGGCGAAAATCAGTGGAACGATCCAATTCCAGCTGCGCGCACGTCTGCTCCGCTAATTGACCTATCTAACCTGCCGATGCATTCTTCCTCAACTGGTCGCGGCTAGAAATTCGAGAACGGTCGAGACCTACAAATTACATTTACACCCGAGAAGAAACGGCACGAGCAACGTCAAAACGAATATAGGCGTCTACCATCGGAACCCGTTTGTAGCCATCTCACTGGCAAACCACCTCCGACTCGTTACCACGCTCCCGATATATTTTCGTTTCCAATCCCTAGACGCCTGTGCGACCGCTCGAATAGCCGGTGCACACAACTACGCGCGAACGCGCCCAAGTGCCACACACAACACACAGCAGCGAGAGTCAAGGGTTTGTCCGCGGTCCATTAAAAACGTGTTGCTTTTATTTGACTAACCGAACGGCCAACTGACACGAGGGGAAATCTCGATAGAGAAGCGTGCTGGCGTCGCGGTGCTCGTCACGATATCGCTTCGACGCCGATCGCTTATCCGTCGCTCTCCAATGACCAAGTTAGTCGAGAACGTCCTCCCGCGAGACGACGTGCGATCGTTCTAGCCTTGTTATTTCGTATTTTTCTTGTCGCGTTCGCCGGAGAACGGTTACGCGATAATGCGATTACACGGACGACGCGTTCGAAAAGTTTCCAACGAATCAGAACGATCGAATTTTGAAAGAATTCGGAGAAACGACCGTAAGAACCGGGACTGTTACAATGGGTAAACAATGGCGATCGAGGCAAGTGGTTCTACGATTATCTATGCAGGCTACGTCGTTAAGAGATCCATGGCTACGGGCGTGTGTCTTCTTACCTATCATTTTCTACCTTCTCTTCTCCTACTTATTTCTGGTAGACAGACAGGTTCACAGGCAACGAAACGCTCTGACGATGACCAGGTCACGGGTAAACTGAACAACCGGGAGTCAATATTTAGCCGGCCATTAAACGAATGTCCTATCGAAAGTACCGAGAGCGGCGTAGAGACAAAAAAAAAAAAAAGGAAAGAAAAGAAAAAAGCAAATCCGCCCCACGTAGTTTAAACATCGGAAGGTTCGATTTCTCTTTTAGGAGACCGTAGAAACGTTTCGAGAACTTTCGAGTGCGTTACGGCCAATAAGTCATGCAACGAGGTCCCTGTCGTTTATTATTCTCGAGAGAAAAAAAAAAAAAAAAAAAAAGAAGAAAGTAGACGTACATACGAGTTTCCTTCGCTTCCTCGTCGTCGAATGACCGTACAAAACGATCGTTAACCCAATAACCAGCGATCGATCGCACCAGGTTGCAGAACGTTGAACGTTTTTTCGTCAAAGGCACGGTAGTTCGTTGGGCGATTCGAGGAACAGCGATGCGGCGTACCGAAGGCATCGTTGACTTATCCAAATAATTTACTCCGATGCGTGCACCTCGGTTATACGGAAACACGCGCGATTCCGCGCGTGCCACGCCATGTGCCGCGGTCAAAGCACCTATAAATAAAACCTCGTCCCTTTCGAAATCGTAGGTGGCGAGGTCTGATCCTCGCTCCTGCTGTACACGCGTTTGTTTGGATTTATTCGGGATTTCCTGCGCGTGAAACCGGCGTCGCGCGAGAGAACCGTCCGCCCCAAAGGATTTATTTCCATTCGTAAGACGCGCGAGCCGTTTCCATGTACTGTCTCGGACCGATTTCGCCATCGTGCCCCAGGATGTGCCCGTGGGAAACGCTTTCAAGCGGCAAACCCAAAGAGCACGAATCGCACGCGTAATATCAATTTAGCCGATCCGTGCGTCGTAACGCGATTTCGCTGATCGTCGCCGGTACGGAGAGCAAATAAAGAAGATGGTATTTCGAAAGGACCAAATTAAGATGGAAACGCGCGTCAACGGGATTTCCTCGCGCGTCCCGTTTATATCGCTTATGTTTCGCGAGAGGTTATGAAACGCCCGGAGAAAATAATGAAATTCTCTGCGCATCAAGATCTTAGAGTCGCGTGAATAATTCACGAGAATGCTTTTAAGTGGATGGTCCTAGAGAAAGGGCAGAAGGGCTACATAGGTGCTGTGAGACGCACAGCGGTGGGCGGTTACCCTTGTCAATAATCGCAAGGAATGCTTTTAGTTTTAAGGCCCGCTCGCTCGTCTAAGACATTGGCCTGTCGCCGAGGCTTCCACCGCGTCATCGCTAATGGTCACCGCGAAAGGATTCAAGTCCAGTTTCTACCGTCGTCTACGTCGATGGACGTTCCTTGCTCGTGCTTCCGCCTTCGTATCTCCGAAAGGCTCGAATTTTTACCGGTGTGACTGGTCCTCCCTAGGCCTAAACCTTCGTAAGAGCGAGATTCGTAAACTAGACGTCAAAACGTCGGTCGATTTACACGAGCGTAATCGGTTTAAATCGATCGTAGCGGCAATTAAAGTCGACCGACGAATTACCGACGAAATCGTCGCTTAAACAATCTGCTCTTTCTCCTTGAACAGAGCCGCAACCCAATTCACGCAAGACCCGAACCAACCCACTTTTACCGGCACTCGGGCGTAGAAGCGCAATTTACGGGCAAGAATGCGAGACCGCCCAGGCGCAATGTCGGCGAAATTCACCCTCCCTTTCTTAGCCCAGTTTTCTTCGCGTAATGCGCGCCGTCTGCGCCGCGTCTAGACGACCTACGTCAACGTTTACGGCCAAAAAATGTCGACATCCTCTCGAAACGATAATTTCCCGATGAAAGGAGGAGACAAGCGCGGAACGGCACAGAGCCAAGATGCATCCAGCCAGTTGCCACCGTTCCAGTCGCTCGGCGAAAAAAGCCGAGAGGAACGTTTCGTTGGACAGAGAACAACCCCTTCTTCGGTGCTTGTTCCTTTCTTCTCAGAGGAATCGGTGAACCGTCTTCTCATTACGAAGGAAAAAGACTCGTTATACCTCCGGGTCCTCTAGACGGCGGAAAGCGGTCGCATTTAAAGCGGCGGCACGCAAATCATTTCACGAGCCACGATTCCCACTCGCGCGCAGATCGGATTCCAGTCGCGAAAATCTTTCTATCGCCCGTCGTTGCGACGGAATGGGGAACGTTGGGCAAACGATAGGGAAGCTTTGCGGGCATTATTCAACGAGCAAAGGTTCCACGAGAACACCGGCGAAAGGTGTTCCCGTTCTACCCGCGAAATCTTCGTTAATATCGGTTTATAGCGCCTCTCGTTTCAACTCGAAGACCGCCGCTTTTTAAGACCTCGATCGCGTTCCTCTCGTCTTCGTCCTTTCAATAATTTCCAATAACTTCGGCAAAGAGCGAAAAGATTCGAGACCGCCGTCGCGTTTATCTCGAGACACCCTCGCGCGCTTTTTCGCCCAACTTTAAGCCGATCCTCCGAGATGAATCCGTTTAACCTTTCCTGACTTGGCGAGGACCACGCGATCTTCTCGAAATCGCCACCTCCTAGAATTGGAAATTCTATCTGACGGTGTTATTAAAGAGCAAATATCGGACGGAAGACGCGGTTGTGCCCGGGAAAACGATTCTCTTCTCTTTCCTCTCCTCGCGTTGTACCTTCGTCCATGTACGTTCTTACCATGGTCGTCTCGTTCCTTTTACTTTCCGACGCTCCGACCGGTCGGGGGATGATCCTCGTTCTCTCGGCTCGAGTTCATCTAGCGTCGCAGCGAAATCGGATTTCCCAAGGTGGGAAGCGCGGAATGTTAAATTAGAAGGGAGTCGTCTGATGCATCGTCCGTATGTTGAGAAAACGTGGCGAACGGACAGATCCGGGCTAGGAAAGAAGCGCGAGAGCGAGCCGGTTTTGATTCGCCGTATATCGCGAATTTACAAGACGTGTTCGAGGTAAACTTTTCGCGTTGGTTTCGCTCGCGTACATCGCTTTCCAATATTGATCGTGCCAAGTGGTATAGTTGGGAGGAAGGCGAAAGAACGACGCCGTCTTTTCTTTCGGCTCGAGCAACTATTCGAGAATACGTCGGATACTCGCGACAACGACGAATTAGCCGGAGACGTTCGTTAACGACGTTGATCAGCGAGACAAAAGTGCGCGTCGGCCGAACGAACAAAAGTGTTTATTGTAATGTAAGAGTATTGTCTACTCGACGAAGAGAAGAACGAAGCCGGAGAAGGAATCGCGAAAGGTGACTCTGAAGTAAAAATTAACGACGATAGGAAAAGATAGAGGAGTGAGAGAGATAGAGGGGGAGGGAAGGCAGGAACTGTTTTAGTAGGAAAGTGGAAAGAGCACGGTGAGAGTTTTCTCCTGTATCCGGTGGCGAACGGTTACTACATCGTGGGGTCCGTTGCCTACGACGTTATACACGCGAACGTGAATAGGAGAAACGCGCAATCTTACCCGGTACTCACCGAGTAACCACTACCACCTCGGAAAGCGCCGGAAAAACTTTAATGGATCTGTTTTTAAGGACCTCCCCCATACTACGGTGCGCGAGTTGCCGACCTCTTCACCGTGCAAAAACCCTCTCGAGTCAATGCTCCAGTCGAGGCAAGAGTATAACAGAAAAAAAAAAGAAAAAAGAAAAAGGACAGAGACGGAGGGCGAAGTAGAACGCGAGCAACGAGCAGCAAATAAAGCACGAGACAGATAATCGTGCCATTTAACAGCGGCGCTCATCCAACCTCGTCGCATCACCTAGCACGCCTGAATGGCGAGCGTAATTAAAAATACGTTACGGCTACTTCTCTATCCTCTGATGGAGAAACGTGATGCAACCTGGCGCGGAGTAGACGCGACGCGACGCGACGTCGAGAAGACGAGACGCCGGCGGGCCAGACGAGACGCGATCCGCGAAACCGACGATACGACACGATAACGCGAAAACATAAACCGATATCCCGACTGAAACGAAGCACCGAGTAGCAAAGAAAAAGTTCCGAACGCCAAGATTCGACGAGTACTCTCGCGACTTGGAAGATTATCGAAGGAAAAGTTTTGCTGGTAATCGGAATTGGAGAGGCTTGGCCGAAAGTTGCGAAGAGGTATGTATACATATAGTAGGTACTCGATGCATATATAGGCGGAGCGTCTAGCACGCATTAATCATTCTGTCCCAAAGGCGGCTGCTTGCAATTTCCCAATGAACGTCAGTTCAACAGATTTTTCATCTTCTCCGGCGGTAACAGGGGGAGAGGTGAAGCGAGGCGCCGGTACGCGAGCATGCTTCGCATACTTTTTGTTCAGCGAGCGCGCGGTCGTGCTCGTTCTCGCGTATTTTCCCTCGTCTTCGGCTCTTTGTTTTCTTCTCGTGGCTCGTCCTTCTGAAACCTGGCCCGCGTTTATCCCAGGCCTCCCTCGTTTCTCCCGGCTCGTCATCGTCGTCGTCTTCTTCTCCGTCTTCTCCTTCTTCTCCGTCTTCTCCTTCTACTCCATCTTCTTCTATTTTCTCGTCTTCTACCTTGCAGTGCCGTTTTAGTCGACCGCGAAATGGTTAACTCGTAAAAGGCTCTCGCCCACGGGCCACGGCAGCACCGCGGACCGAGAATAATATCGTGTAATAAAGTACACGAAATATAAGGCGTCGATCGGGGCCAGGGTCCCTTCCAAAAGTAACGGCTACGCGCGCGAATTATTTTTATTGGTCGATTAACGGCTGCACATCGATCGACGTAAATTTCCAACGACGCGTAACGCCACCCTCTTCCACTTTCCTTCTGCCGAATTCGCCCCTCCAGCGTTCGCGACATTGTCACCCCAGGTAGAAACGCGGACATATATCGTCGCAGTGCCAGTCATTTATTGCTCGTATCTTATCGGCGAGTCTCCTCTTTCTTTCTTCCTTTTTTTTTTTTTTTTTTTTTTTAACTCGCACCACGTTGATTTTACTGGAACCGATGGCGAACAGCAAGCAACGCGTGTAAGGTATTAATCCTTTCGCTGACGGTGTCCACGCTGTAATGGATGCTCGCGTTTCCACGCGGACGCGCAAAAGCAGCGATTTGCGAAACGGACGAAAGTAAAGCCATTCCGATTAGTAGGAAAAGCATCGGAGGATAGAGCAAAGAGAAGAGAAACTTCGGTAGTCTATCGCGTTTACGCGGACGTCTAATTTGCGCGACTTCGAAAGTTGAACATTCGGAGAAGCAAGTATCATCAAGTTAGAATCACCGGTTTTCGCAAACCTCCGTGCCGCGAATAATCTGAAATTTTTGCTCGCGGCTTGTTTGACATTCGAGCTCGCAGAGTATTAGTTAATAGCTACTCGAACGCCCAGAAAAAAAAAAAGAAACGCTGGAGCGCGCTCGGCTCGCTGGGAAAAAGAAGTTGCTCGCAGAGAGATTTTTATATTTCCGGCCACATACAACAGAGAGATTTTCCACGATTACTTTAACCATACTCCGTGGTACCTTTTGGGCGATATTCCCGACCGGAAAAGTTCCGATGCGCTTCGTTAATTTAAGAGTATTTCCGGATTTCAAGAAAAACTTCGCAGACAAGGTAAATATTTGATCGGTGCGAGCACACGCGCAAACGGATGCCAATAAAACGGTATTGAAACGTTTTCATTGCCGTGCTCGCAATTAAGGTGAAACATTGCCACGCACGCGCGCCCCAACCGAACGGGTTGCTGTAATTAACGCGAGAGTTCGTCTTCGTGCCCGGCCCAGGTAGCCTGTATTTCTTCGCAGATTAAAAGAGACCGTGTATATAGGCAAGAATTTAGGAGACGCTAACTTGCTTGATATTTTCCAGTCCGTGCGGAGATGGCCGCCCTTTGTTACGGACGCATCGATTTCCGCGTTTAAGCCGTAGCTTTAAAAGATAAGGGCCAGTGTGCCAGAATGGGGATGAAGTGGTAAGGTGTCGTCTGCAGACGAATGGAGGGGTTGTTTTATTGCGCGCTTTCTCGCTTCCCTTTCGCTAACGAGGTGGACTCGTAGCGAGATGTAGCACTCCGTTTTATTTGCAGCAAAACGATGATAAACATACGCGCGGACTCGTTTAAAAAGATGGGAAGAGATAAAACGACCGAAACGCGATTTCGCTATCGTCTACGCGAGTAGCGTTTATTGTTTTATAAAGGGAAAAAATTATATACGTCGAAATGTAATGGAAACGCAGCCGTTGTATCTCACGATGAAAATGTTTGAGAACATAAACGGTGCCCGATACACGCCCACCGTTAACCACGCGTTAGCTTTTATCGAATAAACCAATTTCATTGGATCGTACAATTTAATCAACTAAAAGTAATCGAATGCAGAACGTAGCTGCCCGATGGCCAACGCGTTGTATCACGTTCAGGCCAATTAAGCGTAATTTAATTATTGCCGGTACGATGTAGTAATTAATATAAGATGCGCATTGGCTGCGGCGTCGAATAATGTCCTTCCTGTTGACGGAACGCGTAACCATAACCACGGTACCATGTGCCACGCGTGAAACGATAAGCGTATTGTATTATCGATGCGTTCGAGATCAACGAGCATTCGAAAACTTCGAGGAAATGAAAGGCGCGTTTTGCTCTTGAGATTGCCAGTGATGTATACCCGACGTCGCGCGAATGGAAACACGATGGAACGAAGACAGGATGTTTAGATTGAGAGGTTGATCTTTATTGCCTGACGAGTCAGAGGCTCTCGGAACGTCTCCGAACGAAGTTAGAGATAGCCAAGTCGAAAGATTCGGCAATTTATCGTTCGATAAACATCGTGCGCTCGTCGAATTAGATGTATAACTGGTATATTTTCGTAAAACAAGATCAAATGTGTTGGTTCGTACAACGATACGTTCACGTATCGCGAAAACGGAGACTTTTCTGTCGGAACGATTCAAGCAACAATGCGAGTATTTCGATCAATTTTATTCCTCTGCCCCCTCTCTCTCTCTCTCTCTCTCTCTCTCCTCTTCTCCCGCCCCCTTCCGCCCTCTCGTGGCATTGCTTCCCTTCCGTGCACGTTTACCACCCCACGGGGTCTCGCAACGTTGCGTCTAATATGAATGCCAGCGTCGCGCTATTTATTAAATAAATCAACACCACGTATACGTATAGACGTATGAGCTTGGATAGTTGGATCGTTGGTAGTTGCAGCAGGTTATCGAGAGACGATACTCGAATCATAAATACGGTGGTGTACGTGGCTTCAATAAACCCTCTCTTAGCGAGTTTCAGCCCCCAGCTACGATCTTCTCCGCTTTCAATAAGGCAAGTCCTTTCGACTAGGTTGGTTTTCCCAGGGAAAACGGATATGTAGCGGTGTATATCGACTGCCGGAGTATCCAGAGTGGCTTTCGACGTCGTGTCGAGAAGACCTCAATAGATTCCCTCAATGAATATTCCTTCGTTCCGCAATGATATCGGTTGTGCGAACGCAACACGCATACAGATTCTATCGGCGTCATTACGATATTGCCGGTGATACAACGCGCTTCTGATACGCTTCTAGCCGGCTATCGCGCGCTATCGAATCGCTCAGATCGAAGATTCCGAGCGATCGATTTACGTGGAAAAAAGATCTAAGGTAACGGAAGAAAAGTTAATATGGAAAGAACATCGCGCGATACGGAATCTGTATCTCGTTCGCTTTGCTTATTTCGCCTTTGCGAGACACGGCTTAAAATGTTCTCACTCGACGGACAAAATTCCCTCTGATCGACCCTTTGATTCGCGATATCTTCGGAAAGCTCTTTGCGTGGCAAAGCCGAGGACACTTAATAATACCGACGACTGTAAAGCAGCTCGATCAAGAGTAACGGCAGAATCAAGAAACACTCTCAGCCTAATCGCCATCCTTCCGATGGAACGGCATGCCAAACTACGGACGCAATCCTATTTGTACGTTCGAGGACCTAGACGCGTCGTTATACGTACGTATCGTTCCCATCGGGTTGCGATCGATATTTGAGGGCTTTAAGATCAGAATGGAGATGAGTATATAATAAAAGCCGGAATGCAAAGACTACGTAAACGGCAACGTACGCGTTCGAGCCGCTGCCCGTCTTCCATACATATGCACGCTATTTTTCCTTCGCGTTTGGGAAACCGCTCGAGAGAAAATGGAAAGAAGTACGATGGAAAAGAGAACAGCTATGGGAGGGGAAAGGAAAATATCTGCTCGGCTGCGGCAGTACCGTCAAATAATAAAAACCAGATTCCCTGAATCGGTATCTGAATCGAGTCTCGCGAGGGTACCGCGCCTCCCTGAGCGCGGAATAAATTACAGAGGGAAAGTTACGAAAATCCGGAGAACGGAGCTCGATGCGTCGAAAGAGTTGCCGTGTTAACTCGAGCATAACACGCCGGGATAAGCCAACGGCGAAACAGAGAAAGCGAGAGGAACGAATCCGATGATCAGCAGCGTATAAATAGCTCCTCGGCGGATCCGTAGGATGATAATAATGGTGTCGGAGGATGACTACCGATGATAAAAACCGCGCACCACGCCACCAACCTTTCGATTCAATTCCTGAATAGGACGACTGTCTTGTTCGTTCGTTACGCTATACAACGTAGAAAAGTCTGAAGCGAATTCCCGAATCTCGTCCTCTTTTCTTCCCTCGCCTCGTTCTCTTCCCCCCCCCCTTTCTTTTTTACCTCGACTACTCCGATTTACCAACTATTCTCCCCGTGGACAAATTTATTCCAAGATCACGGGTTAAATCTCTAAAGTTTGCGAAGCTCTTGCATCACGACGTCGTATAACTAGGTATTGTCTAACGAGAATAACTACTAAGCTGGGTAGGACAAGTTTTGGCTCGATATAGTTATAAATATGCAGTAGACGTATCCATAAAGGACAGATTATAGTTATTATTGAACTATTCGCCGATTATTTCTGCCCCGGAGAATAGTTTCTTTGATTAGCTTCTTTTCGTCGTTCGACAAATTTCGAAAAAGTTATCCCGTTGAACGCATCGTCCCTGGATGGACGCTTCGTATATACCGTAATACGTTAAATCTACTCAGGAGAATTTCGGAAGACATCCAATATTGACCCAAGCAATAGTTTACCCTGCATGGGATGATCGTTAGCCGTACGCAAACGAGTATCGCCTTGCCTGCACGGATGCATTAGGGTGGAGCTTAAATTGGCATCGTTTCTATTCTATTATTAACGGAAACATCGAACGACAGCGTGCAAATATACGATTCGGTTTCCGATAGAGCAGAAAGGCCGGTATAAAAGCATCATTACTGCAACAGGCGTCCATCGGTTTATCGTATAATTACTTCTCTCTCTCTTCCTCCCGATCGAGTAACCAAACCCTGGTTTTCGTATCTAAACCACCAATTACAGTCCAATTCCATATGTCCCATCGGGAAATATCGCAACGAAACCTGTTATCAACGAGCGTTACGCTTTATTCGCCATTTACGTAATTAATCAACTGCGCTCTTTGCGCGACTTTCCGCAAGACGAATCAAATCCGCCAGCTTCCACCAAGCATGGACACGGATCGTAACAAAGACGCGATTCAAAGAGTTTGCAAAATTAGAAAAGTCGCGGATGACTCTATTCGAAACGCGAAAACGAATATACTTGGCGTATATGCCATCGTGGAAGGATATCTTCCTTTTGATCTCGACTGTGCGACCACCACTCTGTTCCTGCAAACGATTTAGTTCCGAACTCGGGACAGACCGTTTGATCGTATTAAGCGCAAGGTTTAACGAGCGGAACGAATCATCATCGATCGTCCTTCTGTTCCAAAGTCGCGCGGAATTCGCACGAGCCGAGAATCCGAGCTTAACGCGAGGCGGATCACGCGTGTCAGCGTCGTTCTCTCAGTTCCGTAAAATGATTCTCAGCACGATTTTAGAAGTTGGTCAGTGATCGAATGAAATACAGGATTCTCCGGTCCCCCAGGAACTGAGGCCACGTGGCGGCGTAACGCGTGCGAGTGAAATTCGAACGAGGAATACCGGTTGCCCACCCCCTACATACTTCAGAATTCTATATACGTCTGCGGGAGTGTAGCCAATGATCCTCGAGGTAAAAGAACTTTGTTCATCTTGACAGTGTTTAAAATGAAAATATTTGCAGAGTCAGGTGTTCCCGTACACGAGTCTACCCGATGATAACGACTGGATATTCTCCAATTTTTCTCCCTTCTTTTTTCTTTTTCTTTTTTTTTTTTTTTTTTTTTTTTGGAAACCGAGATCAGTCTCGTCGACAGGATGGAAATCGAAAATTCGTCCGGAAGAGCAGATAGAATATTTCAGGTTGGCGGAAAGTATTGATTTTTCGTCGATGTCACGGGTGCAACGGTGAAACTCGTGTAAAGTTGTGTCTCGCATCGGTGTCGCCGATATTTACGTGCCGCGGCTACATTGATTTTAGATTGCGCAGGTGAGCACGTAACTGCGTAAATAATGAGACTCACCCACGCAGAACGATGTTTTATTCATCATCGACCGGTTGAAGCTACAGGCAGGATGCAAAACTTTTAATTCCCCATAAAATCCCGCGATCGTCCGGAAGCAATAGCGTGTACCGAACTTAACGGACGCTCGATATCCGTATCTGTTACCGAGGTGCGCATTTATTACTCCTGAAGAAGATTCCGCGAGGACGGCCGCCGTTCGCGAATCAGAAACACTTTTGCCGGTTATTGCTCGTTAGATGAAAACGTTCGTCCAACTAACAGCCAACTAAATGCCAACGAATCGAAACGCAACTTCGATCGGTAATATCAGTCTGATCGTTTGCAGCCTGTTATCCACCGCCACGGACCGGCAATAATTTCTCGTTTGTCCCCGATACAGCGAAACGATCGGGATTCTTTTCGTGCTTCTCGTTCGCCTCTTCGATCTCGGTGTCGAGTAATATCGAAACAAGCTCTCTTTCCGACTCCTCGAAAACAGCCGATTCGTACAGGTTGAAATTGCACGAGAATCGGCGATATTTCGCGCCGATTGATATTGTACCGTCAGAGATCGCGTCCCCCTTTTTCCCGCGATTATCCATCGTGATCGCAACGACGTTGGAAAGCTTCAAATTATTAAAATTACTATTATAATTCTATTAAAATTAAAATATATATTAAAACTCGTCCCGTCAACGAACATTGGTAATAAATAACGAGAGGCTCGCGGTCTGTCCAATGCCTCCTGTTCGGTCTATCGTCGTCCGTTTATCCTCGACAAAACGAGAACAACAAAACCCATAGGGAATATTAAGCCTAAGAAGCTAGCGTAACGCGGTAACAAAGAAACTACGGTCTTTTTGGTTAGACCTCCCTCGGGTTCTAGACCTGTTTCCATGCAGGCTCTTTCTTTTTTCGTACACACGTGACGAGGATTTCAGTAGCGTGACAAACACGAGTGCCATAAAACCAAGCACATTCGCTTACGTAACAAATCGCTGAATCGATCCAGGCGACTACTCGCCCCTTGTTCGCAGAAACCGATCACTCGTTCCGTACACGCGTTCAAAACATTCCCAGCCACGTGACCAATTTTACGAACGAATTGCGCGACTCGTGCCTTCCCTCTGTCCTTAGAAGGCCCGACAAAGGTAAAACGTGTTTTGTTAGTCGGCCTGGCATTCGACGCAATTAGCGAACCCGGAGCAACAACAACGCGAGGTCGGTGGCGCGCGACGAGCGAAAGAGCTCACCGCTCGCGAATCAAATTTCATTTGGTAGAATCGCGTCTTTCTGGCGCGCAAGCCCAACGTACAAAGTGGTGGCGGCGGCGTTGTTCAACCGGACACCCCCCGGCACGGAAAAATCTGAATTATGTTATTTCTCGGGTAAATCAAACGAGATCAAAGGGATTGAAACGGCACGGTAATTTAGTAGCAATTTAAATTTAAATCAGCCAGCTGACCCCTGACCGTGTTCGCCAGCAAGATCTATGTTATTGAAATTTTTTCCCTCTATCCTCGTTCTATGCGCGCCGTCCCTCGGACAATAGTTGGATAGAATGCAAGCAAGCAAGCAAGCAAGCAAGCAAGTAGACAGCAGACGTCCGAGACAGGATATAGAGGGCGAAAGTCGAGCATGTCCTCAGGGGGGGCGTTCTACTCTCAATGTACGATGCACCAAAGTGGTAATGATTCCCTCACGGGTCGTAACGGTTTGCTCGGGCCGGACTGCATTTCCTGCTTGTTCCACGAAACGATTCAGACGCATAACTTCCGTTCACTCGCCGACCGCAAGGTCAGAGGTGAGCGCCGTGCATAACGTCGACGTCGGTCGGCCCGGACTAACTTTCGACATTATTCGCGTTACTAGTCCCGACTCTGTACGTCCGACCGTTATTATTCTCCTATCCCTTCCCCTCTGTTTCCCGACCAGTTCGCCGTTTCCCGTTTTTGCGCAACCACGTAACAAATTGCCTCGCTACGTCAACCGATTCGATACCGCGAAAGAAAGAAAGAAAAAAAAAAAAGAAGAGCAAAGGAAAAGGAGAAGAAGGCAACACCGATCCTATACGGTAAGCGACATCGATCAGCCCGCTGCAAGGAGTTTCAGAGATTCGAGCCTCTTTTTCTCTCGTCCATTGGATTAAAGCGAAGACAAATGTACGTTTGATTTTGCGCTACGCCGAAACGGAAGTTTCATTGGACGGGATAAATCTTCCATTGGACGAGACTTTCGTACGACTCGCGTTTCGTGGCTGAGCGATACAAAAGTGAGAGAGAGAGAGAGAGAGAGAGAGGGAGGTAGCGCGGATAGCAAGTATAGCAACCCTTTCAAGGAGAAAGAATCACCTCGAAGGCTCATTGGCGGGTGGCGAGTGGAAAGTGGCTCTTAAGGCGCCTACAGAACGGAGAGGTCGTACGGTTCCATTCGTCTAAGTGGAAGCTCGAACAAGAAGGATCGCCGCCATTGGTTTCCTTCGAGCGGTCTAGCTTAACGCCGGCTTAACAAATTCCTGTTGGAATGGTTTCAGTATGCACGCCAAGCGTGCACGGGCGACGAGCCACGACGCGTGTGTCACTGAATCAGAGAGACATAAAGGCATGGCACGGTGAGGACGAGCGATACGGATTTAGGTCCCCAGGCCGCGCATACACGGAAAGGAAAGAGAAAGAAAACGCGTGGGAGAAAACGAGAGACGTTGCTGGTCGTCAAAAAGATGCTAAGACGCGTTGCACCTTGAACGAGCGATGAACGGCTCGTTGACCAACACTCGGTCCATCGTCGAGAGGTCCATAATGTTCGTAACACCCTCTTCAGAAACGCCAAGCGCCTTATTCACGTGGAGCCCCATGAAAGCTCATAATATCCAGGAGCAAGAAGGGCGCTTGCGCACGCGCGACCACGAGACGTCCAGACTCTCTCTCTCTCTCTCTCTCCCTCTCTTTTCCACGGCCATAATTACGAGACGTTAATTACGCGATGAATGCACCCGCGGCATAGGAGAGCCGCGTCACTCGAGAGCGGTGAGCTTTCAAGGGTAATGCAGCAGCCACTCAGGTACACCAGATGGTGTCGATTCGTCGGAGTTCGCTCTTTTATCCACGCTCGAGTGTTATTCTGCCTCGCGTTGCGGTGCAACAATAAGAACCGCATCTGCCTAATCGTCCGTTACCGATACGAACTGCGAATCCTGCCCCGAAACCGTCTTCTCGCTTTTGCCAACGCGAAACTCACGGTACTTATCTTCTTTCCCTTACGTAGCTTGGTTTTTGTATCGGAGGAAAGATCTCAGCCTCGCGGCAGAAGCAACGTTAACGATGGCAATATCAATTTGTAAAACGAGAGAATCTCGGAGCATTAGGATTACGAGGCCGTTCAATCTTCGACGCGGGGTCGAAGATCGCGGTCTCTGCGGCAACGATCTCAGCACGCAGCTACTCGCCAAGCTGACTCGCGCTCTTAATTAGCAACGAACATAATCCGAGTTGTTTTTCCAACCGTAAATCGATGATTCGCAAAGTAGCTCGAGGTCGATGACCCGAAAGCTCGAGCAGATTCGAGCAAAGAAATGCCGCTCGAGGACGCTCGATCGAGCATCGAGCAACATTCAAACTGGCTCTAGAATTTACGGTATTCCTTTCCCTCGTGTTTTCTCACCCCTCCGATCTACTCCGCTCTACTTCGTTCTAGTTACTACTTTTCGCCATCTCGATGCTCGAATGTAACCCGCGTAAACCTCTACGGTTACGACGATACGACGGCGGGATGAATCGGGAAAACGTCCGACAGCGTAAACGTTTAACGAGATAACGATTGAAATGTAAATATGAAACGAGTCGCTGAAACCGTTCTCCGACGAAACAGCGTACGATTAACAGCGGACAAATTTAACGACGCGAAAGCCATGCAAAGATGAGACGGTAATCGAGCGGTAGCTGGGGTAAAATAATTGCCAGATTCGAGCGGATCAAGGATTTCGAGTCGACTCGATGGCTCGCCGTAAGGTTTCGGCAACGTCACGGTGATAAAGCAAATCGCGCGTTTCCGCGCTCCATTTCGTCCTACGATATTACCGTTGATATTTTATCTGGATTTATGCGACGATAAACGACGAAAGAGAACGAGATGGCCGGTGCTCAAGGTTTCTCGTGAAATATCATTGTTCTGGTCGCCGATAAGATTCTATTACTTTTATTGTCAGTGATACACGTGACCGGCGCCATGCTGCCAAGGCCCTCGGCAAATTTATAGCCGATGCATGATTTATCGAGCAGCTCGGCAATTAAATCGCAGTTTATATTAAGCCAGTCTGCGAAATCCATAAAGGGTTATTACCGTTGGAGATAAACCAATAGGAGGGGACCCAGTTCTCGGCGAACGTACAGGACAAGCCATCGTTTGCAGTTAAATTAAGCCAAATTACGCACAGGAAAATGAATAATTATCGGCTATTTGGAAATACGAGAGGCACCAAACTGTCTATACCGTTCGTCGTAAACCGTATCGCGCGATAACAACGCGAAGCCTTTTTAACGCAAACTTTTGCTCGCATTTTCTCCTGCTCGTCCCATTTCGGTTCGGTTTCTTCGTTCCTTCTCAAGCGCATTTTTCAACGTATAGAAGCCAATTCCTTTGTTGTCAGTCCGTGCTATTGTCGAAATCCGAGAGCAATATCTTCCGGGGATTCATTGTCCGGTCGGAAAGGTCTCGCTAAGTTCGGTAATTATCATCGAACGAAACGACGAACGAGACCCGCGGACGCTAGGATTTGTCACCGAGACGTCGAGTAATTTTCAAACGCTTCGCTATCTTTGAGAAGCTGCGCTCGTTGCGCTCGTTCCGCTGCACCTCGAATACGGGTCCACTATGTAACAATCGGAAGGCCCTCATCGAGGAAATTTAAACCGAATCCCGGTCCTTTATACTCAAATATATTAACTCGATCGATTTTACGCGCTTATACACAACCGTTCGATACCAAATAAATAAATAAAAGGGTACAGGCGAGATTTTATCGAAATCTTTCATCCGCGACGTGCAAAGTTATCCCCTAGGGGAAGCCAGCCGTACAACGAATACGAAACTCCGGGACAAAAGTCCGTTCGGAAAGGAACTTCCATTTATACCAGACGCCGTTCGAAAGAGACAAACTGCCAAGAGCAAGAACATGAAAACGCACACGCGTACCTACCCACGACGGCAAGCTTTACGAGCGTCCGTGAACCCCAACGAAAAGCTTCGTGGATAGGTCACGAACATGAGCGAACGACATACGGATCGTGAACCCTAGACAGGTCGACAGCTGTAGCGACAGTCGTAACGCTAAACCAAATCGAATTGGAAGGAGGGAGGGAAAACTGCGACGGAAGCAGCGAGAAGCCAACTTACAATTAGTCGGCTTTCTCGTTTTCCATGTCGTACACGTCGATGCGTTTATTTACAGGAGAAGTTAGCAGAATTTGGCCTGCTTGTAACGACGAACCGCGGGTAGGAGACAGAATCGAAATGTTCCCTATACCAAACGATCCGAGCCAACGCCATCACTTAGCCGACCATCGACAAACCCCATGAGCCAAAGTCAATAGCTAATATTGCCCGTTTAGATCGAGGTCGGACGAGCACAGAGAATGCTGCTCGTTCAAAATGAAACTCCCCTTCGCCGCCCCCCTGGTCATCTAATTCATCGTCTCGCTCCCGCTCTTGTCTGCGTACTGTCTGTCTACCTAGTTCAGGCGAATGTTATTCAAGCGACCATCGCTGGTCTCCGTTCCACCCGTTCGCGTTTCCCCGACTCTCCCCCCCCCCTTCCGCCATCGGTAATTAGTTATAAACATTGGCGCCATTGACGCGACCGAACCAATATTGTTTTATACGTAATAGAGTTCGGACACGAGGGTGAAAGACAAGCGTCGCGTCCCTCCGTTTGGTTAAACGGTCGCGCATCGACCGTCTGAGCTTATTCATTCACGCGACCGATTGCCAAATATATCGTGTACCTATCGATTCGCCATGTACGCGAATTTCCCTTTGCGATCTCGGATTCTCGCGCGACTCCTAGACTCTGCGCGAGGCGTCTCCAAATGCCCAAGGAGATGCGATTCGCGCGAAGAATACAACATCTCTAATACCACAACGTCTGCCGGTTCCCTTTGAGCGTTCCTCGTCTAGGTGGGAACGCGCGAACTGGGAATTCTGTTTTTCTTGCCCTCTCATCTCGTATGCACTTATCTCTCGGCGAGGCCGAACGTCGCCCGAGGAAAAGGAAGCGAACGAGAGACAAGCTATTTGTCTCTGGCTCCGTCTTGTGCCATCGTTTCCCATCGGAGCGACCTGTACATTCTCGTGTACGTTCTCTTCTGTTTGCCAGCCTTCCTACTTTCGATAAACGCGAAGATCAGAAAAATACCTTGCCCCAATGGGGCGCGACAATCCATCGTACACCGTATCGCGATATATGCCTCTTCCTTCGGCGGATCTCCCCCGGTGTTTTTGTTCCTTTGTCGTTCCCACCGTGCGTACTGGTGCGCTCTATTAGTCTCTATCATCGAATAATTATATCCTTGGATATTAACCACCGCCCCACCGGTATTGTTCCCGATGTATCTCGACGTAAAAATCGCGCTCGTGACGTGTACCTATACGTATAACGGCGCGGAGGAAACGGCGAGGGGTCGGAGATGGAGAGAGAGAGAGAGAGAGAGAGAGCGCGCGCGCGCACACACACCCGCCACCACGACAATAGCGGAAATAGCTACTGATTCGAAATCCCTTGTGCACTCGACATTAATTCTCGCTACTCGGCGAGTCCCTTTTAAGAAGAAAAAACAACGACCGATCGACGAGCGGCAGTGGCAGAGAAGAGAACGAGCAACGGAGAACAGGGATAGGTGGTGAAAGAAGAAAGGCATGTGCGAAGATAGTGAATACACGAAGCAACGGATGCTAACCCGCGATACTTCTCTCGAGTGGCTGCACTTTCAAAGACGGCGTTAAGTGTCGCAACTATCCCTTCCAATAATGTACTTTGGTATATAGCAACGTTAAGCGATTGCAAAACTTGTAGCGGCAATTACGGGCGCTGTTCTTTCGAAAACGTCTCTATCTGAGAGCTAGAAGCTGGTAATTTATACAGCGGATCTCCTTACAATTTAATGGATACGTTTCGCGTTATATATTTTTTAAATTATGAGCTTCCCTATACGTGCATAATGAAAAATCATATATTCGCGCGTGTATGTATATATATATACATACATATAATATATATATATATAATATATATATAATGTATAATATATAATATATATAATATAATATATATATAATATAATATATAATATATAATATATATATATACATATATATATATACATACATATAATATATATATATATATATATACACAAAGCTCTACTGTCTATATAATCGCCTCGAGCTGGAAAATATTTGGAGGGGAAATAAAGAAGCGAACGACAAGTTCGATCGCGACGACCTTCGCTATTGAAAATATATCGCGCGATATAAATTACGAATTTGACGTTAAATAATTGGATTATTTAAATCGCAGACTCACCAGTTGCAGGCGAACGATACAGCTATTCGTCGCAGGCGAACGTCACTCCCCGATACCTCATCGTCGTCCGTGGGTTACGTTTCGATGCACCTGTTCGATCGCACTTAATCGTCACACTTCATACACAACCGTCAAATTCCTGTTGCGCCCCCTTCCGCGTCATCACCGCCAGTAACGACCAGCGATAGTCGACACGAAAAATATTTTCTGCCGATTTCTTCCTTCGATCGGGACCGGCCCTTTGTAGCGGCTCCCACGATATAACCGGTTCCACTGGCGTGTTCCCGAATTCGCGATCGTGAATTCTACGAAATACTTCGCGCCCGAGGAAAAAACTGATCACAGCCTTCTCTATACGAGGGGGGGGCGGTCAGTTCTCGTATACAAGGACCGACGACGCATCGGCGAGAATGCTTCGTGACACTCGCGTATTATTCACTCGCCACGATTATTCACGCCCGAAATAACGTAACCGCCCTTTCTCTCGAACTTGATGCAACGCGTAACGAAAAGCACGTGGCAAAGGAACGATTGACGATGAAATCACGACTCTAGGTACTTTCACGATGAGACGCGCGCCATTCTTTCGTACACGACCGAATCTATCGGTGTCGAAATTCACTCTGGAAACGTCCTTCGAAAATATGCGCGATACCGACGACGCTCCGTAACTTTTGTTTACCTTTCGAACCAACGAACGAGAAGCAACCGCGACACAATGGTACAATGTCAAGAACAGCCTGTCACCGACGAGATACCGCGAATTCGCGCGATTAGACGATCACTACGGTCGCCCTACGATTTCCATTGCGATTATCGCGCTCGAGTTTCGAGAAATACATCGAGTACCGGCCGGTCTCCAACTCCGCTGTCAACTTCACGTCGCTTCGATCGCCGTTGCGAATCGTTCGTTTCGTCATCTCGCGATGGCGCGTTCTTTTTAAAAAGAAAACGACAATCTCGAAGACAGACGTAAATCACGATAGCGCTATATGCTGTGTTGATCACCACGGTCGCGAGGCACGTTGTACAGTGCCGCGTTAATCGAGATTTCGCGGGCTCCTCCTGTGGTGTTGGAAGAGCGCGAATGCACACGGGATGCGCGCGTCCCGGCGGCTGCGCGTGCACTGCCCGCGCTGTTCCCGTGCCGATGCCCCCCCCTCCACATTCTCCTCGTCGTCTTCTTCTGTAGAAACGAACGTATACGGGACCCCATATCCCTTTCTCATTCTCTCTCTATATTCTCCCCTCTAGCCCTCGCTGTTTCCCTTCCTCTCGTCGACTCGTCCTTCTCTGTCTCTCTCCTTCAACTGGAGATCCCCTTTAAGTATGTACCACTACCGAGAGTCAATCCCTACTCTGGTCAGCGTAAATAGCGTACGGAGAGTCGTACGTACCTGGACATTGTCCTTGGATACGATGATATTCCTATAAACAGAAGGAGAGATTTCGTTCTTTTGCCTCGTTTATTATTAGCTTGATTACCGGTCGTAGTACGGCTGCAATCGTACGGGACGTTTGGTGTTTTCTGCATGGCTACGGTCACCGAAGCGTCTTGGCCGTAACTTTTTTCGCTTATTAAGAGGCTGCACCAGGGACTTCGAGCGGAGACTGTACGTAAAACGTGAAGTAAGAGGGTATTGAATTTTAAGCGGAACCGTTCAACTATAATATAACGTGGAATTGAACTTTTTTTTCCACCGTACGAACGACTGGATGGATTTTAATAAATTCCGATGACAGATAGATACGCGTATTTCTCGATAAATGAAATTTCTCTTCGTATGAAAGAAACCAGTTATTCGAGCTTGTTACGATATACGATTCTAATCTAATATACGCGGAAACACTGCGGAAGACGTGGCAAGAATTCGTTCCGGAAGGTTGAGATAAATTTTGAGCGAAAGAATTTTTAATCAACCCTAATGGAACGAATTCGAATCTGTCCGAATTTCACGCTTCATCGGTTTATCATCTGCATTAATATTAATTACCTTATTTAGGGACCTTGACAAACTACCTTCGCAGTCCCTCTCTCAATGTCGTCGGCTTTTCGTCTCTTATGTGCCCCAACCCAGACAACTTGACACGCGTTCTTACACGTACATTCCTGCATAAAAGCGGGTGCGTGTGCGATACGAGACTCGAGCCTCACCGAGCGTACGACGCCTCTCGAAATGTACATCTTATCACTACCCTCTATGAATCCGAAATTAATTCTCACGACGTTGAAAATCGGCGCGGTTCGTCGTTCGTGCCGTCGCGTCGTGGATAATATAAAATTCTATTCGATTGAATTTCGACGGAGGGTCTTTCGATTTGATTGCTCGTTACACGAGATAATATATCGCAGCGTCAAGAACGGTCGAATGGATAGAAAGATTGCGTAGAATCCGTTGGTCTTCGCGTAGGTGGAAAAGTGTGGCTCGATATATCTCCATCATGGAAAACTCGGTGTGAACGAGACTTTAAAGACTCGACGATTCGCGATACGCGTACATATTATAAGATGCATGGCCAGGTAGTACGAGAGTAGCTCGGATGTACCTACATAAGTATATATCGAGTATCGAACGTGGCCTTAGGTGATACTAAACGAACTAGTGCAACAAAGAGAACCAACACCAAGTAGAAAGAGCAGACAGACGAAGGAACAGAAAAGAAAACGATTGAGATTGAATTATGGCTCGCGGCTTAAACGTTGGATTCAAATCGATCCCATATATCACATTACCCGGCACCTTTATTCTGCTTTCTACGACCGCAAAACGTACCCCTTTTCTCGACCTGCCCATTGTTTCACTCTCTCTCTCTCTCTCTCTATCTCTCCTTCTCTATCTCTTTTTCTCTCTAAGTTAGTTCCGATGCGTGCAACATTGTACAACAAGCGCACGATCAGCTGTACCGCTCTTTCCGATCTCGTTCTACGCCCACACGATCAATTTTCAATCGATCCACACCCTTAATTCACCGATATCGTACGGTCTTTCGTTCTTTTCCAATGCGAAACCATTAATCAATGTAACGTCGATCGCAGAAGTAAGCTTTTAACGCGACGACGATGCGCGCAGAAGGCAAATCGAAAATTTGCTCGTTGCAACTAACGAACAGACGACGCCACTTTATGTTACCCATGTTTTTCTCCGCCATTAGTACCGACTAAAAAGCATAAACAACGAGCAAGCCGGCATTACATTGCCGCCGCTGCCTTTTAGCCGAGCTTACGATAATTTCCTCGTGTTTACGGTCGGCAGAGTATCGCGTCGCTTTTTCCCTTGGCACGAGGTAAAAAAACACTGCTCGGAATGGCGCTACGCTAGGACGTAGGACACGAGATTGGAAACGCCGGCGCCACACTTACAATTCCCTTGTGCTACGTGTACACCATCAGGCGATCCTGCACAAATGCAGCTGCTGTGTAAAACAAGTGGACTTCGTTAACGCCCGAGGGGACGAATCAATTAAAATCAACGCTCGAAGATCGCGACGCAAGAAATTAGAATGTTGCCAACCTCCCGTGTGCGATATTGCTCGGATAAAGTATCTTTATTTATACGTTCATTTTTTTTTCCTTCCTTTCTTTCTAATAAGACGCGTTTCGTCCCCTATCCGACTAACTACGAACCGATTCTCCGATCCATCGCCATCTCTTATACAAACTTTATCTCTTGACGATACGTACAGTTTCTGCACACGATGCATTCTCGCGTTCGTGCATCCAGTCACGGCACATTTAAACGAGTTTCGTTACGGAGATTGTCCAGTTGTCATCCCGTTGCTTTGCAGCGGTAAAGTCCGTACGAAACTCATCGTACTTGCGAAGATAAAATTGTTTCGTAACCAGTAAACTCCGTAAAGAGGAGCGTCTTCAGTTTGCTTGCGCGCAAACGTATACGAAAGTTCAAGTAAAACGCATAGAAAATAAAAAGAAAATCTAAAACAGTATAAATCAGTCGAATATCTTATAGTCGGACGAGAGCGTGAGATTGGCGTCAAACGTTCGTGCGAAGGGGTTGAGAAACGGACGAATTGAATCCCCTGGATCGAGTCGAGCGTCTCTTTCGTAAAAATTATGTGCCACTTCGTCCTCCCTACATTGCACATAATAAACGCGGCAAAAGCCGCTCCGCCGTGTCACGATTTCTTGGTACTTTTGCGCGCACGTCGTCAAGAAGTCAAGAGGAGGCTACGGGTGGAAACGAATACCGGTGCCGTGCACTTTCAGCCTGTCATTAATGACGATAATTTCCATTCCGCTGTTACAAACTCGGGCGAATTTGCCCGACGTGAATATTACGTGCCGGCTCCTCGAATACGGAACAATAATCACGGATGGTGGGTCACTTTGCCCCAGTAAACGCCCGTTTATTTAAGGGGCGAACGTAGAAAAGAAAATCCGCCGGGCGAAAGTTTTTGTCTCGCGGCGGTATAACGACGCGCAAGGAGAAAATGTAACGAGACTACGCGACTGGCGGTGGCCATTGGTGTTGTTCGTTCGTGCCAGCCCATTCGTCGGATTATTGAAGTTGCAAACGATGCGTCGCCGCGGAAGAAAGGCTTCTACGTTGTTTTCCGTGACGACGTCTGAGAAAAAGCTGTCGCCGTGAGAAGCGAACGACTCCCAGATGAACAAGAGCGTACGTCTTCGTCGTTGCAAGATTCTTCCAATCGTCGCGACGGTTCGCGGAACCTCGCGGTCGCGAGAAAGATCTTGGCTTTCTTGTTGGACAGGCGAAACGTTAAACGCGAGGTTGAGTATCCTAGGCAACGCGTCTTCTGTTGTCTTTGAACGCGAGGCTTTTGATCAAAGTAATAGTTACCGTACCTACGATCAGACCATAACGTTTCACTACAATCGTACAACGTCCGATTCGCTAATTTCTCTGGCACCTGATAGGGTTATACGTTGACGAGGTTGTGCAAGCTCGATCAATCTCCTATAGGTAGACATAAGTCGGAGCATTACGTAAGAGCAGCACAAAGCTGCCTGATGGAAAGGTGGAAAGGGGTGAGGGTGGCACAGGTCGCTTTTGTTTGGTTGGAGTGCATGCGTTTCACTGGTAGCAGCGGTAGCGGTAGCAGCAGCCAGCAACAGCAGGGAGAGAGAGAGAAAGAGAGAGAGAGAGAGAGAGAGAGAGAGAAAGCAGGGTGGCTGGGATCTATACGTGTGCGTGCTTCACCGAGCCACATCGTCCACGCACCCCCTAACGCACCCCAGGCGAAAAGCACGGAGTTCGAGTGTACGTATATATACATACGTATACAGACGCGTTTAATAAGAATACGCGCCAGAGCAGACAGTCGGTGCGACGGTGCAGCGCTAACATTTTATTTATCAGCGCTGATGGCTTTTCCGTTCTTGCAAGGGTCGTCGTTCTTTTATTTTTTTCTCTTTCTTTTCTTTCGAGAAAGCTGAAAGAAAGAACCCGCTGCGCCTCGCACAATCGAGAACACCCGTTACGACTACAACTCGGGGGGCACCGCGTTCCTTACGCCGTTCTCGATTCGTACTTGCGTCTGCATCTATCTCTCGCGTATTTCACGATCGTGCATCTAACGCCCTTACGTAAGTATATCGGAGATATCTAAATCCGCGTTTCTATCGTTTGTTCGTAGCTGGCGGCATTTTTCCAAAGCACGATGACGTCGTTTCTTCGCGACGGTGATAAATGAATTCGCGATTTCGAATATCTAACAACGTTGAAACTGTCGAGCAACGTGTCTATGATAACGGTCGCGACTGACATTTTTTTCAAGAACGAAGCAAAGGTGAACGTTGAAACTCCTCTGGACAAAAAGAAGTTGAACGCTATCACGATCTTCCAGCAATCATGTCAGAACCGCGTATGAAGCTACAGTCATCCACTGATATTTCCTACTCTCGTGATATACCCACCTCGGTGCTCGGAACAGTGAAAAATATTGTCAAGGCGGCGTTGAAATATTACATCGTGTCAGGCCGCAAGAATTGCTGCGCCGTGCCGCCGACCATAATCTACCGCTGGCCGCGTGCTCGCGACCGACAATTCGTATTGCTCGCGTGAGGAAAATACGACCGGGATGACAATGAAGTTCGCGACAGGTGTAATACCTCTCCATACCAAAAGGAATGATTATCGCTGAAATTCAAAAATTCACCACGTGTACACGACACGAATCCCTGTGTTCGAACGATATTTCACCGCGTGACATAGCTATTCCGCTACCACCGCAAAAACAGGACGTGGCTACTTGACCGCTGCCATCGTGCACTTTTCGTTCGGCGGATTCGCTCAAAATATACGTTTCTTTTGCCCTGGCTGGTCGAAGAGTCAATCGAGTATCCGGTGATATTTTTAATTCGTTCGCGACGAGAACGTTTCGGAAGTTTCGTGTCCATGGTGATCAACGTTTCCCTCTCTGATTCTTTCGTCGGGCGGTCAGTGGCAGTTGCGTGGATCGCGCGAAAGGCACGAGACGAGGAGAAAAGTTACGGAGAAGGAAAGTTGAAGCGTGATCGGGAAAAGAAGAGGAGAGAAAACGAGCAGCCGTTTAATTAACTCGCTCGCGGTGTCTAGCTAACAGGTAAAACGTTACCGCGATCGGGCCGCGATGTCCAAACGCAACTGGAAATCCTCTGGCGTCCGTCCAACGGGAGTGTCCAAATCGTTACACTCTCGTAAGCATGAATTTGTCGTCTCGGCTTGAACGCCTCTAGCACGCGCGTTTTATTTGGAATGGTGGCGCGGTCGGTATAAATCGACTCATCGCGCTACTTTATTCGCAATGTAAATTTTCGACCATGTTGCAAGCAATAAATTCGTTGCGATTTACGAATGCCATCCGATAAATAAGCTCTTATTTTTCTCGTTAAGAAGCTCGTAAAGCATTGAAAGTTTTGACCGAGATATGGAAATTGGAGATAAAAGGGACGCGGGAGGGCGAGCTTATTATTCCTGTTTCATATTTCATTGGTTTACGTCGGTTTACCTATCAGATTGGATATACATTTTAGCCGCAATCGGTCTACCCACTCGTCTGCCTCTTTTATTTTAATAACGAACTATTAACGGATTTCTCCTCACTCTTTGCTCCCTGCTCGTAGCATCGGTGATCAGAGTCTCTCACCCTTGTACACCCTCTTCGTTGGGGCTCCGCTTTGAAGTGAACGGTCGGCGATTGTAAAACTTTATCGCAAAAGAGAAAACAGGAATTATTACAAGCCCGGTCTCATCCCGCCGCGTGATTTCCCTTAGACATTATTATTATTCCCAGAGTACGTATTTCAACGAGCTCACGTTTCAATCGCCTCGGCTCAGAACTTCCAGTCTCCTCGAATCTATTTGATCATTTAATGAGAAACCGATTCCCGATCGGTCGATCCGTTCATTGATTTTCATACAAAGCGACGCGTGTTTCGCTGTCTTTAATCGTGGTTATCGTGCGTTTATCACGACACGCGGTAATACGTGAACGGCCTCGACGTGACTGCTTTTGATGCGCGGCTGGAATTCATGGCATTTGATCTGAATTAGTGCGCTTTCCAACGCCGTGCCGTTCAATTTCTGTTGCTGCTATTCATCGCGCTTTCAAGCACGTTCCTCTCGTAGATAAATACGTCGCGATAAACTTCGAACATCAACCTGGCGATCGTTGTTAATTTATCCCGTCGACGCATGCCGCTTTATCGCGTACTCGCAATTCCTTCGTTCAACGTCGTTTCTTCCGAGTAACGATAATAATAATGAAAGGGGACAAGAAACGATAAGAAGGTAGTAACTTGTTTGCGCTCATTGTGCGTTCCGGTCGAAGAGCAAAGCAGCGATAGAACAGCAAGGAACAGCGAGATGCTAAATGAAGGCGCGACACAGGCAACGATACGTTAACTCGCGAATCATACGCTTTCCACCTTTCTCGATAAAAATTTCATCTTCCTCGGAAGCAAGGTGCGACTGATCGAGCGTATTAACGGATACTCGTCGCGTTCGCAGTAACGTAAGAAAAAGAAAGGAAAGAAAGAAAAGATTCTACGATACATCCGTTAAAAATATCCAGAAGAAGATTTCGCGTGTATCCGTCGGATCAAGCACGACTTCCGGCAGAGTTAACGCTTGACCGATTTTACAACCTTGCTATATCGCAGACACTACTATAACAACCCCTTTAACTCGTAAGACGCGTCTTGTCCGCGGCTCATACAAATCTTTCTCGGGGTACTTTATCTCAAAGACGACATCGCTCACTAGTCACGGGAAATGGCTCTCGCAATCTTTTCCGTGAATGCCGGTTGCGAGTCCGCTCGACATTCACAGGATATTAAATGAAAACATTGGACCGTTTTCTAGTCGACGGAACTACCTAATATTTGCCAAGAACGATATCGCAAAGGAACCATCAGCAGACACAGGTTCTTTTCTTTCTTGGTTGCTTGCTTACTCGCGAGCTGGTCGGAGTGCCTACTTCCACCGAGGCTAACTTATACCCTGGTTAAACGTGAAAACCCGGAGACGAGAAGCAGAAGATCTGGAAGGAGGCACGCGAAATCGTATAAGACCGAGATACGCCTTAAAATAATCTTGCCATTTCGCTGGTACGCGCTGCATAATGCCAGGGACAGCCGCGGTGCGCTCGACTCGAGCCGAATAAACCGAGAGATGAGTAGATTTTATCGCTATCAATTTACAATACGGCCGTCCACGACCACACCACGACAGGTTTTACGACCCCGTTTTTGGCCAACCAACACAAAACGGATCTTATCGACCGTACCCCGATTGTTTGCTCAAATAGAGAAGCAATTTTATAGTTTATACACCGCCGCGAGCCCGAACGAATGTTTTCATTCCCCTCGAATTAACGAAACATCCCGAACCCTTTACATTTTTTTTTTTTTTTTTTTTTTTTATATTTGTCCCCCTTTTCTTTGTGTTTTTCGTAGTGTTTTTCCGCTTTTGTTTCCGTACCCAATAGCGTCGATCGGAAATTTTACGCGTAACAGATTAGCACAACTTTGTCCTCGCAAACCATCGAGAGGTCGGAACAATGGACAACGCGGAATCGAATATTCCAGTGAAATTTTATAACAGCACCGGTGGTCCGTCTATCGCCGCTTTTTCGGCCATATGACCGTTGGGGAGAGACTCGTAATCGAGCGCGAACGATGATCCGGCGAACCATCATCGCATTTACGGATTGAATATCGAGACTCATCATCGACGATCAATAGCCAACGAAATACCGTGGCGCTGAATCGACGGAGATAAACAAAAAACGGTTGCACTGATTCGCCAACGCGATATAACGTTTCATTGTTGTTTCGAGTTGTATCGTTAACGGAAGATAATTATCCGGCAAAGCGTCCCGTTACGATCGACGCGGCCGTGACATCCTGGCTGTTGGCAAAACCTTGGGAATCACAGCCGAACGATACGGTCGATTCGTCGAACCTTAACGATCCCGATGAATCGTTCCGTGGCGGCTTCTCACACAGAACAAAATATTTCTTTGATATTTCGTTAATTACTTTTCGCACTTTGTGGAACGTACGCAGTACGCAGCAAGATTTCCGGTGTGCTCGCACGCGAGGTTTCCCCGTAAGTCGAGTGGCTCCGTACTCGGTTCAGGCAAGATTATCAGTGTTAACGATGCCATTCTGATGATAGGGTACGTGTACGGCGAGTCTACGCGACTAAAGCACCGTTAGTGCGTATGTCGGCACGTACGGTTACGTGTAATTAAATCGACGTCGGGTCCACCCCGCACGCTCTTACCCGTTTATTAATTAACGCGTTTCGTAGGAAATTATTACCATGCGATAAAACCCGTCTGGCTTTTATTCGTTGGTTATTTTCGTTGATTCCCGATCGCGAAAGTAATTAATTACAATCGTTATCGAATATCCAGTGTATTTCGGGCAAGTTTATGGCAGGCGACGCCGACGGCTTTCCAACCAAGTACATTCGACATTTTTTCAACGAGGCTGCTGGATTTAGTCGCGAGAGGCGACTAATGGGGTGCAACCTTCGCAACCGTCCAACTCCTCCTCCTTCCTCCGCGTTTTGTCGCGACACGTGTGAATCGTCGGCGATACAGCTTTCGTCTGGCAGACAGTGACCGAGGACGCGAATTGGCAAGACTCGTCGCCGTTGCAAATATCGAGAAGTTTGTCGATCGATCTCGGTACCGTGGGTTTAAATCTTGCGCCGAGAGCCCGGCCTCCGCGAAGAATAGCCCTTTCGATCGTCTTCTCGGCCTCTTTTCGCTCGTATTTCATGCACTCGATCTCCTTCCGCAATTGGTACACCTACGAACACGATATTTTATCGTCGTGCAAAGAGGCGGCCGTGTCGAACCGATCGACTGATTATTCCAATATCCTTGCGAACGAAACCTGACTCTTAACTAGAAGAGAGCGAGCCGATCACAGCCGACGATATTCCACACGGACGAAGCAATCATTAACAACGAATTAATTATTCGTAAGAGGTCAGTCGATCGGTCGATCAGCGCGTAAACGATATCCCACTTCGTTCTCCAACTTCTGGATTCGATTGCTCTCGCATTTTGGACAAGATCTCGGCGGGCTTTTGTCACGCTCTCTTCCCGTACACGTTTTTCGACTCGCTTGAACGCATTTCTTGGCCGGTTGTTTAGACGCACACGTTACCGGTTGGTCGCGTTTCGAGGCAGAACAACGCGTATCTTCGACCTGCTTGCAGGATCTCTTGCGCTCGCTGACCGAACACGACGCTTCCTTCTGTTTCTTCGATTTTACCGGGGCACAGGGTACATCCCGAATATATTTTCTGATCGCTTGCTTCTGCGGGCATGGCGTTGCTCGCAGATGCGTTGTCATCGCCTTCCGTCGCTTCGATAACTCGGGCAATTTTCCTGGTTAAATTCGATACATGATTCGGAAATTCGATGACCCGAAGCCGGAACAGTCATCGCGTGAACGTGCCTCCTGTCGAGAATTCGATATGGCGCTCTCGAATATGTCAATGTCGACTGGATATTTTGTTGGTGGAATTTCGTACGTAGAACGCGAGTCCACGGAGAACAGACGTTTCTTGCGTCATTTTTTATCGTCCCTTCTCGTATTTTTCATCAATCTCATACGCAGTTTCTTTTTACGATCGCCATTCTCCGGGTTGCCCTTCGATCGCGACACATTTACAAGATTGTCCTCTGGCTTCTGTGAAAGCGGCCGTTTGTTCGTGTCAGATGGCACGTTACGGCTGAACGAAGAAAATTCAGTGGCGAAACGCGACGCGCCGCTAAAAGCAGCGAGGCTACTCTCGTACTCGGCGCTGTCGCGTTTTAATTTGCTGTTCTCGTTCTCCAATCGAGCGATCTCTTTCTCCAGCTGTGCCATACGTTTGTCCTTCTCGCTGGTCTTTTTTATCTTCTTGTAGATCTTCCTGCTCTCCGTGGACATCGCCGGGGACGACGAAAGTTTCCGAGTCGGTGATTAAAAGTTGCGGCCGATGTACGTGCCCGCAAATCGATTGCGTTCTTCGTAGCGGAAAATGGTGCCGCCACCTAGCAACAAAAGCAAACATATGAAAAATCCCGGCTCGACCGTCCCCCGTTAAAAATCGTCTTTTATCGCGGTACAACAGCCTCAAAGTTCGCGATCATCGTGAAATCAATCCCGTCGATTTCGCTTCGCAGAAAATACCAAAGTACGCGCGTATTAAACTCCGGCGCGTTTCAACGTTTCTCCGCGTCAGTTGTATACGCACGTCTCCCTTCGTACGTGTCGCTTTTCACGCGCGCAATCGTAGTGTACCGCGATTGTGGACGCAATGAACAGGACGACGTTCGTCGAAGCGGCAAATCGTGCCTCGTTTTCTGAATCGTCCCATTAAATGGAACGTCCTCGCCGACGCACGAAAACGTCGCGATATTTTCGACACGACCTCGTAATAATATCGTTTACAAGCAAGATGCCACGGCTAGGAAATTCAGTACTTTCCTCCGGTTCTTTATTCCATTAAAACGGGCAGTGCTTATAGTTGCGGGCGGAAACTCCGCCAGCCAGACAAACGATGGTCGCTCGCCTCCAATTCTCCTCACACCCCTCGGTCGTTACCTCTTTTTCATCCGTTTCATACTGTAACGGCCTGTTGCCGGTTCCGATATCGACGAGGCTTTAATACAGGCCTCGCTGCATTAACAGGGTTGGGAATATCGTCGCGGATTCGCCAACTACCCGGCTGCATTTAAATATTTATAAAAAGCCGGCCAAGTCCGTGGAAACGGGCCGCGCCGTTTCTCTTTCCTTCGTCGTCCGTGAACGTGCACGGATCGTGCAAGGCTAAGTCCGGCTTAGGTAAATAAATTTCCCTGCAATTCGTTCGTCGAATTCCTCGACGTGGCTCGTCCCCCGTTCGATTTCAACCCTTTGCAACGACACGAACACCGCGAAGGGTTCGTCTTACCGTGCTCGACTATAGTTTCGATGCGTGTCGCGCGCACGCACACGAAGGCCACCTCCCATCCTGCTCGGTACGCATATGCCAGCCAGCCGAATTTATTTAACCCAATTAAGGAACCCCGTTGACAATCTCCGAAGCGACTGCTCAACCAATTGAAAGTTACACGTGTTTTTGTCAGCTCTTGTTCGACGGTAAAGCTCGCGGAGAACGGAGGTGAAACCGGATACGAGGCAAGCAGAAGGACAGATCAAAAGGAGAAGAAGAAGGAAAACGAGAGAGGGTGTTTTGTGAGCGAGCAAGTGTTTGCTCGAGTATGAAGCCCCCTATCGACGACGAAGAAACCACCGGGCACGTTGCCTGTACCAGGAATCGAGGAAACGGATATACCGTTTCAAGATCGTTGCGACAAGATCGATCGACTTTTCCCCTGCCTTTAATTAGCGACCCGTTAGGTAAAGGGATAACGCCGTAGCGGGGTAAGCGTAATCGATTCAGAAAACCAAGGCCGACAAGAAAACGCCTGACGAGGATTCACGAGCAAAGCACGAAGCAAAGGACGAGAGATGAAACTTGGACAAAGATCCAAAAATATTGAAACAGCCACGAGTATTCTTTTCTCTTTCAGAGAATTTTGTTTCTCGCTGAATTCGCGAGTAGTCGCGTTAAATCTCTTACTATTTTCAAAATCATACGCGTGCCGACTTTTTTTTTTAGCCGCTCACCGCGCACGGACAAACCTACGGACAGAGAAATCCAATTACCGCCTATGCCGCGTTTGCCACGATACGAATGGACTCGATTCGCTCGGAGCTGCATCTATTTCGCATCAGGTGGAAGCCAATTGCACGGACCACGGCAATCGCAACCCCAGCCTCCGAGAGCTTTCGGTTAAATTATTATAATGTCGAACGAACAAAGCATAGCTCATCGGAAATTCTATGCTAATGAATTACGAAATCGAATCTGACTACGGCAACGTTCGCCGCGGCGATACTCTCCCCCCCTCCCTGTTCGATTACCGATACTGCAGCGAAACATATTCCGCTATTTCGTGGAATGTTTCATCGATGATCCTGAGCGAGACTCATTGGTCGCTAATGGAGATGTTAAAAAAAAAAAGAAAGAAAAAAGAGAAAGAAAGAAAAAAGAAAAGAAAAGAAAAGAAACGAAGAGAAGCAAGGGGCAAAGGAGAAGAAATAACGTTACTACCGGCAGATAGGATCTTGACGGGAAGAGAGCGTTGTTGATACTAGCTCCATCCTCTTTCGTGCAACTCGTCAATTACGGAACACGTAATGAATGAGCGCCTTCATAATTCGCGAAAAAAACTTATCTCCTCGTCCCTTTAACGCATCAACGGCTGCCGTCAACAGGCGCCCATACGCTTGGCTTAGCTCGGGACGTAGTAATGATTCTACGGAACAGAAGTAAATGTAGAAGACCCGCCACCTTCGTGTCTCCGCTATTTCTCGTCGCGACAGACCGTATAATGCGAGCACGACCGTGTCGCGACAGAGAACGCACACGTATAGAAAGTTTCACCGAAACCTCGTCTCGACGATCCTTGACTGAAATTCAGAAGTTGCGTTTCCTTCTCCTTTTTCTCTCCTCCTCCTCCTCCTCCGCCGCCCCCCTCCACCCGTCTCCCATCGTTTCTTTTCCATTTCTTTCCCTTTTCTTCTTTTCCTCTTATTTCGTATTTCGCAAACGCATAATAGTACTTATGCAGAAGGCGATAAGGGCTTTACGCGTGAAAATATAGCGCCAAGAACGTGTACACCCCAACCGTTCGCATTCAGGAAAACACGAACGAACGTTATTAAGGAAGCTCTTCGTGGACGATACCGAACCGGCTTAATGGATTCAATGTCGAAGGATTTCATTTATCCAAGCAGTGTGTAAGTGCGTGTTTTCGACGAAGAGCGGACTGGCAGACGACGGAAGAAGGAGAAAATTTCCGGGCGGTGCGATAGTCTCTCTCCCGGGGGAAGAACCCAATACGAACGAACTAGACTTGGAAATCCATGGCGATAGCCGAGAAGCGCGCGTAATATCGCAAACGCATTTATACTATATGCGTGCAATATGCAAGAACGTTCACACGCGCCTCTATACCCTACGAACCTTCCCATTGCACGATGCACTAATCACGGTAAAAGCCATAGCTCGCGTCCGTTATATCCGTTATCCGGCTGTGTCTTGCCTTACTTAATGGAAATATGAGAGGCGTTACACTCGTCTGGTGACACGTCTATCCCGTTTTTTTATTTCTAGTAATACCGCGGGGACATTGTTCTACAAACACGGCCGCCGCTGTGTCAACGCGCCGCGTCGACACGGTGTCGAGAGACCACGTCTCATCGTCGCTGCGCGTCGCGGACCCTCGACCTTCTATCCGGAATTGTATTCGCTCTCGCGACAAACAGCACGCGGCCAATAATAATCGACCGCCTGGAAACTCTATGAAACTGGTTCTAGTGCTCGATAAGAAAAAGCATCCGGTCGCTTTCCATTCGTGCTGCTAAATTTCCGAACGTACCTGCGCGATAAAGAGATCGTCGTTACGATTCTGCAATTACCAGGCACACGCGTGTGTAACGTCAGAGTCAATTAAACACGACACCGGCTATCGTTTCGGTTTTGCATGGTGCGCGCCGCGATCGCATAGCGTTTTCAGGATTCGAGCTCGGCTAGTCGCGTCCACCTGTGAGCGGTGGAGGGCAAATTGTGATTTATGCGGCCAACGTGTTGCCGACTGACGAAAGAGAATTGTAGGACGTAATGAGTTATGGTGAGTCGCGGCTTAATGCAAATATATGGTCCGTTGCCGTGTAATCAGCCAGTCGCTTGACATCACGCGTGTGTGTCCACGACGGAAGAGAACGCGTTTCACCGTGCCATGCGAATCAAACCTTTCTTCCATGCGAGAAACCGTGCAACGGGGGCGTACACACGATCGCTGGTAAACGTTTCTCCGCATCGCGTTCGCTGGCAATCGCGCCATCGTCGCCTAGCTCGCTCGTCAGCTCCCAGAAACCCCTCGTTCGAACGATATTGGCATATTTTCTGTGTAACTTCAAGGGTGAACGAAGGTCTGGCCACCCTTCGCTGCCGTAGAGATCGCGCCGCGCTCACGGCAAACCCGCAGACATCAAACACGGGCCGCCACGGGTACCAGGCGTTATTAATTCACCGATAGTTTCGGCTATGTTTATTAACGACCAGTAATATTCTTAGATAAATGCGACGATATTGGACGCGTGACCGGGCATCGTCCCGCGGGCAAATAGCGCGTGAAATGAAAGCCAACCGGTAAACTGCGCGTTAACGTTAACGCGTGTTAGTAGCGCGCCGTCGTGCGATTTATAAACGAGCATACATTTTCCGTTCGATCTCGACACGCGATTTCCGCTGTTCTCGCCGACTCGAAACGTCGCCCGAGAATCCAATAACAAAACGCCAACTAGTTTTCGAAGGGCGGTGCGCAGTCGCCGCGATAGTAAGGGTCTCCAGGGCTATGAGCTCGTTGAAACCAACCCTTGATAGGTGCACTTTTGGGGTAGCCGGCAAGCCCCCTACGCTAGTGACTGTGCTTCAAGCGTCGAGTGCCCACCGAGACGCGCAAGAGCGAAGGGCTGTGCGTATACCGGCTGTGTCACCAGACGAACTACATCCAAGATGAAATTTCAAATATTCCACGCTTCGCGTTTAATCCTCTTTTTAAGGAGAACCTGTGCGCGTAAACCCTGCGACGCACCAGAGGGACTTCCTCTTGTTCAATGGCAGAAAACGCGATACTCTACTGTACTCTAAACTTTGTTTGTGTTTTACGATCGAAATATCCACGTCGTAAACTTATTCTTTACGAACGTTTATCTACGCGCATTTTATGATCTGTCGAAGAGTATCGGCTGATGACACAACGCCACCGTAAGGCTGCGCTTTTGAGCCGAGATTGCCTGTGCTTTGCGCCGGAAACACACGTGTTTCAAAGGCGGCTCGTCGTCGCGTCTATAAAGAGCAAAAAAAAAAAAAAAAAGAAAAAAGACAGAGCCCTGCCGCCACGCTAGATTCCCATCTGTGACGGCGCGTCGCCCTGAGAATCGCGTCCAGACGAAGAGTTATGAAAATTACTTAATTCGTTGCTTCCAAAGAGGCACGAACCTCGGACGGATCGCGGAGAAGGAAACGAAGGTTAACGTTATCGAAACGGTGGCGTCTTTGACAAAAGAGCATCTATCGTCGGGGTCATAGTTCAGCTTGTCTCGAAGGAACTCTCTGAATCGATACGATCGTTGAACCGTACAGATTTTATTAGAATTCTGTCATACGCGGAGACGAACGTTTAGCCTCGTATATGAAATCGCCGTATGAAATCGAGCACAATATCCGCCAGGTATATACTTTGGTTGAACTGTCGTCGATGTCGCGGCGAGAACGTACGACAGACGATCGTGCGAAACGCGTACATCATTAGCGCCGTATAAATTACGACTGGCCTGTCGTCGTATTTGCCCGTTTCATCGAGCGGATGCGCGTGAAAAATAATATCGCCCCTGTTACGATATAAGCATACGCGTGGAACGGAAAAAAGGAATAAACGGGTTTAAATGGCGGGTAATTAAAAAACGGGAAGTAAAATCAGCCAGGGTTACAGCTCATTAGTTTTCAGCGACGAAGAACGGTAACAGAGGCGGCGAAAATGTCCGTTGAATGCCGGATATAGCAGACGCGTTATGTCATCGGGTGCACACAGCCGCGGGAGCACGCGTGTACGTGTCCTGCGGCGGCGTTAATTGGCCCCACGATGAATATTACAAAATACCACAGGCTGAAAGGAGAGGCACCGCTTTAATTACAATATAATGCGTGTCGGCCGAGCTCCTCGCGTGAAAGACCGATACCTTCTCCCTCTTATTACGCTGTTACGCGACTGCAGGCAACACCTCGCTTTCATCAAATTGCTTAATATGGAAATCGTTCAAGAAAGTTTCCTTTCAGCCGGATCCATTCGAGGAGGCCGAGATGAAGCCAAACGGTATCAAGGATCGCGCGAGCATCGTAAGATGCATATTCGATCGCGGTAATAATTGCAATATTCGAGATTTTGTTCACTTGATATTTAATTTCAGGCTTTTAACTACGCTGACGTTGATGGAAGGGGTTCCCTGAACAAACGAGAGTATAAAATAGCGATGACTGTTGTGTTCGGATGTCGCCCGGACAAAGTAAAGTCCATTCTTAAGAGGAAGATAAATTTTTGTTTAAAAAAAGGTCTAATCATTGTCTTGATCCGTAGACTGAAGTGAAGCAAATTTTTCAATCTACCGACAGAATTCTGTACGCGGAGTTTGAATCGTGGGTGTTCAAGAAGAGTAGAAAGCATGATTCGTACGTTAACGCGGAAGTATTATTCGCTTTACTGGATAAGGATCGTAGGTATTGTTAACGACAGATTTTTTTTCAATGACATCAAGGAGCCTCTCTTGTAGATAAAGGATATTTAACATTGGATGATTTCTATTCTGCAAGCAAATCTGCCAATTTGAAAGTATTACCGACAATTTGGCAAACGATGTTCAAAGAATTAGATCGTTACAGAAAAGGATATATTGATTTTTATGAATTTTTACGTATATTACCGACAACATAAGAGTTTATAGCGAGGTAGTCTGACTTAGTACAAATATCTCAAGTATGAAACAATAAAAAATCAAACATTTTGTCTTTTATCACAATCTTCTAATACATTTACTAAATTAGCACGTTAATTATTTTCTTATAGATTATATTCGTACGAAAATAATTATGATTTATAGGACAAAATGCAGATTTCTTACCAATGATGTACAATGAAGCGTTATGATATATGTAGTAAAAAATAACTAATACTATGACACGTTATAAGACCACGTACTTGTAAAAAGTTCGTTGCGTAAGAAAAAATAAATATATTTAAACGAAACATATCTAGTCTTGGAACGTTCATTCCTTGTCAGAAAATTCTTGGCTTACCAAATGATAGAAATGGGAATTAACATTTTGAATCAATAAATTCGGTTCTTCAAATTCTAAAACTTCGCCATCTCCCATTACAAGAACTCTAAAATAAAAAAAAAGATACGTATCAAACATACATGTTTAGAGTAAGCAGTAAAGTAACATACCTATCACAGTACATGATCGTCCTTATCCTATGCGCTATAGTGAGTACTGTAGCAGTCTGGAAGGAAGACTTTATTGTCGCTTGAATAAATTTGTCTGTTTCTTGATCAACGTTTGCCGTAGCTTCGTCGATACAGACGATCTATAAGAATAGGTTGATAATTCAAAATTATGTAAAATAATATCTTGTGTTCCCAATTTAAAAACTTGATAATACCTTAGCGTTATGTAAAATTGCTCTGACTAAACACAACAATTGCCTTTGTCCTGCGCTAAGATTGCTACCATTTTCATTTAAAGTAGCACCAAGACCCCCTAAACGATATACCAACGAATGAATTTTGCATTTCTCGAGAGCTTTGTATATTTGTAAGTCTGGATATTGATTTAGCGGGTCAAGATTTTCTCGTATCGTACCCGAAAATAAAAATGGGTTTTGGGGTATGATAGCTAATCGAGACCTGTAATGATTTAAACTCCTATTTATCTTATATAGATAAATTAATCATTTTTTTAATCGGACAACTAGTTTGACGCATCTTACCTTATTGCATTTAGTTGTAAAGTCTGTATGTTCACGTTATCGATCAATATGCTTCCGGAAGTTACTTCCGTCATTCTAAATAACGAAGCAAACAGGGAACTTTTACCAGCACCCGTACGACCAACAATTCCAATTTTTTCTGCTGGCCTCGTAACGAACGATATGCCGTTCAATGATGGCACTAAATGCTCTCTGTATGGTTTAAACATCGGTTATAATACTGAATAATAGCATTTAATTAGTTGTGTCAATTACCTATATTTTAAAACGACGTTCCTAAATTCTATTACACCTTGGCTCGGCCAAGCATATGGTGGATTTTCTCCTTTTGCAGTTTCTACTGGAACATTTTCTAAATACTGTTTTACACGTTCAACCGCGATCATTTCTCTCTCCGTTTCAACAAATGCGTTTACTACGCCAGATAGCAACCCAGTCACGGACAATGTGTAAGTAATAATAAGACCTATTAAACCAGGGTCCGCAATGTCATATTGATGTTGTAAAACTGCTATGTTGCTCACTCCTGCTAAAAGTGCTACTCCAATGAGTTGTAATCTTAATGCAAGCCACTGGCTCACAGCAAACGACGCAAACTGCGTTTTTTGACTGATTTCTAACAAGAGTTCGTTTGCTTGTTTGAAACGAGATACCATGCGAAAAGCTCTAATGGTAGATAGTCCATGTAGAGTTTCATTAAAATGTGCATATAATGGTGAAAGTGCGCCACTGGATAAACGCTTCAATTCTCTCGATGTTAGTCTGAAAACATTAATAAAATAACACGTGGTTCGGGACACATTCGCGTAATGTTTCACACAACACACCTATAATGATTTTGAATCCAATGGTAAACCGGTACTAATGGCGCCAGTACCAAAAGTATCCACGGTATTCCATAGGCTATGACAATAACTGTTGCAATCAATCCAAATAACTGAGCGAATAATATATTAGCGATGAAAGGAAGACTATCGTCGACTGTATATGTGTCGGATGAAAATCTATTTAGAATTCTTCCAAATGGTTGAATATCAAAAAATACAGCTTTTGCCTAAAGAAATATCCTATGTTATTCAGACTAAATATTTTAGCATGATATTAGATCATTTTTATGAAGCTTACATACCCGTACTACAACCTTCAAAAGTTGTTTGTGTATAAAAATCGCTGCTTGAATTCCACCATACGCAAACATAAATGCTCTTATTAATGTGAATAGTGTATTAAATGCAGCCAATAGCGCATACACCGTTAAATAATAATTAGTGCTTATATTGTAATTGTCAAAGACATAATCTAATCGTAAAGTTGGTGAACTATCTGTGATATTAGTTACAGTCGTGTTAGTGTAAGTAACCCAATAAGAAAGCCATAAATCCGTGACGTTTTTGGAACTTTGCATTAGGAATATAGAGAGCATTATTGAAATTGCTAAATAATATCCTATTGCTTTTACATAACAATTATATACACCAAGTTGGACTTTGCCCTTTTCTTTATCTTCTTCATCAAGCAAGGGATCCTTTTTATTTTTATCAGTTTGATATAGTTCTCTTGGTAAATCATTTATGGATATATTGTCTAAGTCTGACTCTATAGACTCTGAAGATAATAAGTAATCCTCTAAATCAGGTAACATATCATTTGGTTTACCCTGATTAATGATCCTGCCTTTTGACATTTCTATTATTAAATTTGCATACATCAAATATTGAGTTTGATGAGTACACAACAATCTTGTTTTGTTATTCAGTAAGCCCATAATAACATGTTTAAATATATAACTAGCGACTTTTGGATCTAAAGTCGCCAAAACATCGTCTAATAAATAAATATCTTTATCCGCATATACAGCACGTGCCAAAGAAATTCTTGTCTTTTGACCTCCACTTAACGTGTTTCCTGCCTCGCCAATAGGCGTTAAATCTCTCTTAGGCAAGGAATTTAGATCAGCACTGAGAGCACATGCTTTTAAAATATTCCTGTTATAAATAATTTTTGTTACGAATACTGCAATATTTTTTCTCGTATACAATTCAATACTCACTTATATTTATTATAATCATATGATTTCCCAAAAAGAATGTTGTCTCGAATTGTACCACGTTGTAACCACGGATTTTGTTTTACATACGCAAAGCCGTTCTCGATGTCATTCACTGCTATCGTACCACGGACTTTAATAATTTCGCCTAAAATACCATCTAAAAGTAGTGATTTTCCGCTACCTACTTCTCCCATAATACCAATTAAGTGTCCCTAGAACAAAGTACACAATTCATAAAATTTAATTCAATTAAAATGGATTGCAGTGTTATTACCTTTGGAACAGTAATATTAATGTCATGTAGACTAAAAATAGCATCATCATCAAAGGTAACAGTCTTTTTAGACTCTGAACTACTAGATGGGCTTGAGACATCTTTAGGAGTAGTAAGACCATTTTGCTCTATATTTTCATCTGTGTTTATGCTAAGCATTATATCCTGAAGCACTAAATCTATTCCAGGAGGTGATTTTGAATAATATGATGACATATCCGCATCTGGCAACTATATTAAGTTGAATTTAATTAATATATTTAATCAATTTTAAACCTATAAAAACGCAATTAAACTGCAACTTTAACTCACATCTAACATTCTCTGAATTCTCTTAAGTGATACCCAAGCTTCTGTAAGACCATTCAAAACCCATGGAAATGCATTTAGTGGAGCTATTAACATGTTCAATAATGCCATACTAGTAAATACTGTCTTTGCATCAAGTTCATGTCCAAGGAGTACATATGTAGCAAATGTTAATATAGATATCAATACAGGTGTTGTAGCCCAAAAGTAAACACATAAAGCATCTAGATATTTTCTACCCCGTAAATATTTAATCTCATTTTCACGCAATTCTGTATAAAAAAAAAAAAAACGAGGGCATAAAATATCATATGCGAAAATAAGAGAATGATGAAGAAACAAATTCGTATTTCTGAAGGTGCACTAACTTGATATATTTCGTAAAAAATGGTCTTCCCACACATTTAATTTAATCGTGGTTATTCCGCGTAATGTTTCCCCTACAAGTCTCACCCTTTGATCTTTACATTCCATTAATTTCGTGCTATATTTTCCAATTTGAGTTGCTATCGCTTTATTTATAGGTATAAGTATTATTGCAAAAGCAATTCCAGCTAAGAATGAAAGTCCTATTAGCTTGTATAGAAGATATAATGTTACAATTAACTGAAAAACATATAAATATAGAAATATATTAAATGCTTATAAATCGATTTTTAATAGAGCTATACAATAAAATAAGAAATTACCTGTAATGGTATACTCCAAAATGCATGAAAACTTGCACAACTGTTAACAAGTCTATCACTATCCGTACTCATAAAATTAGCAATTTCACCAAAATTAAATTGCTGCTTCAATTGAACATTTGAAGAGTGCAAAATCTTTCTATACAACAAAGTTACAACTGTACAGCGAATTTTTAAACCAACTACTGACATCCAGAAGGTGAAATGAGTATTACAAAATGCTCCTAAAACAAAAAAATTGTTAGGGCCTCTAACAAACATATTCCTTATTCAAGGATTAGTCAGTTTTATGAATGCCTACCTATTAAAGCACTTATAAATATTAATGATGCATATAGGTATCCATATAAGATAGGTTCATTTTTGTCTTCAATAAAACCAATTAATTTGTTCAGTAATAATGGTCCCATAAACGAAGTAGAGTCAGTGATAAATTTTAATATTCCAACAGAATAAAACTCCCAACCAAAGCATTTATGCAATAGATTAAACAAAGTCATTTTGTTTGTAACTGTTTGAACATGTGCTTCTAATATTGACTCAAAATTTTCTACTTGATTAGTTATAACATTTGGCTACAATGCATTTATAAATTTAAAAGTAACTATTTTGGTCATTAACATAGTTAAAAAAGTACAATATTACATTTACCATATTTTGTAAATGCTTGTCGATCTTTTGATTAATTGTATTAGTGCTGATATATTCTGGTAAATCAAATAAATCATCTGAATGATTTAATAAACCATGAACACCCTTTTCCATTAATGGATTTACCCAATGAAATATAAGTTTGGAAAATGCGGTTGCATCCTCCATAGCAGTCCCAAGATAAATTGGGTCCTGCTCTTCGGGAAATCTTACATAAGAAGAATTAGGACTACTCAATAGTGCAGTTTGTTCTCCTATCTATAAACATATTTCTCATTGATTTGTGATATCTATATTTACTTAATAATCCATGATTTTAGATATCATAGTCAATTTGGTAACAGCACGTACATTTAGTAACAGATGTCTGAAATCTCTTACACTGATAAGCAAACAAAAAACACTAATCACTGATAATATGAACCACTATATTTGGAAATAAACAACTTATAATAACTTACTTCATTAAATTGAGATGATCTCATATCTCGTAAATTACTATGACCGGGTATCAATGTTATAGCATAAAATATTAATAGAGTGACAACACTGATACTAAATCCCAATGACAAATTTGGTAGAACATCATTTTGAGGATTGTATTTGATATGACTTCTTAACAGCGATATAGAAATAACAATCAATAAAAATATTAATGCCCGAAGTAAAACTGGACCACGTGGATTAAAATTCCTTCCTCTTCTTAAGCTTGTTATGAAACAAAGATGAACAACCCATGCTAATCCTTCAGTACCTGCCACAAGGTAGTCAATAGGTTTAGCTGACGTGACTTTATCTTTGACTGCAGTTAATATTAGGCTATATTCTTGTGTGTTAGAAATAACAGAAGATTCAGTGATATTCTGAATGCTGTTCTTTGGCAAAAGAATTGATTTTGCAAAATCAATAGTACGATTCCATTCATCTTGTATATGATGTAATATACTTGAATCCTCCAAAGATACATCTGGCTTTTTAGTTGATGTCATAATATATTCTTGTATCGAATTATTACTAGGTAATACATGCTTTGGTGGAGCAAGAACAGTATTACTAAGAATAATATATGCTCTAAGTATAGGAAGAATTATAAGGCACACTGTAATTATAAGTCTCAACTTTATAACATAATTAGAGCCAAAATGACGAATAGGATATATGTTTCTTTTTCCGCAGTGATAAGCAGAAATTATAGCAATACAGATTAAAACTGGAATCTAAAAAGTATTTTAAAAGATATAATAATATGTATGATTCATGCAAATGAAGCATAAGTGTCAATGAATTACCTGGAGACAAAGCTGTTGAAAGCAAATATCAAGATCATGGGTATCCGGATTTAAAGGCTTAATGCCTCCATGGTACCCACATAATTCTGTCCAATTCCATTTCCATGTTTCTCCATCATTATCAGTTAACCATCTACCCATATTTAAAATCTACAAATAAGTTCAAACTAGAAAATGCACCTTTGTAAAACAAAGTATATTACAAAAGAATCAATGTTTACTTATGTAGACACAATATCTACTTTGTAATAAGTTGTAGAAGAAGTATGAAATTCCTATTGCATATAATTAACAACTAAACACTTATCATTTTGTAAAATTCCTTATCTATTATTCCAAATTCCATAATTGTTTGCAAATAGAATCGAAATAATAATTAAGAGACAACCTACAATAACATAATAGATTTGCCATATTATAATGTACTTACTCATGAAATATGTATTTCAGTTTATAGACTAATATATGTGTGCACATACATGTATTTATTTGTATATATACATATACATATACGTATATATATATATATAACATGTATCTTAATATTTATTATATATATCGCGATGTATCATATTTCGAATTATACAGTCTCATGTCAAAGTAAACTTGTAGGTTAGGTTTTTGATGACAGCCAGTATCGATGACGTATATGATATGGATTGTATTAAAAACATACACTAAATTAAAAATAAAAACGAAAGCATTATTTTAAAAATGATTTATGTTGCCAATAAATGTAGAATTACAATATGTGAGATATAATACAAATCAATAAATTAATCGTACTGATTTAATTATGTTAAAATTGTGGTTATCAAATAAAACAGTGTGATTAAACATGAATAAGCAAGAAGATACAGAAAATAATACCCCGGATATGATTGTAGATGACAAAAATGACGAAAATGATTCGCAACAAACTTCTTTAAGTGAAGTGGATAAAAATTTAAAAGAAGAACTGTTGCATCATATAGCAAAAAGTAAGGCAATTTTTAAGAGTCAACAAAAAGATGATCCAGATTTAACTTTTAAAGAGAAACTAATAATTGCACGTAATATTCTTAAAAAAAGTTACTGTTTATTCTTGTCCAAATTTGGACGTTATATGAAAAAAGAACATTTAAAGTTTTTTGAAAATTATAAAGATAAAGATTATGAAGTCGCTTATCATTGTAATAGATTACAAAGATATTTTAACAACTCAACAAGACAAACGGATGTTAGAAATAGAAGATACCAAGCCTTAAAAACATTAATAGAACAAGGAGAGTATTTTAGTGAAACTGAAATGATGAAAAGAAATCCATTGTTATATGAACATTTAATTGGGCAATATATGACTGAGAAACAAAAGAAACTTAGGGATAATATAGATACTAAAAATATTACTTTTGTGAATTTATTAATGGAAAATATTGAACGGGATAATTTAAAGATGAAACAAAAATTACAAGAGGAAGAAGAACAAAATGTACTGGAGGAAAATGATACAGATGAAGAACAAGAGGATATATATGATTCAAAGGATAATGAAGAAAAAACTACATATTGGGGTAAAACGTCCAGCTTAGGGAATGAAATAGAACATAAAAATGAAGCAGCAAAAAACCCACATTGCATTTCAAAGTCTGAAAAGCAAGTACTAAAACAAGAATTTGTGACAAATATGTACCAAAGCTTTTTGGATGGGAAAGATTTAGATTTTGATTACAGGTGTTTATAAGTATTTAATTTCATAATGGAATTTTAGTTTATTGTTTGTACATTCTAAATACATTTTTTATATCTTTTTAGCACTGTTGATGAAAATGAAGCATATGATAACATAGATTTGAGAACACAAGATGAAGAAGATAAATACTTTGATTCAGAATCACCTGAAACTATAGGTCCGACTGAAGATACAAATGAAACTGAGACCGAGGATGAACTGGATATTTATATGAAATCATTGAAGGTTAATTGATATTTCACAGCTTATGATCAGTTCATATTAAAAGTTCTGATTCATAAAAAGATTGTTTATTCAATAGGAGCAGGTTGCTACAGATAGGCTCTCCTTGGATAATCTTGTATATGATGAATACCCTCAGATATAATCTTGTACATGTATAATAATTTAGATGCAATATTTATAAATAAAAATGTATAAAACCTATAAAAATGTAAACATTTATTTATTCCTTCAATCAAAGATATAACAAGCATATTACCTGGTAAATGAAATAATTGAGATCTTGATAAATATTCAATTTAGTAAAGGAAAATTAGTTCAATATTTATGATTAAATATCATGAATTGATAACAGAAACTTTTTTTATAGTTCAATATAAATAGAAATAATTTTATCTGTTATAACAATATATATATATATATATATATATATATATATATAAAATATTTACATACAATATATATAAATATTATTCTTCATATATCGGTATATCTAATTCCAAGTACATATTTGTAATTACTGCAAACTACATATCTGTAGGAATATATATTCCTATGTCCATGATAATTACATATACTAGATATGCATACAATGCATATGGAGCGTGTCACTTTCAGCGGTGGGTGTTTCAAGTGCGGGAAATAAGTGTTGAGTTTTTTTAAGAAAAAGAAAATGGTAAGCATAAATTTAAACTTAAAAAGCATGTTAAATCCTTGCTTATGGAAACAGTCCATTATATGTCAATCGAATTCGAACGAAAATATAAGAAATTATCCCTAGCAAAATTATTTTAATGCCATGAAGGTTAACTGTTTAAATTAAAATTTCGTTGTTTATATTTAACAATTCAGTGAATGTTTAGAGTCCGTCTGACATTTTTTTATCTTTTATTAAGTGCGATAGAAAAGTCACTTTAATAATACATTTTCATTTATTTAATAATATTTTGCTAAAATTATAACCTTTAACTTTAATCAAACATTGTAACAAAAATAATAAAACTTAAAACCTGTATCAAGAATATTTTAATTATAATATACTTTTATTATAAATGCATTGTAAAATTAGAGGATTTTTTGCTTTTTGCATAATTTATGTAATACTTTCTTTTTATACATATTAATGGGTTAGTTTTATAGATATAATATAGTAGATTAATTCCTCCTTGCTTCTTTTCTATCATAGAAGCATAAAATGGTGCATGCTTGCATTGAGTGGCTTACCTAGCATGGTACTACCTGGTGTTCCTGGTAGGTATCTTTATTTTTTTCGCAGCCAATGACACCTGCTGTAACAGGAGTAGAAGAGCAAGAAAAACTACTTGAAGATGCGATTGGTGTGGTTAAAGTACAGGCTTTCCAAATGAAACACTGTTTGGACAAATCCAAATTGATGGATGCATTAAAACATGCATCTACAATGTTAGGAGAACTTCGAACATCTCTTTTAAGTCCAAAAAGTTATTATGAATTATGTATCCTTATTAATTTTAAATAACAAATTATTTTTAGTAATAAGATAACAACAATATATGTTTCTTTACATTTAATGTTAGATATGGCTATTACTGATGAACTAAGACATTTAGAACTTTATTTGTTAGATGAATTTCAGAAAGGGAGAAAAGTTACAGATTTATATGAATTAGTGCAATATGTTGGAAATATTGTACCTAGACTGTAAGTTATGCGTAATTAATATACTATTAATCATGATATCCTAATAATATATATATTCTTATAGGTACCTACTTATCACTGTCGGAATAGTATATATCAAAACAACACCTGGATTAAAAAGGGACTTATTAAGAGATTTGGTAGAAATGTGTAGAGGAGTTCAACATCCTTTAAGGGGTCTTTTTTTAAGGAATTACTTACTACAGTGTACTCGTAACATTTTACCAGATGTTGCTGAAGAAGATGATGAAGATGGAAGTGTATGTATAAAAGCAAATTATACAAATCATACAATTATGCGAAAGCAAATAATTATTCTTTCTTAGGTCCGTGACAGTATAGACTTTGTCTTGATGAATTTCGCTGAAATGAATAAATTATGGGTACGCATGCAACATCAAGGTCATACTAGAGATAGAGAAAGAAGAGAAAGAGAAAGAGAAGAACTTAGAATATTAGTGGGAACTAATCTTGTACGACTTAGCCAGTTGGAATCAGTTACTTTAGAGAAATACAAAAAGGTTGATCTTAAATACATTTAATTTGTTGAAGTCTTAAAAAGTGCTTGTTATTGGCTAATAACAATGGTTTTTAGCGTGTTTTACCAGGCATTCTAGAACAAGTAGTCAGTTGCAGAGATGCAATTGCTCAAGAATATCTTATGGAGTGCATAATACAAGTAATTAAAATAATTAAAAATGTTTGAAGTAACAATGTAATATAATTAATAATATATTTTTATTTATTTATAATATTTTTATTTAGGTTTTTCCTGATGAATTTCATCTACAAACTTTAAATGCATTTTTAAAATCTTGTGCTGAGTTGCAGAATGGTGTAAATGTAAAAAATATAATTATTTCGTTAATAGACCGTCTTGCAGCATTTAGTCAAAGATCGGATGGTGTGGGAGGACCAGGAAGTCCTAATCAAGTACCAGGAATTCCACAGGATGTAAAACTTTTTGATGTTTTCAGTGATCAGATCGCTATAATTATACAGGTAAATATAATTTGTGAAATAGAAGGATGTATAGTATTACCTAAATTTTACTGAATTTATAATTTCTGTGATGATCAAGTACTACACAGATTTGATATTAATGTGATTACTTACCAATATATAAGTTACCCTTACTCATTTAGTTTAAGTCTGAGAATTACTTTTAGTAATAATTACTGAATTAATGATCTTTTTTATTGTTAAAATTAGTTATCATTTGCAGACTAGACAAGATATGCCTCCAGAGGACGTAGTTTCTCTTCAAGTAGCCCTCATTAATTTAGCACACAAGTGTTACCCTGATAGAGTAAACTATGTGGATAAAGTTTTGTTAACAACTGTTCAAATATTTCAAAAGCAGAATGTAGATAAGTATGTATAATACAATAGAATTAAGTTTTTACAAACGTAATTATGTAACGAATTTAATAAATTTTCAGGCTTGAGTATAATAGTGCCGTATCAAGAGAATTAGTGAGACTAATGAAAATTCCAATAGATAACTATAAAAACATCTTAACTGTTTTAAAACTTGAGCATTTTGCTCCATTACTAGATTACTTTGACTACGAAGGCAGAAAGTTATTAGCTATTTATATAATAACAAATATTTTAGAAAATGAGACTTTAATACCAACTCAAGAACAAGTAGATGCAGTTCTTTCTATGGTGTCTCCATTGGTACAAGACCAACCAGATCAACCCAACATAGAAGAAGATCCTGAAGATTTTGCAGAAGAACAGGGTCTTCTTGGTAGATTAATACATCATTTTAAGTCTGAGACAGCTGATCAACAATATATGATATTAAGTGCTGCCAGAAAACATTTTAGTGCTGGTGGAAATAAGAGAATAAAATATACTCTACCACCAATTGTATTTCAAGCTTATCAACTTGCTTTCACATATAAGGGATTAAAGGATCAAGTTAGTAAATTACTAACTTACTTGCTGTAACATTTGGATTAGATGATTAACTTAATTTTCTGTTTTTATAGGATGAAATGTGGCAGAAAAAATGTCAAAAAATCTTTCAATTCTGTCATGCAACTATTACAGCTTTAATGAAGGCAGAACTGGCCGAACTGCCATTGAGATTATTTCTTCAAGGTGCAATAGCAATAGGAGAAATTCGTTTCGATAATTTTGAGATGGTTGCTTATGAATTTATGAGTCAAGCATTTTCAATATATGAAGATGAAATAAGTGATTCTAAGGCACAGTTAGCAGCTATTACATTGATCATTGCTACATTTGAGCAAATGAGTTGCTTTTGTGAAGAAAATGCCGAACCAATACGCAATCAGTGTGTTTTATATGCTAGCAAATTATTAAGAAAACCAGATCAATGTAGAGGAATTGCTATTTGCTCTCATATATTCTGGTCTGGTAAATCATTAGCAACTGGTGGAAAAGAGGCAAGTATTATATATATTTATATATGTATTTTTTTTTTAGTAATATGTAGATATAGTTTTAGTAATACTATATTTTATTATATTTACTAAACTATAGATAGATACTATATTTTAGTAATATGTAAATATGATTATACATGTGTAGTAATATATGCAGTACTTGATAGTATTATTCAAAAATATAATCACTATGTGCAATTATTTTAGATGCAAAATAAATCTAGGGTATTAGAGTGTTTAAGAAAAGGTATCAAAATTGCAAATCAGTGCATGGATACCTCAGTTCAAGTACAGCTCTATGTAGAACTATTAAATCATTACATTTATTTCTATGAGAAAGACAATACCACGGTAAGAATTACTGATGTTTCTGAGAGTTTTTATTAATATATATATCTTAATAGCTATTTATTTTCAGTTCACTGTTGATATTGTAAATCAAGTGATCGCAAAAATTAAAGAAGAACTCCCCAATCTAGAAGTTAGTGAAGAAACAGAACAAATTCAAAAACATTTAGCTAATACATTAGAACATTTAAGAAATAGAATGGAATCTCCAGAAACGGATGGTCTATCATATCAAGGACTTGTTCTTTAATGTAACTATTGTATGCGATAATTTTGTACATAAAGCATCTACCGATTATTTTACGAAATGAATATAAGTTCTAACGATAAACGCTTACTAGATATAAATCACCACAATTTAAACCACATCAGTTTGCTTACAAAAATTGTTAATAATGTATCACAATTCATTTGTTGACTCATGAAATATAATCTGTATATTTGTTTTAACAAAATGTCGTCAAATTAAACTATTCTTATTACCTCACTAGCATAATGAACAATACTTTTTACGAATGTTAAATCAAAGTGTGATTCTTATCGAAGGATAGATTAGCGATACACACACACTTTTGTTCTTCTAATTCTATTTTATAAATACAATAGAACAATATTTTTTTGCATCTATTGATTTAATCGTCCTAATAGAATAGACGTGACCTGCGATACTTTTTCGTGGTCCACGTCTTGGAGATCACTTGACCCTGTTACCATTTTCGTGTCACATGCGATGTTACCGATACAGTATAGTACCAGTTAGAATTAAAACTAGAACCTTGTATGAAATTCTAAATAAAATATATGCAGAACACGATATCCCATAATCGACAACGAAGTATAGAATTTTATACTTTTACAATATTTCAGAAAACATTACACACTATCAAAATAATAAAATACTGTACACATATTGCATATATTAAACATGTACATTACACAATACCGAATAATAAATTACTATACAACAATAGTTAGACGATTCGTGTAATTAGTTTCAAACAAAATTGTAATCTCATACGCGTGAAACATAAAAATGTAAATTTTTTAATCTTTTCTATTTTAATTTTTATATTCTCAAATCAATTATTAATTATATGTATATAATCAAGTATAGATAGTCTGACTCAGAAACCCGCAATACAATTTATCGGTAACCCAAACAGATAGATTACGGCCAATGGAAAAAGTAAAAGATCAACGAAAGGAGCAAAAAGATCACCAAAACCTTGCTTCTACGAATAAATATATATCAATCAAGTACATCGATCTTTCCAAATATACTAACACCAAGGCTTAAAATTAACAATGTGACGCAATTTAAAATTAAAATTTAAAAATAAGACTTAAGACTAAGGTTTAAAACTAAAGTAAATACTAACTCCCTCGTTATCCCTTGTTATACGATAATGAGGTTCAAAATTAACTTAATCTAGATCTTACAACTGGAACCTAGTTAAAAGTAAAGCTAAACTAAAGATAGATACCTATAGATACTAAAGATAGATATTAGATACTAATCAGAGGAACATTAGATCGCAGCCCTATTAGCAACCTTTCGTATCAAAAATATTTAATTCGAGGAAATTTTTAAAAACTGAAACTATAAACATTTTGTTAAATCGACTGTTTTATTTCATGCATAATTTAATATTTGATAGTAGATAAAAAAAGTTTTGAACTTTTCACTTTAAGTCGAACAATGTATCTTCGTACAAAAGGCGCGTACAATAGACTTAGCTTATATATATATATATATATATATATATATATATATATATATCGCAAAATTAATTAAATCTAAATATACATCCCACGATGTCCCCATGATATTTTACAGCGTCCTATGACGGATATCTAAAGTTTACTAAGATATATCTATCAAATGATTAATTAAAATTAAAACACACGAATCCCACGTTGACTATCCGAGCTGAGAATTAATCTGTGTATAAATTTAACGGAGTTTAAGCTAAACGGAGTCTAAGCATAAAGCTAAACTATAAAATGTTGTACGTGTATACGTCATTGCCTATGGTATGCATACTTGTGTAATTAATTGTTATTTTTGTTTCATTTATATAATTATAAATGTATAACGTTTTATATTATAACAATATTCATTCCCTTATAATTATACGAAAATATGTAATAAAACTAATGTCATAACTTTTTTTACATTTAATTAGGTATGATGATTAATGCATATCACATCTATTAATAATATTAGTAGAGTAACAATATTAGTGATATATTACGAAAATGAAATATAATATAAATTAGAATAATGTCACGTTTATTTTATAATACAAAGCAACATTACTAAAGGAGAGCCCATTTGCATGTTACGTTAAAATTGTAAGTATTTCATTCTAATGCAACTATAATTTGATTTAATTCAATGAAAAATAGTAAAAATGTGACCAATAGCCAAATAAGTGAAAAAACAAATGTTGCACATACGCGCGTACACACATAGCTTAGAAACTGTAAATAATTCAATTTTAATAATATTGATTAAATTTTATTATAAATTATAATCATTGTTGTTAAATGCAATTCGATATTTCACTTTTTTTTATTCTAACAGGTATCAGAAAATTAACGGAACGCTAAGAAATTTAAATTTTATGTGATGTTTGTTCTATGAACATCAATATAACGATGAACAATAATATAAGAGTAACAATCATAAAGATCATAGAAAGAAGAATAGGCAATAAATAAGAAGTAAAAATGATAAAAGAGATTTCATGCAACTCGAATTTGAATTTATATAACAAATATGTTATATTTGTGTGGCAAGTTGTAGTAATAAGTTACAATGTAAATGTCTAATATATAATTACTTTAAAGAGTTTGATGATAATATCTATGAAAATATGAATAATTAAAAAAATTATGCCATAATGAAATTTAAATACAATAGTAATTGATATTAACTTTATTCTACCCTTGCCGTTCAGATTCAATTTTATTTCATACTTTTCAATTTCAATACATACTGATTTTAGCATTTACATACCAACACAAGTGTATGCGCGCGCGCACGATTATGCATTATGATAACAAAGAAATGATCAGATTATTCAAAATAATTTTGAATTTTATATATTTTCTATTCATCTGTTCAAATAATTAAGGTGTATAGAGACTGGACTTAACAAGAATGATATAATTACATTATTATTGTTATAATTATATTTAAACGAAATTAAAGATGATAATAATATGTTTGCACAGATTTTGTTATCATTTGAATATCACACATAACTAATTATTTAAACTGCGAAAGTGATAAAGATATAGTGAATATTTAAGAAAAGAAGTGAAGATTTTTTAAGAGCAGCACTTTAACTCTCTTCCTCGCCCTCCCACCCTCTCTTCCTTTCTTTTCCCTGACCTTAAATAGATTTGAACGTTGATTAAAGATATAGAAAATAATTCTTAAATTAGAGGAAAGAAACAATAATATAATGTATTGATATTTTTATTTATAGGAGAAAGAGGTACATAGTCGTAAAAGGCTAAATAAATTTTGCATAATCGACGTATTTAAAGTATTACTTTTCCAAAATCATCTGCCATTTTCTTGGAGAAATAATAAACGTTAACCGTATTACGTATTAATTAGAAAGAGCTATTTGTTTTTTCGCGCACGAACTTAGTGCATATCGTAAATTACGAAAAAGAGTGTCAAGTCGGTGTAGGAATGTGGCACTTCAAAATGGCTGCCAGTTACTTTAGTAATTTACGGCTGTACCTTTCTTTGTTGTTGCTGAAGTAATTACGATTGTATATTGGAATAGCACAGAATTAGTTTTAAGGGAAAATAGTGAATTAAAAGTTCTATGTGCACGTTAACCTCGTCACATGGATTCTGTGGAAACGTGAGAATAGAATATGCTCTGAAGTCGTTCTCTCCTGATTGCTGTTTCAGTTAAACTTATTTCAAGAAATTTCGTAGCCAATGCCTTCTGTCTTCTGAAGAAAGTGTGTGCTACCGTAGCCCATTTTACGTACAGAGGACTTTCTGGAGTGATCCGTCACGCATCTAATGAATAGGTTAGATTTTTGATGGATCTCAACATTATGTACTTACCAAGATATGAAAAGTCGTTTGTAAGATTACACATGAAGCTGTTTGCATTCAATGACCGAAACAAAATTTTCAAATAAAATATATTACATAAGAATTCTGTACAAAATGAGTAAAGTGACTCAGAAAGCATTTAAAATCTATTATAACTTGTAACATATTCTCTTAACATTTATCATATTATTATTATTAACAATATTTTATCGTGTATATAATTGGAAATATTTCAATAGAAGTATACTTAATAAGGGACATTGTATTTTTCACAATTTGTTGTTTGCGTTTTGCGTAACGCATAGTAATAGCACTCTAATGACAACACAAAAACTCTATATTAAAATATATTTGCATTTAATCAGTTTTACAAGTATTATATGGTATAAAGGAATTTATATTGTATATATTATGAGTGACCTATCAACTATGGAATTGATTAGATAGCATTGCAAGTATAAAATAGCTGTTAATAATTTATATGTCCAGAATTTCAAGTATCTTTAGATGGAATTGATATTTTTGAAATGAATATATAATCATTCAGAATGATATCGTATAATAAATACGATAGCAAAATGTTATAGCAATGTTACAACATTGTAAGAAAATAACTCGATATTATGTTTTAGATGTATGTATATATATATATATATGTCACAGCCGGATTAAAGCTAGGTCTGAGAAGGCCTAGCATGGGCCACTATGAATCCACCCACGGTTAGCAAATCGAGCACTCGTGGCTCTGGATATCATCAAAAAGCTTTAGCTGAAATTCGCAATTCTTTGCTACCTTTTGCGAATATCGGAGGAGCAGGCGAAGTAGGTTCCAGCGCTGCTAGTACTATATCTACTTTATCAACGACCAGTGGCATTAGTTCTGCTTCAGGACTTAGTGGTCTCTCTGCAGCTTCAGGTTCTACCATTGATAAATCTGATCAACGACAATTATTAGCTCAGCTTTTAGCAATGGGATATTCAGAGGTACGTGTATCGTTATAAATATTAGAAAAATACTGTTAATGGGCATAAGTTTATTCAGAACTAGCTAATGGCTTGCATTTTGTAACAAAATTTTATATTATACCATATATGTGTACAGGAAATTGCATTGCGCGCATTGAAGTTAGCTGGCTGGCGTCTAGATGCGGCTATAGAATTCTTGAAGCAGGCACAGGGAGAATCTTTGAATGGCCTCGGTAAACTTAACAGCAAATTGATAAGGAAACCCAGTTTAGAAAGAGAATTGAGTTTACAACGTGGTAGTCCCGCATTGGATAGTGGAGCAGGAAGTTCACGATCCGATAGTCCACGTTTGACGGAACTTAGCCCACATCCGCAATTGAGTCGACAATATTCACCGAGCAATTTTGTAGAACGAGAACCACCTCCTCCTCCACCTCCTAGATGCAGTTCTACACCACCACCACCGCCACCACCTCACGCTCCATATAATCAGCCAAACGTACCTACTAATATGCAGCAAATGCTTAAGAGAATGTCTCCTGCTCCGGTTGTTCCAACGCGGCCACCTCCTACTACACCTGGCAATACTGGACCGATCTCAACATCGGTTAATCTACCACAAAGAGGTACAAGTCCGGTAGCGAGTTCGAATAATAATTCTAATTGTCGTCAGCCCATGATCGTTCAAAATGGTCCGCAAGTTCAGCAGCAACTTTCTCAACAAATGCAAGCTCTCAGTATTTATCAAACAAGTAATAACAGTACTAATACTCAAGTCGAACCACCACCACCATATCCCATAGTGTCTTCCTCATCGGCTGGTCCAGTGCAACCACCGTCGTATAGTGCCTCTATACAAAACAGGCAAAGTCCTACGCAGTCTCAGCAGGATTATCGCAAAAGCCCTTCCTCTGGGATCTATTCCGGTCCAACGTCGGCCGGTTCTCCAAGTCCCATTACCGTTTCCGCTATATCTCCGAGTACACAAGCATCGATGGCTAGACCGACTCCATTGCAAGCCTGGGGTGCGCGGCAGGCAAAAACACAACCACCGATCATTATGCAATCTGTTAAGAGTACACAAGTACAAAAACCTGTATTACAAACTGCAATAGCACCGACTTCTCCACAACCGATTTCCACTACTAGTAACACTCCTCCACCTCCACCATCGTACGCATCGTCTATTCAACAAAAGCAACAACAGCAACCACAACCGCAACAGCAGCAACAACAACAACAACAGCCGCCGCAGCAACAGCAGCAACAATCGTCACAACAACCGCCACCTGCGTATCCACCATTGAACAGTGGCACAATTGGTGCAACGTCGACAAATAATATAAACTTGGGTGTTTCGGTAGGAGTGCCTACTACAGAGCCGCCAAGTTATGCGACAACGATGCAAGCATTAGCAGCACAACGAGGCATGCATCACCCTGTACCTCCACCTCCCTATGGAACAGCTACCACCGATGATCCTAGCTGCATATCGACGATAGATAATAACACGACCCTAAGATCTTCTCCGGTCGCATTACATCCTCCGTTACAAAGAAAATATTCACCGGCAGATGGATGTCAACATCCTACGGAAGCGCCGCCTTTACCTCCAGTAACATCCACGTCCATTTCTTTGAGAACTAATAACAACGTTGGTAACAATGGTAACACCAGTAACAATAACAGTAATAGCAGTAGTGGTGGCAACAGCAATAATGGCAACAACAATAATAATAATAATCATTCACCAGACAGCAATGGAGCAAAAGGTGCTGGTTCATCACCTTCGTCTTACAAAATCAAGCATCAATCTCCGATACCGGAGCGCAAACATATGAGTAAAGAAAAAGAAGAGGAACGCAGAGATTGTAAAGTTCGTAATTATTCTCCGCAGGCGTTTAAATTCTTTATGGAGCAACACGTTGAAAATGTATTAAAATCTCACAAGCAACGATTATATCGTCGGCTTCAACTGGAAACAGAAATGGCTAAAATAGGTCTTAGCGCGGAAGCTCAATGTCAAATGAGGAAAATGTTGTCACAGAAGGAATCGAATTATATTAGATTGAAACGAGCAAAAATGGATAAATCGATGTTTACGAAAATCAAACCAATCGGAGTTGGCGCTTTTGGCGAAGTAACGCTTGTTAGGAAACTCGATACCAATCAATTTTACGCTATGAAGACTCTAAGGAAAGCAGATGTGTTAAATCGTAATCAAGTTGCTCATGTTAAAGCTGAAAGAGATATATTAGCAGAGGCTGATAACGAATGGGTTGTGAAGCTATATTATTCCTTTCAAGATAAGGACAATTTATATTTTGTAATGGACTATATACCTGGCGGCGACTTGATGTCGTTGTTGATCAAATTTGGCATTTTCAAAGAACCTCTAGCAAGATTTTATATCGCTGAGCTAACGTGCGCGGTAGAAAGTGTTCATAAAATGGGTTTTATTCATAGAGACATTAAACCAGACAATATTTTAATTGATCGAGATGGACATATCAAATTAACAGATTTTGGCTTATGTACAGGATTTCGTTGGACTCATAACTCTAAATATTATCAACAAAATGGTATGCTCCCTATTAATTGATTTATTGTTACATTCTAATATATATATTTGTTTTGTGTCTTTATGTATACATATATAGTTACAATTATATCAATGTTGTTATTCATATTGAAATAGGACATGGCAAACAAGATTCAATGGATCCTGCCGACGATTGGAATAACGAATGTCGTTGCATCCAGTTAAAACCATTGGAACGTAGAAGACACAGGGAACATCAAAGATGCTTAGCCCATTCATTGGTTGGAACACCGAATTATATCGCACCAGAGGTACTACAAAGGACAGGGTATACTCAGTTGTGCGATTGGTGGAGTGTTGGTGTAATTTTATATGAAATGTTAGTTGGTTCTCCACCTTTTCTTGCTAATACTCCAGCCGAGACACAATACAAGGTAATTGTGATACTTATTTGCTTGCTTTTTTTGTCATTAAATATAGCATGTTGAATACAGCTTTGAGATATGTCATATATTGCAGGTGATCAATTGGGAAACGACCCTGCATATTCCGAAGCAAGCGAATCTATCCGCTGAAGGTATGGATTTGATACTAAAGTTATGCGTTGGTGCAGATCGGCGGTTAGGTAAGAACGCAGATGAAGTAAAGAATCATCCATTTTTTGCGAGCATTGACTTTGAAAAAGGACTGCGTCGGCAAGTAGCTCCTCACATACCTCGAATACAATATCCTACCGATACAAGTAATTTTGATCCAGTGGATCCTGATAAATTACGAAACTCGGAATCGTCCGATTCTAACAAATCTGACGAATTACTAGATAATGGCAAACCATTTCATGGTTTCTTTGAATTCACCTTTAGACGCTTCTTTGACGATGGTGGTGGTCCTGCGTATCCTAGTCGAATAAGTTTGGACGATAATGACAATCAAGGTCCAGTTTACGTATGACAGTAGCTTTAGAACTTTTTGTATCCGCCAAGTCGACAGTAACGCAATCTTTCATATATCTTTTCTTCTTTTTTTTTCTTTTGGGAAAAATTTGAGTTTGTAAATATTATCCGAAAAAGTTTCTTCTGAATCGACATGTAGTTAGAATGATGTGAATCATAAAATTCTTTGTTAAATCGTCAATGCGCACGCGCACGCGCGTCTGTGTATGACAGAGGGTAAGTGAGTGAGAAAGTGTGTATACGTGTGTGTTTGGGTTAAAGTGGACAAGTGAGCATGCATACACGCGTGCGCGCACATACATATAAGTACAGTGTGTATATGTGCACACCATGCTATCTTTTACATGGGAAGGAGAAAAAGAACAATGGTCAAAACCCTCGCGTTTGTTCCTTAGTTTCAATAACATATCATACTCGTTTGTTTTCTAACTTGTTTTTTTCTTTTTCTCTCTTTTATTCTTCTTTTTCTTACCCTTGTGTTATAATCGCAGAGTCGTTGGATGAATCGCTATTTTTGAAAAGGCAGACTTTTCTTAATTGATAACTGTTGGGGTTACGCAGTATTGTAGAAAATGAAATTATATGTAACTGTAAAATTCAAATTTGTGGGCATTCGTCATGTTTTTACACGATAACATTTCTATAGACTTTTATTACTACAATGTGACGCGATCATTCTTAAAATTTCATTCTTAAAAAGTGTGGTAAAAAAAAAAAGGAAAAAAGAAAAAAAATATGTACGAATTTTTAAGAAGAACATGAAATTAATTTTTGATAAGGCATATCAATTTTTAAACATAATAATTACGAATTGAAAAAAAAAGAAAGAATACGATTGACGGCTGGACAATATATACTCGTATATAGTATGTTTATAGAAAGAAAAATATTGTGCTTGCCATTGTCATTGGTATTGGCTCTTGTGCCTATCGGAAACGTGTGTTTGTATGTTTCAGCAAGTACTGTGATATTGCAGATAATTAGAATAATGCGGCTTTTAAATCTATTGGCCTTATTTAACTTCTTTTTTTTACATTGAACGATTAATAACGTGACAAATATATTAATATTAACTGTTACTGTATAGATTTTTGAATGGATGTAATGTGTTCATTGCATATTTTATGCGGCTGTTAATGATCAAACCTATCTTCCCATTTATTCTTTCTCTTTTTCTTTCTCTTCTCTTTCTCCTCTCTCTCTTTCTCTCTCTCTCTCTCTCTCTCTCTCTTCTGTTCTCTCATTTCCTCACTTACTTCTATTCGTTGAATATCCTTTAAGTTTAAGAAATTTTCATTGATTTATTATCATGCCGTATACATTTTACATGCCGGATATCTTTTATACCTTTCCGAAGTAATTAGAGGTGTATGCAACTTACGTTAAATTTGGTAATCTATTTTAGATCCAATGATAAGCAGTGAATAATTTAAAAACTTTGATTGCATCGAAAGTACATCGTTAGTAATGTAATTTAAATAAAAATACGACAGTAAATATTTATTGTTACGCTAACTAAGATCACGAATGCATCGTAATAATTTTTATACCATAATTGATTTTCTGCAAAGCCTTAATTTTCAACGGTAATAGTTGTATTAAAGAAATTTCGGAAACAACCGGTTCTGATATTTTTAATATAGATCATTTTCTTCCTTTGTATCTGATGTCACAAACAAATGGGACTTTTAGATGTAAGCAATATACCATTGTTTATTTTGATAACTTTCCAATACTCTAGAATGGTAGAAATTCACTAAATGAAGTATGCTATTGCAGTAACAATTTATTCAGTATCGTCACCGTGTTTTCTGTCTATTGCCAACATGTAATACAGATATCTTCGTATATAACTATAAATGTTAACGAACCAGTTGATTTTTTCCAAAGTAACATGCAACGATAGTTATTACACTCGATTGATTCGTTAAGAAAGAAAAATTTAATATTATCCTATTAGGATGCTACTCGTTCGTAGAAACGAAGAGAAACGTAGAATGAACACTGCATTACTGTATGAATGTATGTATCATGTACAAAGTAAAAATAACTTTCTTTTCTCTTTCTTTTCTTCTTCTTCTTTTTTTATGCATGTGTTAATATATTAATAATGTATTGATAGAAAACAGAAAAATGTTTCCTTTCCTCCTCAATAGTTAATTGAAGTTATAATAGATCGACAAAAATCAATAGATATAAAAATGTGTTAAAATGATATGATATAATGGCAACAATACTGATTGACATCAGAAAATTAATTTCGTTTTACAAAATTTTATTTTCTTTTTTATCTGTTCCATATTAAGATTAATTTGGAAACTAGCTGAAATAATTACTACTAATTTGTATGCTTATTGTGTGCTGTATGTACCAAAGGAAAAGTAAGTTTTTATATAAGATGAGAAGAAGATTGATAAAAAAATATGATAAAATATCTATTTTTTATGCCTACTTTATGATCATTTTTAAATGATCCCATGTTAACAACAGCAGGTGATAAATGTTTATATACGTGTTTCCAAACAATGACACATTGTAATACGTATGTATAACGGAAGAAACATATTTGATACGAAAGAATACAAAAACAAAAATAAAAACAGACAATCAGAAATTAAAGGAGATTAATTTCGTCTTTTATTTCTTTGATGAATCTATATTATTTTATGTTATATCTAAATACGAAAAGTAAATTGAGTGTGTATTGCCAAAAAAGTAATTTCAAACATCTTTTCGTATGTACATTTTAAGGATTCTTACAGCCAATTCGATCATCCATTAATATTATCGATTGATAACAAATGAAAAAAAGGAAAATGAAGAGGAAAATCCTAGAAATCTTATGTATGATGCATTTAAATCAATAATTTGCCATTTGCAAACATTGAAATATGAAATCAATTCATACATATTTATTTAAATTGGTACAAAACAATGAAGCTTACGGGATATGCATACATACAAATATAAAGTCGCTGGTTGGTGAAAAGAATCGGGTATTGTATTACATCACATTTCACAAATAACGAATAATGAATACCAAAGGGATTTACTCTTATTGTCATAAAAGTAACCCTAGTTCCCAGTCAACAATTGCTAATTTTACTTTTTGTATACATACTTTTACATCTATATCTTTAGTTTATACGAAGTAGCACATGCGAAACAGTGACATATGTATGTAGTTTCATACAGTTCAGCAAATGCGATCTTACAATTAATACGAACATTTGAGAACAAAGCATTAACGTATCTTTTATTATAAACTAGAATTGATCAATTAAGAAATTATATACGAAATAGATATATGGAAAAACATCGTGTTCGTCGTGGGTATTCGTTGCTCGATTGTTAAAATGCATTTGCATATGTTTTTCTGAATATTGTTCACTATTCACTATACATTGCATCATAGAATAGTTGGAATGAAATGATAATCTACTTTTATTATTCATACACAACAATCGATATTTATTAAAATTATTCTTTTAACACGATGCATATCGCACCGATTTAACATGGATTGTTTTTTTAAAAACGTTTACCTGACAGTAATTATTTACACAAAGGAAGTAAAGTAAAGTAAAGATGGTCTGTGTACTATAAGTAAATATTGCAATTTAATATGAAAACTGTTATTATACATGTAATTGTCTATACAGAAACATTATGTGTCTAACACAAATGTTAGTTCTTAAAAATTATTATTGTAGTAGCAATATTTTTTCAAAGCACCAATAGAAACATGTATATGAAAGGTAAAAGTAAATGTTTGTATTTTATAAACATGTAGCAGTCAACATGTTAAACTTAAACATATAATGAGCGACAAGTACCTCTTATTATGTATCAAAAAATATTCTTATATTATGAAATATATATGTATATAATACTTTACTTCTGTATGTTATCCAGCTATAAAATAATACCTATTGGTTTCATATTAAATTACATGCTAAAGCAAGTTTGATTCACCTAACAAATTGTAGTATCATTGAAAGTGCAAGGTTTCGCATTACAGATTTGTTTCATAAATTATATCTATTGCAATTACCATACGATACATAGATCTGTTAATTTGCATATTATAGGCAAGCGTTTCTGAATTATAGTTGTACATTTTGTATCATCCTTTTTTGCTTTGTAATTATATCATGAAAAGAGGAGAAACAAATTAGTTTTGTAAGGTAGTATAATATATTATAAACTTTGTATATATTTTTTGAATAATTATTCTAAATTAAAAATACGTTTAATGCTTAATTGTTTGAAATTATTTCTCACATCCTAATTGTGAATCTACTCCTGTTAATTCGCGTGTAAAATTAAAATATTTTCAGTATCACGGAATTACGACGTCGAATTACGAAATGTTGTTGAGTAAGAAGTATTTAAATAAAGGAAATCACAACTTCGACAACTAAAGAGGTCAATGCGTTAGTTATAAAATTGTTTATGTTATATTTTATGCATCATATTATTGATTATTTAGTGGTTAAGGTAAAAATAAAAAAATGTTTATGAACAAAGAAAGATATTTTCTTTAACATTGACATCACGTACATTTATAGCCAAATTTTATCAACTCAAAACTCTTATGAAATAGTTTTCGATTAATGTCTAAATCCATTATGCTAATCGTTTATATAACTAGACTGATACTGATATCCATTATTCTTTCGAAGTCGTTTTACTCGAATCTATGTAACATCTTTGGTTGGTTTTGTTTGAAAGAGAATCAATTTATTAAAAAAGAGAGAAGAAAGAAAGAGAAGAACGTGACAAGATGAATCGTGTAAAGAAATTGCTATCGAGTAAAGAAACTCGAGATTATTTAATGAGGTAAATAATATGGAATTTGAATGTACATACATATGAGTGTATGCACGTGTAAATTCTGTTACTTAATATTTAATTTAGAATATTGTTAAATTAACTAAGTAATTTCAATGTATTCTTTTGTTTTAGTACACATTTTTGGGGACCTATAGCTAATTGGGGTATTCCTATCGCAGCGATCGCTGATATACAAAGGGATCCGAAGTTTATCAGTGGAAAGATGACACTTGGTTAGTTCGTGGATTTTATTTGTTTCTCATACATGTTAGTTATCTATTAAAATTTATTAAGTGCAAATGTGAAAATGGGTAAAATTATGTTGTATTTATACAAAAAGAGTAAAATTTCTATATATCAAGATATAATACTTATAATTTTCCTCTATGCACTTGTTATAACATAGTTTTACCATAATATATTCGTTATTCTTTATATAAAGTAGAATTTCTAGAGAAAAATTGAATTTCTAATGTATTTATGGATGTATATAAATATAATAATATATGTATGTGCTTTTTACAATACTCAGATAAATTCAGAGTATTTGCATATTATTTAAAAATATCAGAATAAAATATATCAAAACTGTGATATATTAAATCTTTGAATTATATCTATACATATATTATTGAACATTTCAAAACTACAAAGACATATCAAAGTTTATAAGATATTATGTTAATCTTTTTCAGCCTTATGCTTGTATTCAGCAATGTTTATGCGCTTTGCATTGAGAGTTGAACCACGCAACTTACTTCTTTTCGCCTGTCATTTTGTGAACGAAGGTGCACAAATTACTCAAAGTGTTAGATTTATTAAATATCATTATATAAATAAAGATGAATAACAAGTGATAAGACAAATGTTTGCAATTGTTTAATTTATTTTTTTCAATGAATATCACTAGTATTTGTTCTAAATTGACATTATTGATAACTGTTCGTTTCCACTAAAATTCCAAGCACATGTAAATATAATAATACATAGTCTTCACATATAAATAAAATATCAAACAATAAAAATAAGTTTTTATAATGAAATAGACAGTTGCAAATGTAAACTAAATATTAATAGATACATGTAAATAAAATATTAAATAGTGTTACAATATTAGTTACATTATTAATTTGTTATTTAATATTATTTGTTTCCTTAACATCTCAATTTTATATTGACTTTTTTTTACTATTTTAACTATGCGACTGAATTAATTTGTCTATCAGATTAGTATCAAGGGAAGTAATTTGATTAACTTTGTTAATTTAAAGCTTCATGATAATGTTAAAATTCACAAAATTAAACTTAGGTAATTACTCTATTGAAGTAGTAAAAATGTTAAAATAAAATTAAGTCTTGAAATATTTACAAGAAGTAAGGTAAAGTAATTGAGTACAAAATATGTAAAATAAGCTGATTTAATTATATTTACAATACACTGTTATAGTATAAAAAATACAAAATGATTAAAAGTGACATATTATAACAATAATATGTATATACCATAAGTTATGTTTTCCAAAGTACTAACATGTACATGCAATAAAATATAGTATAAATGATTAATTTCAATATAGCATAAACTGTAGTATACAGTAATACCAAGAGTATAATTTAAATGTGAACAATTTATAAAAATAACAATTTCCAAAACTATTTTTGTTAACTTTTTTTTCTAATAGAACTATTTGTTAAAAGCTTCACAGAGTTTCATTTCATTACGAATATTCTGCGAATTAATAATAATAATCATAACAATAAAACAAGCAAATACTAAAGTGATCTCAAAAAGACAGTACAATAGTACAATAATCGATATTATACAGAGTGTTTTAGGTCTGGTAATATAAACAGGCAGGGAGTATATAGATTGTATAAGGCAAAATATGTTGAAAAAAAAAATAAATCTTTTCCGTTTGAGATTTCGTTTTCGAGAAAATTGAATTTGAAAATTCGTCACCCCTTGTTCGATTGTACTACCCGAATGGACGGATATTATTCTACATTAGTGGACGGATTATATTCCTAAAATCGTATCTTGATGATTAATATACTAGTGCGTCGCATTATTACGAGATTATTACGAGGTAATTATTTCCTATAAAATGATACAATATTGTCGATGCCAATAATAATATCCAATTGACTTGAATTGACGTGGCAACGGCTAATCGACATTTGAACATATCGTACCTGCGAAATAAACGTTTATGTTAAGTCACCAGTTATGTTACAAACAATCATATATTAAAATTATAATTATATCGACTCAATGTCAATTACCTAGTTTTTTCGTCGTTAACTAAGTTATTAAATTCAGCTTCTACTAATTGGCCATCATAGTATGTGATTAAATCTTCAAATGGATATTCAAAACCTTGCTTACATTCACATTTGTATCCGCCTGTTTCAAAGCCTCTTCCAAGAATAGGCACGCACTATATTACATAATCAACACGACGATAAATATACATGCATACGCGTGCACGCATACACATACGATATTGTGGGAATATTAAATAAATATTTAATTTAAGAGTAGATAGCATCTCTTACGTATGAAGTTTTCTTATCGCACTTATGAGTACCCTTAAACGCATTCGGAGCGTGAAATACATCGTCGCATTGATTGATATCAAGTTGAAGTAGATCCATGGTAACAGCCACAATACCTCTGTAAAGATTTTAATATAAAATGTATGATCTTTCTTTTTTGATCTTCTCTCTTTGAACCCAAACAGGTTTTCTATCCTTTTGGACTATCTCACATTCGATTTCTCATGCATATACTATACCTTACTTGGTTGTCCATGTGGATAGAAATATACTTACTTAAATTCCAGTTTCTTTTTCAAGCTGTCCAGACCAAAAAATGGGGATGCATAGGTAATTACCCATTTCTTCACTTTGCCGTTGCAATCGAAATACGGAGTTGTCCAATGCCCGTGATTCAGGTTTGCTGCCCTATACAAACGAATATGTATTCCCAGACAATAAAATCAATTTTATTTACGAGATCGATTTTTCTTCTTTTTTAATACTATGAGTAGAGTATTCTTACGCGTTTATTAAACGATATAATTTCTTTTTTTAATAATAATTACCTGTAAGAATTGGGATAATGCTCATACTTTTTAAGGTATTCACCAGTTTCATTGTACCTAATCTTTATCTTCATGTAATACTTTTCCAATTCATCGAAATTTGTTGCCCATCGTTGTTTCAGCAGTTTAAAATAATTCTTTTTTGTATAAACATTATCTATAATATAAAAACAGATCCTTAGAATAATCATATTTTAATAGCAATGATACTGTTCAACACAATTACAATTTTACCTGGATCACTGAGTCTAGCTAAATCTTCAACTTTAAATTTTCGAGTATTTAATTCAGTTTTATAAGCATATGGAGCAAAGAATGTTCTATTTGTGAATTTGTTGCGATCCCATAGCATTTCAGCAGAATATATTTTAGTGTCTCCAAGAACTAAAGCTAATGTCTCTCCAATCATTTGATCTTCAGTAAGTGACCTATCTGCTACTCTTTTACCCGAATAAACTTCATGAGGATCAGAAGTTTGTAAGAATGCACTAATAAAGTTTGCTAATCTAGTTGCCATTTTTGCTTCATTTTCAAAAAATTCTTTGGCTCCAAAGGCTATATCTCCAAGTAACGTTAGATCTTCTTCTGTGTAACTGTAATTTGAAATGATATAGACAAGATAATTTTCATTGTTTTACTTACAGGATTACTTAAAAAAAAAAAAAAAGGAACAAAAGCGTAAAAATACAAAGATTTCTTAGCAGACCTCTTGCAAGTTTTTGAATTGATACTTAAAATAAATTTAAGAGTTTGGTCGATATTAATTTGTTCGGATCTTAGTGCTTCTGGTCCAATGGAATAATTTCTGTAATGATAAAACTGCTCAAGATATTTTTCTCTAACATCTGGTTTTGCCTTCTCCCATTGTACAGGCATCTTATGAATCCCTATGAGTTAAAAAGGTATGACATTATGAATAATATAGAATATAATGAGGAAAGAAAGTAAAGAAAAGACGGTAAAATCACGGAAGCTTACATCCTATTCGGGAGCAATCGAACCCATTATAATATTGTTCTTGAGTCGCTCTTTCTATAATTTCACCTAAATATGGACGTCGTACTACATTTGGTAATCTGAAACCTGGTTTACATCTACATTGATATCCGCCTCTTCGAAAACCCCAACCATGTAATGGTTCGCACTACATAAAGGTATACAAGTTAGAATAGAGAAGGAACAAGTTTTTTGAACAATATTAAATATACAGTAGTCTCTTTATGCTTATTACCTCAGTAGTTTCTGTTTTACATCTAGCAGTATTTGCAAATTTATTTGGACCACTATTTCCTTTTCCCTTTGGGCATTGATTTATATCTATTCGTTCGAAATCCATTTCAATTACCGATATGGCAGTATAGCTGAAACAAAAGTAAGTAGTTTAAAATAAAGTTGAAACGAATTGGTCCAATTCAGACAATATACAAATATATACGTTGGATATTCGATATGTCTGAATCCTGTATGTCTTGGATAAATATCTGCGATAGGTACAACTGCTGCTACAAGCCACCGATTTGATCTTCCGCAATCATAATATGGTCTGGTCCATCTTACTGGCCCAGGATATTCATCCGCACCTATATAAAATGAAGAAAGAAAAAAATTAACATAGCATAAATTCTTGTTTGTTTTAATCCATTATTTTTATAATAGTACCACGCGGTCCATGAAATGTAAATGTTTCATTAGTGTTGTTAGCATATCTAATTTCAACCTGGTAAGTAGTTTTAGTATCATGTCTTTTATCAACATTATCTGGTAACCACTTCTTGTACCTAGATTAATAAAATTGACAATATAGAATAATATATAATTAATTACAGAGCATATACAGATATTAATCAAGTTTCTGTTTACCATTCATTTATACGATAATAATCTGTTGTATAATCTTCGCTAAGGCTACCACTGGCAAATGCACCAAGATCTTGTATGTTAAATGTATTTCTTGTGGACATTCTTTCCAAATGTATAGGATCGTTAAAATCGTCGGCTCTAAACGTTCGTGGAGCAAATCTAGGCATAGTTTTGTTAAAAAAGCCTCGATACGATGGCGAATAAGACATATTTGGTGAAAAATATATAGCAGAAGCATTTATATGCGGATTTGCAGAAACATCAGCGACTGTTGATAAGAAATAATACATCATGCCTGGATCATACGTATCATTGATAGCAGGTCGTATGAATCTGGATTGTAAAATATAACTCCAAAAAAATGATCTACTAAGAGCCATGTTATGAAGGTGTAATAAAGCAGTTCTATTTGGAAACACAGGATTAATATTGATATCTTTGATGTCAGGTAAATGAGAGACTGTGTCTTCCGGTAGATAGAGGTCTCCAAGATGTTGAATAGGGCAATTTTCTTCGTTAATCTTATCCATTTTTAAACGAATTTCGTTAAATGCATCTCTGGCTTGCCATTCATATTGTCCGACAACGCCCAAACAATAAAAGCTTACGATCACTGTCGTATATATTTTCGAACTAATAATTTCCATCTTCTAATAGATATGTATGCTGGGGTTTCTATAACGATATCGTACTATATTGGTTCATTGTAAAATGGAAAATAGTAGAAATGTAACTAGAATAGTAAAAACCACGTAGGTTCTTTCACGTATAAACAACGTTCATTCACATCCTACACGAAACTACATTGAGGATTGAGGTAAGCATAAATATACCCAATTCAGTAGAGAGCATGCTTCATAGGAAAGCTATGCTACTACATAATGCCTGAGTTCTGACGTCATCGCTTCTATACCGAATTAGAGCTAACTTTCGTTGTTTAAATCATCTTTCAGATGATCCAACCGCCATTATTTGAAATCACTCTAACAATAAGTATAAAAAATCAGCGTATAATAATTAATGTTTATTGGAGCGTATCACCTTTAGTAGGTTTGTTAATAGATTTAATTTTAAATAATTTCTTACTAACTCATTATGAACGTAATTTGTATCTTTACGATAGAAAAGTGCAAAAAGTAAGCTATTTATAATATGATAAAAAATATTTTAAAACAATTTGAGAGAAAAGAAAACAAGGAAAGGAAAGAAAAGAAACAGAAAAGGTAAACTAAAGCTTAGTATAAGATTACATTTAAATATTTTTTTATTATGATAATTTGTATAGCATCTTGGTCCAACGACCCCTCTAAGGGTTTGACTCTCCCGAGTATGGAGTAAGTACTCTGCTTGCTATGCCATTATTCCAATGCAGGTTCATCCCTATTTATTTGGGATGAGAAAAAAGGAGAATTTCTCATAGCTAAACAAGTATTTTGAAGAGACAACTTGCTGGGGGTCCGCCTCATGCTTTAATACGACTGTTCTGGTTCCTGAGAAAATTTCTGCGATGTCTGCACGCAGTTCAAGGTTTTCGATTCGTTAACGTGGGAAATAGTTTTCTAAAGTAATATTAAACATTTCTCGTCGAATGATTTTTCAAACTTCATGTTTTTTAAAAAATAAATATAAAAAATATCAGAGAAGAATTATTGACAATAATATTAATTTGATTTATAACTTGTTAAATTTCTTATTGATCAATAATCTAATTGATGTGAGCTGCGATATTCTTCTTTACAATATATATTACACATAATATTGGCTGTTCAAGGCGTGTTAATGTCGAAAATATCAAGTACTGCTTTAGATTTTGAGTAAATGTACATATATTTATTTGTACAAATTTTTCTACGTTAAAATTCCAACCTCCCACGACAATGGGTCTGGAGTCGAGCAAAAAATGCATTGTCTGTGGAGAGTGCAGACAGCTAAGTAATGAGAGATAGAAAAAGAGGAGGTGAAAGAGAGAGGGGAAACAAAGCGAAAAAAGAAATATGAGTAATAGTACGGTAAGCGAGGTGATTGTTGTTTAAGAATACTCTATGGATTGGCAGTTATCGATTATGATCAGAAATAAAACTATTTTTCGACGCAGACGGAATTTGAACGAACAAAAATTAAGAAAACGGAAAAGTTCTGAAGGAACAGGTTTCTGCGAGCCAACATACGAGCACCATCTGTCTTTGTTACTTCTTCTCCTTTGAGGGACGCGGGTGCGTGCTCAACCAGACAGGCGGTTTACGGTTGAATTCAGGACCGTATCTCCTTGTCTATAATGTGTTCTCTTATCTTGAACGTTATTTCTCACGTTTAACAAAATCTTTCAGAATATTGCCTACCTTTTTCTTAATCATTCACAGAACATTTAACGATGGTAGCAATGAACAATTTTCCACATAAATATAAAACAAAATAGAAAGTTTTAGATTTTTTACGATTTCTTACTTCGAGTTATTGAAATTACGCGCTCGCAAATAAGATCTACTTATATATTGGGAATTTGTGAATATTGTAATATAATATTATACTACTATAATAGTATGATATATATATATATATAATATAATAGTATGATATATATAATAGCATGATATATATACTACTATTATATTATATAGTATCATACTATTATAGTATACACACATATATATATGTATGTAAGTACAAGTGAGTCTTATAAGTTTTATAAAGCATATACAGTTTACTGTATGCACACAATATCTGTCTAGCTTTATTTGTAAAATGTATTTACTCATTTTCAAATGTATTCTTTTTTAAATCCTAAATAAAGGAATTGTTTAAATATATTATTCTTTGACATGTAGAATGTTTCGTAATCAACATTTGTGTTTCTAGACAAATTAATAGATTACTATTATTGCATTTATATGTAATATATTTTTGTTATAAAGACAAGCTCTATACACGCTAATATTATATTTTGTCGTAAACTATATTTTTTTGGATTGTTGCATCACAGTTTAATCTTGAGTATGCATAAAAATGTACGTATAAAATTGCAATAAAAGATAAAATAAAGAAATGACAGGAAATAAATGGATTGCAACGAAAATGACTGTGCCTGAAAATGAATTAATGAAAAATTACAGAAATGTTTTATGAAAACGAAAGGAGAAAAGGATGTGGAGAGGAGAGGGGCGAAGAGGAGAGGGATAGAAAGAAAAGAAAAGAAAAGAGACGAAAAGAAAAAAAGAAGAGAAGGAAAATTGGAAGGAATGGTACAGGGACAGAGGAGAATAGCGACGAGCCTGACTAAGGCGGGGCTCGCATATACCGCGAAGAGAGGTAAGCGGTTGAATCGGATTGGATTGGGGCGCAACTAGCAAGCAAGCAAGCAAGCAAGCAAGCAACCGAGGAAACTGGTTTGGTTTTGTAGGGCTTGCACCTCTCTTTCAGCGAGGCAGTCCAATTTATGCATTACGGCTATGTAGGCACTACATGATATCAAAACGCTGCGCCCGGGCTTACTTCACTTCCCGTCACCATCACTGCAATATTATCGGAGCTTTCCAAGTGCCTACAAGACTAAATTTACTGCATTACTTTTCATCCAATACTATCAAGTGTTAAATGCAATTTTTAATACACACGGTTACACGGTTTACATACAACGTAAAAGTGAGCAAAAGTATATGCAAGTTTGTATTCGTGTAACGGTGGTGGTCTCTGTAATATGAATTTTCTATTAATTAAAAGCTTGTGACTGTTTTGTGTGGTATCTGGTGCTTCGTTTTATAATTTGTTCAAAATTAATACTGTGAAGATATCAAATTTTGTACAGGTATTCTTTTATATTGTATTATTATGTTCGGAGGTTATGGCACATTTAATCCTGATTCGCTTAATATTCTTATAAATTCTGGTCTCTTTTCCATTTTATTTAAATAAATAACTAATATTTTACGTATTTTATAGATTATATTACTACATTTACATTAATATCAAGTAGAGATTAAGACTAGAGATATTATACTTTATACAGACATTATACTTTACATACAATTACGTACATCTTTTTTTTTCAAGAATGGTATCGAATTTTGCTATTATTAGTTTTGGTGTTTATTTAATGTTTTAATTTTATTTATTTTTTATTTTAACATTTCAAATAAATAATTTATTAAATATGTGAATTGATTGGAAACTGCAAATTTCCAGATTATACTCCGCAAAACCAATTATAATGATTGTTTTTATTAAGTTAGTAGTTTACTATTTTGATAATAACGAAAATCATACGATTCACATAGTAGTAGATTGAAGTAGTGAAATTTTACGCTTGAATTCTTTATTATTGAATAAAAGTAAAAGACAAGGTTGATTGTATGATATAAAAATTATGTGAAGCAAGTAGAACTTCTAGCATATGTAAATCATTGTCAGTTAGTCTCAAAATATTTTATGCGTGTACATATGTACGTAAGTAGATCTATCTTTCTCTATATATATGTACATATCTGTCTCTTATCTATTAAAAATAATTTGAAACGAATAAAATTAGCTAGTAATTGAAATTTGCCTGCGGAAGAATGATACGTACGTAATATATTGTGCATGCAGATTTCAAGTACGAAATTCGTTATTTCATGAGTGCATATTGCATGGTCAACTTTTTCTTCTCAACCTTTTGCATGAACCAATCAGAATTCGCGAATATGCTTCGAAAGAAAATGGCTAACTCGTGTCGCTGGGTTCGAGCGTATCTTTGCGCGTCGTTTTGTGAACCCCGTAGTCTGCAATCACGTTGACGTCTATCGCCATTTCCTCACAGGAGGATTTTGTTCATTTACTTTCCAAGGTATATGCAATTATTCTTCCTATGAATATTGTGAATTATTTCGATATAGTGTGCTTCTTTAATAATCCTTTAATAAACACAAGCAAAAATCGGTTAGTTAGAGCAGCGGGTGTGATGTTATCGTGAGTGCAAAAGTGCATTGCATCCTTCAAGAAATATGGATGCAAGTCTATTGCCGGCCGGCAAGCTATATGCAAAAAATACCAATTGCATTTCCTTTCGAGCAAAATTTCCATGTTGCGTATTCATTACTGTGAATACATTATTTTCTAACTATTTTTTATTACAATAATTCAGTTCTTCTAGTTTAAAGTGCATTGTTCGATAATGGAGTCATTTCTTTATTGTATATTTAAAATTACGGAGTAGGTATAAGATGTCTTCAATGATATATCGATGATATTCATCAAAATTTCTTTATTATTTTTCTGTACCAAGCAATCGATGATATCTTAAAGTTTTGATATGTTGATCGTTTGTAAACGCGGGAAATTGCACGGACTATGCGTTATATGTCGAGTAGTGGTGTTGGCGTTCCGATCACGTTCATTACATTGCCTCTATTTCATCTACTCCATTTTCGACCATAGATGTATTAACATTCCTTTTCAAATTTCATTGATTTCTTCTTGTTTTATTTATTTATGTGTTTATACATTCATCTTGTGTATACTATCTTACTTCTTCTAACATATTGTTTTTAATATTCCATATTACTGATATTCTAGCCAAAAAGCTATTCAAATATTGATATTGAAAAGTCTCCTCAGTATAGTATAAATATGTACAAACAATGTTTTTAAGTATTATAAAAATATAAGATTTTGCATATATGTTATAAAGTATACAATAAATATTATTAAAAAATATGTTGAAGAGATTTAAATTTCTTATGCAAAAAAACAAAAGTTTTTCAAGTTTCTAACACTTGTAAGTAAGTTTGTTTTTCAATTATTTGATTACTAGTTACTGATGATATTTGTAACTAGTTATGAGAATTTGAAATTTCTTTTAAATATTACATACAATACATGTTGAACAAAATTTTTTATATAGATTAATGAGTATTCTTAATATTTGAATATCTTTATACTTCAATATTTAAGTAAAGAAAACAAATTTATAATATGGCAGATGTTATAAATGCTGCAACATATATAACAGTGTTTTATGCTAAACATTTAGAGTTTGTAGATATTTGAATGATAATAAATAATAATTTAAAGCATAATTTATTTTGGAATAATAGACCAAGATGATATAAATTTAAATAAAGCAATATGAACCAAGAGAAAAGCCAAAGATATTTTTCTGAAAATTAAAATAATATGTTGCAGCTATGGCAGAGGGAAATGGGGAGATAAAAATGGAAGAGAAACAGTCTAAGGAGGAAATGGAATATGTAGAGAGGACAGAAGATTTTTCAAAATTGATTCAATACGGACTGGATGAAAAAGTAGCTGCAAAATTGGATGAAATTTATAAAACAGGAAAATTAGCTCATGTGGATTTGGATGAAAGAGCATTAGATGCATTAAAGGAATTTCCAGTTGATGGTGCATTAAATGTACTCACACAGTTTCTTGAATCTAATTTAGAGCACGTATCTAATAAATCTGCATACCTTTGTGGTGTAATGAAAACCTATAGACAGAAAAGTCGAGCTGGACAGGGTACTGGTACCAGCACTGCTCCAAAAGCACCGGATGAGGACAAAATAAAGGTACATATTTATTTTATCAGTTTGATGTTTATAACTATTTACAAAGTTACTTGAACTATAAAAAAGATATAAAACTAATATCCTAATAACATACTTTAGATGATTCTTGAACGAACTGGCTATCCTTTGGATGTAACAACAGGACAACGGAAATATGGAGGCCCTCCTCCAAACTGGGAAGGTCCCACACCAGGGACTGGTTGCGAGGTAAAGCAATAAGTTGTTGTTCTTCTGTTTGATCGAGTTGCATCTTTCCAATATCCTTTCCTATTTTTTTAAAACAATTATTGTTAATCTTTTCATTTTTATCTCATTTTGTATGCTTCTGTTTTTATAAAAGGTATTTTGTGGAAAAATTCCAAAGGATATGTACGAAGATGAATTAATTCCTTTGTTTGAAAAATGTGGGAAAATTTGGGATTTAAGATTAATGATGGATCCGATGGCAGGTTGCAATAGAGGATATGCGTTTATCACTTTTACTAACCGAGAGGCTGCACAGCAAGCTGTTAGAGAGGTATGTAGATATCCTCCGAATTATATTTTATCATTATGTAGGTACATGTTTGTGAAGCGTACAATTCTGTTTTCCTAGTTTAAAACATCTTGTTATGAACATATCAATGCCCTTCACTTTTGTTTAGAAGAACTTTAGAAATGTTACAAAATTGTTATTGCTACCAAAATAAGTAACTTTTCGAAATGTTTAAACATATCATTGCATATGTTATATTTCTTTTGTTTCTTTCTGTAATATGTTTTGTTGAGATTTTTTATTTATCATTTTAACACTTCTCCCAAAAGAAACGATGATAGAATCGTCGAATTTTTGTTGAAATTCGTCGAATCGAAATAGTATGAAACATGTTTTTTTTCCTTTTCTTCTTTTTCTTTTTGCATTAAACATTTCGAATATATTTATTTCATATTCCCATGTGGCTTGTTCTATGTTGTGACTTGCGTTTTCTCTTTCTTTCTTTATTTCTTTTTTTTTTTTTTAATTGTAGTCTTAACGTAAATATTTTAGCATTGTTTCACTAATTGTAAAGAGTAACAAAATTTGAGATTCAATGTCTATAGTTAGGAACAATCCACATATTCATTTTATACATATATATGTTCCTGACCACTAATTTATATTTTTAAGTATATAATTATGCCCAACACATCCCAAATACTTAACAGCAGCAAAACAGAAAATAAATGCACATATGCATAAAAGTATAGGCACACACGCGCGCGCGCGCACATACACGCAAATTACACATACTCGTATGTACATAATATGCATACACGCATAGATGTAGACATATACACATGCACGCACATACATACAAACACATGTGCACACATGTATACACGCGCGCGCGCGCGCGCGCGCATAGGTATATGCGTACGTACGTATGTATGTGTGTATATACATACATGCATACGATAATGATGTCCTATGGATGAGTTTCTTTTTCCAGCTCTCCTCTTTGCTCAGTGGGCAAAATTGGGAGTGGAGAACTTTCCTAAACATTGACGATGCGAAAAAAAAGAAATTCGTGTGGTTTAATTGGTTAGGGGTATATCTACTTAATTGGTTGACTTTCGTTGGACAGTGACAATTTTTGTAACAAAATTTTGAAAATTGGTAGGCTTAAAATTTGTTTACAGGAGCACATACGTGAACGCCGGTTTCCTATATTGTGAAGACTCGAGCGACAAAGCGCATGCCACTTTCTCGCTTTCATGGAACCAGGCCATGTTAATTATTTTACTAAATTGCATATTTTGAAAAATTTTTCCTAAATTCTTTTGTTTATCGCAAGTAGATAAAACATGAAGTGTATCTCATTGGAACAATATTAGGCATGTGTTTGTTTTCTTCATCCCACAGCTCGATAATCACGAAATAAAACCCGGCAAGAATCTGAAAGTAAACATTAGCGTACCTAATCTACGACTTTTCGTGGGGAACATACCAAAATCGAAAGGCAAAGAGGAGATTCTGGAGGAATTTGGTAAATTAACAGGTAAAGTGAATTCGAGGCGTGTGTACCTACCTATCTACCTATACCTACCTGTCTACCTGTATTGTAACTTACGAGTGGTAGCTTTTAAGTAGTGGTTGTAGATGGTATGGAGTTATGGAGCATCCAAGAAAATATACACGATCGTGCGTGCGACCGTGTGATCTTCAGTTACCTATGACACCTTCAGTTCTGATCAGTCTCCTTGCCTCTCGGTTTATTAGTGAACAGTAACACCTCTCTGGTCCAAGTCTTCTTTTCCTCGCATATTTAGGTTGAGTTATGAGTTCTACGCTTCCTACTTTTATTCATTATATTTCCTTTCTTTTCTCCTAGTTGATTTTTCTTTTTCTCCCTCTAGCATTTCCTTTCCGTTTAGTTCTCTGAATTTCCATTGCCGCTATTGTTGACGTCGCTGTAATCGTTATCATCATCATCATCGTCGTCATCATCATCATCATCATCATCACGATCATCATCACCACTACCACCATCACCACCATTATCGTTTCGTTGCAACTTCATTATAGGGTCAGTATCATATTATTGCCAGTACCAGACCATCACTACTACCACTACGATCAACGCCATTCGTCCTTTACTATCATACATGCGTACCATATCACACAGTTTCACATTTGCGCGCGTAAACACACACATACCTACACAATCAGTTTTGATCAGCCTTGATCAATCTTGATCTTTGATCTTTTTGGCGATTTGAACGTATAGTTTAGTTTACTTTTTTTTCCATTATACTTTCTTTGCTGTTTCTTTTTGTCATATTTATTCTTTCTTTATTTGTTATTGACAATACAAAAGAAAAGAAGAAAAAAAAGACAAAGTAGTTAGAAGAGAAAATGTGGAAGCAATTCAGTATGGTACAATTATTAAAATTATACATTGAGGTAAAAAGTTAATGAAAATAACGCGCGCTGTCCTGCGTGGTTGTTATCAATTTTTGCATCATGTTAACGCGATTCATGACTGGACCTCGAGCATGGGGGTATGGGAGATATGCGTGGACCGCTGGGGCGTTTGGCTCGCTAACAAACGGACAGGCACTCCCATCCACCTACCTACCTATCTAGCTATCGAAAGCTATGTACAGACACTGCGAGGCGGCTTCTCAAGTCTGCCTCGCGAGTCTGCCTCGCTCGAGTTGCCTCGTGTCTTAACGTAGAGAACGCGAGACAAGTAAGCGAAGCCCAAAGAAAACGAGTAAGGAACTACGAGGCATCTTTGATCTCGCCACGCAGCAGTCTCGCCGCGAGGCACGCCTCAGTGCAAGGCAGGTATGCACTTTGCGAAGCAGTCTTGCACTGTCTGTACAGGGTATTCGAAAATAATTTGTCTCAGGCATCGTAGCATTATTCTACATCGTATCTCTGAATCGGTGAAGATCTGTAAAAAAGGTGCATGCAAAATTGACTGACCTTGAACTTCAAGGTCAATTTTTTGTTGCCTCTTATCTTACTCATCTTGAAGATCCAAAGTCTCAAAAGAATCATGGGTCTCAAACCCAAACTGTTCTCTTGGAAAAAATATGAAAGTTTCATTAGTTTTCGAACTCTTTTTATCTGTGACATGTTTATATTTTACTGTCAATGCAGAGAAAATAGCATCTAATGTCGTATGTAGATATCCTAGATCCATCATTATATGCTCCATATATTCCTTTCATTCCTTTTTCTTTCTTTGTTCCTCGCTATTTAAACAAATTCAGACTCGCATTTCTATAATCCACCCAAGTTTCTTTTAAAAATTACGCGTTGTCTTCAACTGATGAAAACCATATTTAATCCGATATTTTAATTGTTCAACGGATATAATCCACTCACTCGAACCATAAACAATTCCTTTTGTGACTCTCCCCCCCCCCCAAATTCACAAAGTTAATACTAGTGAAGAAAAAAGCCACAAGTAAGGAGCAGGTCTGCATTCCAAATACTTTATCGAGATTGGTTAAAACTTGGCTAGAATAGAGAAATGTGAATCTAAGACTGATCAAATACCGAAAGGGGAAGAAAGGAAGATATGGGATATATAATGGTAGATCTGGAGTATCTAAGTGCGACTGTAGAGATGCTACTTTCACTGCTTCTGTAAAATGGAATGACTGTAAAATGTAAGCATATTACAAATAAAGTAAGCTCAGGAATTAATGAAACTTTCACGTATATATAGTGAAAGTGAATAAAGTGAGTTGAAAAACTAGTGGAACTTTGATGTCTTTTTCTAGGAGAGAACGATTGAGTTACGATCCCTAGTTCCTTTGGAACTTTTAATTCTCATGACGAGTAAAAGACGATACAATAAAAAAGACCAAGGTCAAAGCCAATTTTACGGTTACTTTCTTTTTCAAATTTTCACCGATCTAGAGAATGTAGAATAATACTACGATGCTCGTGAAAAATCATTTTCGAATACTTTGTACATAGCTCAGCCTATCCACCCACCCACCTACCTAACTACTTACCTACCTCCCTTTTTTCTTACATACTTATCTCCCACCTATGTATTCATCTACTCATCTATTTATCTACCTGCCTATTTACCAATTCACCGACGATATACGTTGATTAATTCCAGTTTAATTTTCCATGTTCATCTATTGATACGCTTGCCCTGTCCCTTCGTATAAGACATATATAATTTCCCTGAAGGTCGCTTCACGATATCCCACGTTCAGACAGCCAATAAGCAGGTGAAATTATAAAAGGCAAGCTTAATTGGCACTCTCCTTCCACATTATTCTTACAGCTGAATGATTATGAGATTCGGAAAGGGAAAAAGATTGGTGTTACCGTATCTTATAACAATCACCGCTTGTTTGTGGGAAATATTCCAAAGAATCGAGACCGAGATGACTTGTTCGAAGAATTTACAAAGCACGCACGTAAGTTGATAATTGTCCTTAAATCAGCAAGCAGTAACCAAAGAAAATTCTATAGGAAAAAATGGTGGGATAAAACTTATTTTTTAACGATCGGCTATTTGTATCCGATTTTTGTTAGAGGTGCCAGGTGGGTTAATTTTACCCTCTTGCATCATTACCAATTAGGCTGATTCCTTCTCAAATTGATACATATGTCATAGAATATATTTTTCCACCTGTAAAACATTTCGCACACATTCTCACCACAAACACTGTCAATTTTTATTTTCCACTCTCAAAAAGAATTTTTCATTTTTATGGTGCTACTACATATTATGTTGTTTATTAATTTTTGGATAAAAAATTGGCCGTAATTGATTAACGAATTTTTATATTAAATTGTGTCCCACAATCATGACATTTAATTTATTATTCTATATATATATATCATACAATCATAAGAACTTATATATATATATATATATATATAAATAATATATCTTTCACAATTATATGTATGAAACTTAAATATTCTGATTGTTGTGTCTATGTTTCTCGAGTTTCTCATTCAGAATATTAATTTCAATTGTTCCATATGAATAATTGCTCTTTAAACGATCGTTTGTCATACTACTTTGTGTATACAATTTTTTTTCATATATTTACTTTCTTTAAATTGCATACCCAATGGATGAAAACATTTTTTATTTCTATGATTGATTTTGGGACGCGAAAACATCTCTAAAGATTGGAGTAAGGTCTGAAAAGAAAAGAGAAGTAACTGAAAGTATATCAAGAGTGTAGCAATAATAAATGTGGAATCGTTTACAATCATAAGAATTTTACATGTGTGTGTTACCCGTCTAAACTATATTGGATAACTTTGCTGTCAACGTCTGGTAAAATGTAGCATTTTGTTCAATGGAAAAATGTTCTACTCGTTTCGAATTTTCTCTGATGTATTTGTTACGAATGTAAAATCAGTCCGAGTGATTGAATGAATGTATACGATATTTCTCACTTATTATATGTGTGTTTGCAATAGCATTCTTGCATGTAATATTTAAGTCTGGACTCAGAGAGGAGATAATGGCAAAAAATGATAAAGTAAAATGTTAATATTGGATTCAAGAGGCATAAGGTTAAATAATCAGAATTTATGGGAAAAAAAGGTCACAAGGCATCTGAATTACTCTGACAATCCCTCCCTCTTTCTTTCTCTTTCTCTTTCTCTCTCTCTCTCTTTCTTTCTCTCTCTGCCTGTCTCTGTCTCTCTCTCTCTCTCTCTCTCTTACTTTCTTTTTTCACTTAAATACACGTAGGCGCGCGTTTTATTGCTTTAAGACCAAGTGCATTTCTAGCAGATGCCATGTTGTATGTTCATTTATACACGTGTACATACATACTCTGTGTGTGAGTGTACGTATGTGTGCGTGTGTGAGTGTGCGCATGTGTGCGTGTGTGCGCACGTGTACAAACCAACTTTTAAACTGAGAGGAAGGAGAGTAGGATTAAATTTAAAAGAAAGAAAAATGCAGAGAATGGTGACAGTTAACGAACAATAACATTTTGTAGCGAAACAATTGTTTGGTTGTTTTTACAGATGCTATTGTTAGTTTGGAAAATACGTCGTCTATGATATTAGCTGTACTTATAAATACTAATTGACAAGGATTTCAACTCTTATACAATTTCACGAAAGACCAATCTTTTCTATATTCGTAAATCAATCACTGCGATGCATGTAAATTCTAATAGCATGGTACTTTCATTTAATCATAATATATTCTTCAGTTTTTAACTATATTTATTATTCTTTTGTATAATTAAGCAACACATGGTGATAAGTAGATACTATCAAAATTTTCAAACATGTTTCAGAGATTCTTACAAATTATTCGATTCGGTGACACGCGAATAGAACTTTACAAGTATCCTTTTTTTTCTCTTTCTGTCTTCTTGAAACATTTGTTCGAGGTATTTTTACATATGTAGAAGTATGAATTTTTGATTATTGAATTTTTATTTGACGGTGTATAAATTATATTAACCGTAATTTATAAAATACATATTTTATAATTTATTTTGGTGGGAAGATTACTTAATTTTATATTCAAGTTTAACATTTTTATTGCGTACATATGCATACATACACGTATACGTATAATCACATGTGTGTGTTATATTATAAACACGCATACATTATGTGGACTAGTACGTATACAAGTTACAACGGATTCCATATTGTTACAAATAACATATTAATGTGTATGTATGTGTACGTATTATAATTAAAAGTGTATCTTTTAATTTGACATAATCCACGCAAGTTAGAAATATTTCTGTTATAAAGTAATTTGTGTTCTGTGTGTACTTGAAGGATATGGCCAAATGTCTACTGAGAAGTGGGGTACTTGTATACCTGTACTTGTAGTGTGTTTTACTTTTCATTTAAGCGTGTGTGCGCATTCAACTAAGGGTTTTATAACTCCTTGTATGATATAACGTGTACATTCCATGTTCTCAAAATCTGCTACGATTGTAGCAAATGTCCGTCTTTCAGTATCAAACGTAGATTTTGTGAGAAATGAAGGTAATTTATTGCTTACGATCGGAAGAAAGATTTTGAGGACAAAGATTTTAGACGTGAGTATTTGTATTGGTAAAAAAAGATGAAGTCCGTCAATCGAATTTAGAAACTTTTCAAAATCAGATTTAGAATTGGAAAAGACGATACCTAAACCACTAATTGCATTCATCACATATTTAACATCGTAATTGATATCATTTTTTAAAAGAAATAATATATTATATATGAAATAACATTGAATTAATTCATTAGTAATTAATAGCTTGACGATTAGAATTACAATCTTTGTTTCGATATTGTTTTTCTTATTTTTGGCAAGTAATAAATGATTCGTGTGCATGAGTGTGTATATATACACACTTGAATCACACGCTATATATATATATATATATTCCTTAAGTAAAAGCAATCATATTTCATGTAAAAGTAATTATTTCCCTTTTCAACCATGTCATTTTATTAATTTCACACAATATAATTTAATGCCTAATGATGTATTGTTCTAATTTTGATGTTTTGATGTTTTCAATGAATGGTTCAGTTTATAATTTAGACGATAAACTTATCTATCAATTTCTCTCTCTTTTCTCTCTCGTCCTCACTCTTTATCATTTACTGTTTTTTTTCTAGTTTTTTAATTACCTTCTAGGCCATTTCATGGGTACATTAGTAACGTATTGAAATAAAATAAAATTCAGTGATTCAAACTGTTCTTATTCATAAAATACGCGATATATGTAAGATTACTTAATGCAGCTGCTGATACAAACAGGGTATCTCAGAACGAGTAGAAATCTCTCTGCAGGCAGAGATAAATTGAAAGAGAAAAAGTAAAATTTTTCGGAGAATGAGATCTAAAATAGAATTATTTTATTTCATATTTGTATCTTACTTTTGCTTGTTGAATAACTCTCTGCTCGGTTGTATCAGGTTTATATTCAGTTGGAAATTTGCCGTAAAAATGTCCAATTAAATTTTTTTGAATATATAAAGCTTCTCGTATAGAATAACTTACTATTCAGTTGTATTATCCATTCAGAAATTCCCTGTATGTATATATTGTGTATATATATATATATGTGTTTGCGAAATGACGACTCAACATAATTTATATCTGTCTATTTCCCTCTTTTTTCATTTTATTTCTTTTATCCTCTTTTTCTTTGCGTCTTCCTCCGCTTCACTTTTTTTCTTCTTTTTAACTAGTAGACAACTCTGTTTCTCTCTCTCTCTATTTCTTTCTCTTTCTCCCCTCCTCTCTCTCTCTCTCTCTCTCTACTTCATTTAATGTCCTGCTGAGATTTATTGATCTATTTTGTGTAATTTTTCATCATGTAGCTGGTCTGACCGAGGTGATTATCTACAGTTCACCGGATGATAAGAAGAAGAATAGAGGCTTTTGCTTCTTAGAATATGAATCTCACAAAGCTGCTTCCTTAGCCAAACGAAGACTAAGTACCGGTCGCATCAAAGTATGGGGCTGTGATATCATAGTTGATTGGGCTGATCCTCAAGAAGAGCCTGACGAACAAACCATGTCTAAGGTGAATAATTGATATACACTGTGAGGATGTCGTGATACGATTGGTGATCTATTAAATTGTATACTTTAGGTACGCGTCTTGTATGTTAAAAATTTAACACAAGACTGTTCCGAAGAAAAACTGAAAGAAAGTTTTGAACAGTATGGTAATATCGAAAGAGTAAAAAAGATCAAAGACTATGCCTTCGTCCATTTTGAAGAAAGAGACAATGCCGTTAAGGTAAGGCATTACTGATAAATTGAAATCATTTAACATGTATAATGCGGACATGATGTGGTATTGTTTGTTTTGTCTTAGGCAATGAACGAATTAAACGGGAAAGAAATCGGAGGTTCTCACATCGAGGTATCCCTTGCGAAACCGCCGTCCGATAAAAAGAAGAAAGAAGAAATGCTTCGTGCTAGGGAGCGAAGAATGATGCAAATGTTTCAGGGCCGAAGCGGGTAAGCTCAATATATTTATTCGATGCAACTTTTAATTCTAATCTATTTGTTGATTTACATTTTTATATATAATAATATAATGTAATATAATAATAATTGCACAGAGGGTCTCCATCGCATCCAAGCATGATGGGGGGACCTATGCCAGTTCGCGGACCAGGACAAGGTCCTCGAGGCACTGGCGCAGGTATGCGAGGACAAATGGGAAGAGGCGATTATGGTAAGTACCAATCCATCTTTATATTTATCGCGCTCGTTGATATTATTCTAGATTTAATCGGAATTAAACATATACACACGTGTTTATACATATATATTCATGTATTTGTATGTAACACTTTAATTGCATTTCGTCACCCCTTTAATAATATTTCGCATAGAAGAAAATAACGTGTATTACGTATATGTACACATTTTGTTCCTATTAAAGTAAGGTTTTGTTTTCGCTTGCAGTCAACTTGATTCATCTTTAGGCTTAGACCATATCTTAATTTTGTAAAAATATTTAATTTTCTACATGTAAGTTTTCTACAAAATCGTTGATAGTGTTATTAACATATAACAAATAATGGATTTAGTTTATACCTATATGATGCAAAATCTGAGAAAATCATATTACATAAATGGATTACTTAGATGATTGAAATTGTAAAATATGTCAAATTAAAGTATCAATCTATCGATGCTAAGAAAATATGTGACGATTAAAAAATTTATTAACGAACTTTTCTATAGATTTAAAATACTAATGTTTTATTTTTCAGATTTATATAAACACAAATCATTGTTAGATCGTTTATATCGATTTCTTGTGGTAATGTTATGTAATATAAACATCCCGCATGCTTTTGGGGATTTTTCACTATCTCACTACATACCTTAGCTTACGCGCATGATGTTACATACGTGAGAACAAAAGTACAAATATATTCAACAACTGATAATTTCGTGTATCCTTAGTGTTCAAACCATGCTTTCTTTACCTCTAGAACGATCCATGACCTTAATATTTTATTCGATTCAACATGTTTATTGATCATGAAATCGTATTGAGTATATATTTAAATACACATGTTTGCTTGAGAATAAAGATGTTCAATTTTCAAATGAAGAACGAGGACAGTTTTGATATACTCTAGACAATTTAAAAGTGAAAAAGATTCAAACTTGTGTATGTTTCGTCTTTTGTCACATTAGAAGGTGTAGTGAGAAAGTGCTTAACGGCTGAAATACCTTTTCATTTATTTATTAAACCTGAAAGCTGCATTCGTATAATAATCTGGTAAATCGAATTTGGTCTGAGCCTATTATGATTACGTCTTCAATTGTTATGCAGTATTTCATTTTCTTACTCCCCCTTTTCTTTTTCTTTTTCCTTTTTTTTCTTTTCCTCAATTATTGTTTTTATCAGTGCATAACTCTGTAAACAGTACACAATAATCGGGTTTACGAAATAGTTTATCGAACAAAAGTCGATTTACAACATTAAAGAGTTCTCATACATATGTACGATTATGCATATGTATGCCACGTGTGGCTTAGCATCATAATAAGAGCACCTTATTGCCTTACCACTACCACTTCCTGCGATACCTGTTATGTCTGACATACACACACGCGCGTGTGTGCGCGTGCAACAGATGAACAGGGACTGACAGACAGACGCACATAACACGCACACACAAAAAAGAAGTAACTGCATGTGTATTGTTTGTTTTGTATTTACATATAATAATATTTGAGTGAAATTTATTTTGTGGCGGTGTATAATTATACGCATTGCCAAGAAAAATGTCTCTCAGTTTCTTTTTTTCTCTCTCTTTACTTTTTTTTATGTTGTTTGTTCTACTTCGTTTTATGTAAGTGTGTGTATTTTGTTGATTTCGTATGCATCATAAATTCAATAAATTTGGTTTCAGCTCTCATGGAAATAGGTAAGATGCGATATTGAATTACGAATGGAAAGTAGTAGAATACCATTTAGTAGAGTTTTGTATTTTTTCTCATTTGGAACTATGTATCCAACATTGTAAAGACGCTCATATCGGATCATCGAAAATTGCAAAAAATCATATCATATCTCTCTCTCGTGATATTTTAATAATATCAACCACTTGTACAGTGACGAAACATACGATTTGATTAATTTGAAGTGAGAATGAAAGAAAGAAGTCGAGAAAGGGAGCGAGAGGGAGGGAGGGAGTGAGAGAGAGAGAGAAAGAAAGAAAGAGAGAGTGCGTGCGTGCGTGTGTGTGTGTGTGTGTTATGTGCGTGCGCGCGCGCGTGTGCGCATGAGAAGAGGGCTTACTTACAGGGTAGATGTAAAATTACGAACTAACAATTTTCTACGATCCGAATAGGGCGTGAAGTTTTTACCAGGATATGTGATGGTGGTAGGGTAATTATTGAGTTTTTCTTTGCAGTATCGCTGTTATATAGTGAAAGTAATATATGTTTCCGTGATGATTTTAATTATGTTATTTGATAATATTACATATATATATATTACATATATGTATGATTGCGAATAAGATCGCAATATGTAATGTTCGGATGTATATTTTTTTCTTTTTCTTTTTTTTGTTTCCTATCATTGAAGTTTTAAAACCATCTTTTCCCGGCATGCCTTTTCTCATAGAAAACACGAGTATTAGTTTTGAATAAGTTGTCAATTGGATATATCGTGGCTAAATTTGGGTCTATTTGTAATGTGTGTTTTTATAGATTATGATTACGACTATTACGGTTATGGGGATTATCGAGGTGGCTACAGTGATCCATATTACGATGACTATTATCGATACGAAGATTACTATTTCGATTACGCGCCGCCTCCGCCACCTGCCAGAGGGAGAGGCAGGCAGCCTCAACCGGTGGGTCGCCTTTTTTAATGGTTCTAAAGTCGTTTCCGTTATTGAATCATTATTACTTTTTTAATATTTATGTATGTATGTGTGTGTGTCTGTATGTACACATATATATATGTATATGTATATGTATGTATACATATATACATATATACACACATCAATAGTAATTTGACTGTGGCACAGTGTTCGCGGATGTATCCCAAGTACATACATAATATATAATCCATTTTACTCTCTCCAAACAACCTGCCCATTTTATCGTTTAATCAGAGTGTGCATTAACTTGTTATTTACCGATGTAAGTATACGTATAAGCATGGAAACGTGGACATATAATTTAGATGCGCGCACTAGTGCATATCCTTATATGTAAGTGTTTCTATACCAACGACACGTGTGCTACCTGTCATGAATGCGTGAATGTATGTCTGCATTTTGTGTGTTTGAACAATATATGTGTATATACTATAGATTATATATATTTTTTTTTTCTGCCCCCATCTATTTCTATATGTACATTTTTTTATTTGCTCATACTCCCATTCATTACTTAGCCTATTTTAGTAAATTGTGAGTATAAATCTAGTTATACTCAAATTTAACGCTTACACGAAATAAGTAATAGATGTATTCTGCATTTATTTGGTAAAGCTTTGTAAGAATAATCAAATGGAATGCGCTTGAGATACATTTGGAATCTTTTTTTTCACACAAGATTAGAGAATAATGTCATTGCAATAAAATTGATGTATATCTGTGAGACAGTGTGCATATGTATATTAGAGACTGGAAAGTGAGAAAGATGTGAGACTACGGGCGCGCGCGCAGAGAAAGATGGGGAGGGGGGCGTGGAGTGTCCTACATATTTGTTACATCTACTACTAATTCCATCGCTTAGACTAACGTTATCCTGTAAGTCGAACACACTGCCACTTTCAAATTGCTTGCTAATCATATCTGAGCCATGGTAGACCCATTCCAAAATTTTGCAATAACAATATAGCCGGGAAAAGCTATTAGAATACAGGAAAGTAAGAGAGGAACGGAAAAAAAGAAAAAAAAACATTGAAGATATATGTATAATAGCAAGAGGGAGGGATAAATAGAGACATGTATAACAAACGAATGGAAAAGGTACGATTTTCCTTGTATTTCTATATATTTTTCTATGACAAAACAACATGATAAACCATATGCTGTTGTAAGTTTTCCTAATATTTGCTCACCATATTGTTAATATTTGAAGAAATTCTATTTGTAGGTAAAAATATCACTAAAGCTCCTACTATGCGTTTCGTAGTATGTGATATATATGTATATGTATGTACATACGAGTATGTACGAGGGTGGAAGAAATGTAATTAGAATTGAAATGTGCGATAAGCACAGAAAAAAAGAGTTGTAGAACCAGAGATAAATGTGATTAACAAACATTTTAATTAATAGCAAACTATTGAAATTGTATATTTTTCAACTGAATATCGTGATTTTTATAAAAGATCCTTATAAAAGAATTCTCGTATAGTGTGGAATACACTGAGACAACTTGAAGTGTTAAAAAAGTGATTTCACCATGAGTCTTCTGAGTGAATAGTAGGTAGGTAAAATCACCTCACTACATTCTTTCCACCAAGTGTGTATGTATGTATCTATGTATATGTGAGTTTGAGCGTGTGGATGCGTGCATGCATATATATACACATATATATACACACACTCACATATATGTATTATATCTATACGTGTACGTACATGCATATATATAAACATGTGCGCACGCGAAAAATAGATAATATACGTGTAAATTATTGTAAATAGCTATAATTGAGTACAGGACGTGTTTAATATACCTGTTCGTAGTTTCTCCTTCCGAAGAGAGCGACGTGTGAGTCTCGTGGCTCGGATATGATATATTTAAATATATATATATGTATATATATACATACATATATATATATATATATATATATATATACACATTGTACATGTACATTTATATGTATATGTATTTATATAACAAGTTGCAGGAATGTTCAAGTAAGACACTATTGGATACTCTGTGGATATTATTACAACTGTACCATCATTATATTAATTTACAAATTGATTAATTATTTCATTGCCTAATCATAGAACATATAATTAAATTATTCAATACGATAAATAGATAGATAGGTAGGTAGGTATGTCGTAAATAGATAAGCAGATGAGCAGATAGATAGACGAAGTTTTCTCAGAATTTCTCTTTTCGACAGGTGTATAAGATTCGGATTTGTTTCAACTGTATTGTCTTCATATCCTCATAGTATCGATTCATTCCTAAAGAATTAAAATTAACTTTCTCGACATTGAACTTTATTTCCTCGATATTAATTAGCTGATAAGGAATGTGTGTGTATTGTCATTGATCGTGAGGTTGAGCGTTGACTGTATCGTTAGAATTAAAATAGTTCTCATATTTTCGTTTTAACTGTTTTTCTTCGTACGTAGTGTGCCTCTCGTAACGTGACGTATCAATTATATTCGATGTCTTTATGTGATACTAGCTAACTTTGTTCAGTATTGCCAAAATTAGGATGTTAGCATATACATAACTTTTATCTTGAACGTACTTGGCTAGTGATAAGATACGAAAAGAAGATCGTTATCTCGAGGTGCTTGTCAGTCCAAATACGGGATCTGCAATTTTCTAAAAACGCGCTTCTGTTTCCTTCCTCGTGAAAATTTTATTTCATACTCATAATTTTATAGTGTACTATGCATAATATGTTGCACTGTGGTGTTTCTATTCTTAAAAAGGATTACGAATTTGTCCACGTTTTGTATTTAATTAGATGTCGTTCGCATAAATGCTTATTAGATGATATTATTTGAAAATTTTTGTATGTTTGTGAAAAGAGATTGTCGTAGCATTTATCATCGTAGCATAGGTTATGAACAAAGCCAGGAGGAAAGGCTGTACAAGAACAAAAGTGTATATGATATATTCGATAGCTTAAGATTGATGTAGCGTTCATTAGAAACTTATACATTGTTGTGGTATATCTATACGTGGTTGCGCATGTCTACCTACATGCGTCTGGATAATATTATTACATTGGGAATTACAATTTGATATAGGATGTTGATAGAATAGAGACGAAGAGCTAATTGAAAGTATAGAATGGAAAGAAAAGAAAAAAGAAAAGAAACGACGACGAGATTTGTACTTTGCCAGTAATTTCTAGCATCGATGATGAAACTCTTGATGTTTGTTGCTTGCTTCGATGTACATATATAAAATATCGCTTACGCTTATACATTGTATAATACCCTGCTGTGTGATGTTACGCTGCTTATACTATTTAAATTTTGATTTGTTGAATTTTGTTCTAGCTGACAGTGCAGTATGTTGTGTCGCTTAAAGTTCCTTCGCCATCCCAATACAATAAGCTTTCCGCTTTGGATAATTCTGCTAATACTACTGCTGTCTGTAAAAAAATGTGGTTAGTAAGATTTGGTTTTAGGTGAACCCTACATCCGTTGCATCGTTCTGTATGCCATTGTGTATATTTGACTAATCTGTATACACATATATAAATAACTACCTCATATCCTACCGAGCTCTTTTCCTAAATTATCCTTATCATGTCCTTTCCTATCTTGTTTCCGCTTTTCGTGCAACGCATATCATACCTCTTACCAATCCTTGCTATCGTTCATTAAACACATCCATCTAACCATTCATACACCTACCAGCCCATGTATCCATATATACATACACATATAGGCGCGCGCGTCTTATATGCGGCTACGCGCGCGCATAATTTTGTATGTATTATTTGCATGTATATACGTATGCATATACATATAATATACGTATAAATAAATAGATGCTTGCACCCACGCGCACGTACGTAAGTACATTTATACATGTTTTTAGCGCGTACATACACAACTATTTTGTATCAGTATATACATATACATGCTAATTTGTACGTGTACGTTTACGTGTACGTTTTTTCTGTATATAATACGTGTATGAATATATTTAGTGGTTATCAAATGTACATATATATACAACAGGGTATTAATTCTAAAATAAAATTTAAACGGTGAGGTTAATCGTCGAATAAAGAAATTATTTAATTCGCGTTTGTAAATAACTACGAAATCAGGTATTAGGCATTATTTATGAACAAACGATCAATAAGTCGATCAAAATCTTATATAGGATGTTAATTATTAATGACTAGTTAGAAAAGAGAAAAGGGGTCGGTAGAGGAAAGCCGAGAGGACGCACAGTTGTGTTGTCCAAGTTCGCGAATTTAAAAATAAAGCATTATAGAATCGTGAATATACGCAAATCTATACTATGAATGTAAGAAATGTCATATAGGGTAACGATTGGGTGTTGTGTTATTTGGTCAGGCTGGACGTGGCCGTGGAGTAGTGCCGCGTGGCCGAGTCGGTGGCCCCCAAGTCCGTGGGCCAGTCAGGGGGGGACGCAACCCCGCAACTTCAGGGGCTCGTGGGGTCCAGCGGCTGTCCGCTCGTGGGGGGGTCCGCGCCAAGGGAAGTTTACCAGGTGAGGATGGTCTGTATCTCCACAATAAATCAATCATCTTTTAACATTATTTTCATACGCTATTTTTCTCTTTACATTTTTATCATCACTTTTATCAGTATTTGCTAATTGCCATATGCCTACTTCCTATCCATCATCCCCCCCCTTTTTTCTTCTATTTTGCTTTCTTTTCTTTACGCTTCCTTTCATCCTTCACTATAGTTCCTACCTTCCTGCTCTCTATTTTTCGTTTTCTATTATCAACTAAAAGTTCTACTTTTTAATCACGTCTCATCGTGTGTGTGCGAGAATCGAATAGACATTTCCGTTTGTGCTTCTTCGTCCGATCATCGTTCGAATTTTGCATCGCGTATCGAAGATCACTAATACTCTCGCAAAACCTAAATAATTATATTTATTCTTAGTTTGCTTCACCTACCATAATTCTTCTTTTACTTTCCTTTATATGACGGTTAATCCCTTCTTTTCTCTACTTTTTATTTTTACTTCGTTTCCTTTTGTTCATTAGAACATGGCTATAGATTCAATGGAAAGTCATGACGAATCAATTCGGTCAAGTATCAAACATTTGATGAGATTGTTCTAACGTATTTGGGAGAATGCGAGTCCGATAAAATTACGTGTCCATTGAAGTTATAGTCTTCGAGCAGTTAGCTGTATTTCAATCCTTACATTTTTCTTTTAAATCTTCAATCGTTTCTATTTTTTTACATTGTAGTAGTTGAATAAAATGTAAATGCACAATGATCCCGATTGATCGGTCGAATATTTTAAAAAGTGCAGTCGTTGCATTAAATCGAGTAGTTATTACCGTGTTATACTTTGATTTTCTTTGTAATTATCATTTCTACTTTAAATCAGAGCGATACCTATTCCAGTCCTCTAATTCCGAATAGATTGTTCAAAACGACGAGAATCTATTATTTGTTCTCGAGATAATACCTATTGTATTTTCGATACGCGTTCAATCGTAACATTTCCAAATATCTGACATTTTCCCAAAGTTAGAGTCGATTAATCGGTTTTCTTCCAACCAACATCATATGTTTCCGATAGCACTAATTTTTAGTTACGTTCTTCAGTCACTTCGTTGATATATCGAACGATCAATAACACTCTGCAGAATATCATTCGGTTGTATCATTGAATGGATTGATTTGTTTCGTTTTATTTTACACATTCAACAGTTCAGTCTTACTGCATATAGGTGTGTTGGCACACGTACTCATGCGATTCGAACGAGCGATTCGAAATAATGGCAAAACGGATGCATGCATGCGTGAGTGCGAGCGTGTGCGTGTGGGTGGGAGAGATTGTGTCGTCGCAGTTGGAAAGGTTCGAGACAAATGTCTATCGCAAAAAGAAAATTAACTTGACAGAGATCTGTTTGTTTCTTTGTACAGCAGGTAAACGAAAATTTGACGGGGGTCACCAGAACCAGGGGGAATCTAAGCGTCGCTTCCAGAGCAACTGGGGAAACCAACCCCTCGCCCAACAACCACTGGGCAATGCGTACGGATTGGCGAGTGTGAATGGTGGCAGTGGTGGTGGTGGCGGCGGTGACATAGGATTCGGAGGTAAGGCCGCCACACTCGGCGGTATTTCCAGCGATGATCACGAATGGTACCAAGACTCCTATCAGTCATGGAGCTAACTTCTACAAGTCTGTGAGTGAACACGCACGCACGCACCCATCTAAGTACGCACGCAAGCACGCACGACGAGAGAATTAACGAACGAACAAACAACGTATACACATTGGAGTTGCTGTAATGTACGAAGAAGGATGCAAATTGGAAAGCAACGAAAGCAAAATGTAATTGCGAAAAAAAAAAAAGAAAAAAAAAACAAAGAGTAGTAATGTTCGGAGGAACGTGGAAAAGAAGAAAAAATCTACCAAAAGGAGATAGAAAACTTACGTATAATGCTATTTACTCTATAAAATTTGGCAATTGTAAATGTTTTTATGCCTATTTAATCATCAAATGATCGAATGGACGAAGGAACACGAGAAAGCGCGTGAAGCGTCGTACTAGGCGTCACCACCATCGCCCGCTGTTGTTGTGATTATATATACAGTGATGTGCCACTGGGACTAATTATTACATCGGAGTGACCACCCAACAACCCACCCCGTACTATTACTATATATATACATATATATATATATATATACATACACATACATATATATACACGTATATATATATATATACTAATCTAAGTACTACTACATTGTCACATTGTTTACTGCCAAGTGATACAAAGATCAGCGATGTTGACATTGGGATTGTGATGGCTTGTATTAATTAAGAAAAATCACGGAAGCCTGCGATTTTATTATGCTACGATTCGGATTTTCGTGTGTATGTGCGAGAATGCGTGTACGTAATGGATAGAGATGGAGGAAGAGTATACGTACGGGAGAGACAAGAACAGGAGGAAAAGTGAAAGAAGATACATGTGGTGATGGGACGTGGAAGGATAAAACAGGAGGAGCATGTAGGAAAGAATGAAGAAACGGAAGCAAAAATGGCAATATGAGCGAGGAGGAGATTGGTGTGAAAGGGTATAAGAATGAGTGAATTGGTTTATGAGCGTGAATGAAATATTACAAATCTATCGTTGTAGCGATCAATTTAAGTAGTTTTTTCTTTCTTTTTACAAGGTAAAGAAAGAGAAAATTCTATATAACACGTTTTACGAGTGCGTGCTTACGTATGGTGTGCGCGTATGTCTGTGTGTGCACGCGCGGTGCGCGGGTGTATGTGCATGTAGTGTGTGCGTGATGTGTGCGTGCATGCGTTGTGTGTGTGTGCGTGCGTGCTTGGGTAGGCTGTGTGGGCTGCGTGTGCACGTATACGCGCACACGTATGCATGTGTGATGCGTGAAGCGCGCCAAGCGCCGCTAGACCTTCTATTGTTGGTCTATAATGTGTACAGTCAGTGAAACTATTATTATTATTATTAAGAGTCAGGCAGGTTTTACAAGGATAGAAAATGAAACGTTAGAAATCAACGGTTCTGCGTGAAAATATTTTTTATTTATTCGATTAGGATCGGGAGTAAGAATTAGAGTACCAAGTACGGAAAGAGGAAATCAAAATGACGATAACGAATGGACGAACGAAAGAAATGAAAGCTATTAAAGGCAACAAAATTGTTTAGTAAAAAATTCGTTCATATAGGAAAATTTTTAATGGAAACGTCCAAATAAGGGAAAAATTAGAATCTATAAATCGGTAACATATTTATTTTCTAGGTTTGTTATTCTCTGTCTCTATCTTATAACTTTATTCTTTATCTTTTTTATTCCGTTTATTTTGTTTTTCGTATTTCGTGGTTAAAGAATCGAACAAAGAACCGTTGAATGCGCACGGCCGAACGAAACAAATAGGGGAAAAAATGTTATATGTTTCGTTTGTATTCTTGTATTAAATTTTACTTTCAAAATTTTTATGTTCGCGGAATCTTTGCCACTCGTAGGCAAGTTTCTTTTTAGAGCGACTGACTACCGAATTTGATAATGATAGTCACGGATTGATTTAGGATGTGTAAAGTGTACACAGCGTTTACAAATGCATGAACACATACAGCACACATTTTGAGTGTTGACTCGTTGTTATTGTTAGCCTGTTAGTTAATTAGTAAGAGTTGCAAATGCGGGCTATAGTTGGTCCCTGTCCCTGGAGCCCAGACACCCCCTGTTCTGGAGAATAATTGAAATGAAAAACATAAGCGAAGCCTAATAGCGTTTTACACATACCCCCGAATTGTGACGAAAAAGTAGATAAAAGATGAGAAAGATCAATTCATTTGTAACGAAGTGACTGCATATCACCGTATTGTCTTATCGTATATAGCATCAACGAAAAAAACTAGCATAAACTTCGGGCTCGTTGGATACAATGCATACAGGAGTAGGAAAGAAATGCAATTCCGTGTGAGAATAATAAAAGGAATGTCAAGGAATTAAACAACCAGGCAAAAACAAAATATGCCCACGATTCCTATTCATTGAAGGTTTTTTAATCGATCAATTTCCATAAACAACAGACTATCGATATATAGTGGTCGATTGGTTTTAAACTCGTATTGACAAATATTTTGCACATTTTATTCGTAATTACTCAAGTCCGATTTTATTTTGTCATTGATACAAATCTAGTAACGATGACACACAGCTGTAAACTAACGATCCAAGTTCCCTCACTTCTACTTCCTGTCCCCGGTCATGCGGTCGTGTAAATGAAACAAGTAGAGAGGAAAGGAATGAACGAGCGTGAGATTGGTACATAGATCAAGCAAGGCATAGGAGAAAGCAAGAAGAACGGAAGTGCGTGAATGAAAATGGTTGATAGGACATGATGGGAGTGGGTAAGAAAGGAAAGAAAGAGAGCTAGAATGAACGGATGAGTGTACGACTGAGTGAATCAACGAGCGAATGAGTGGAAGAGAGGAAGAAGGGAAGCGAAAGAATAGAGGGAAGCTAGAGAAAAGCCAGCAGTTGAAAAAAATTACTGATCTTATCCATGCCAATCAACGTTATTACCTTTCATTTCTTTAGTCCTTTTTCCTCGTAACTCATTATTCACTTACCATATTTTATACCTACCTATTCTACTTATCTACACATCCTATTTATAAAAACATAATATCAAGGATATAATAATATTAATATTAACGATATGATAAGAATGATATTGCTAATTATACTGAGTGGGTTTTTGTAACACAATAACGTTTCAATATAAATTCTGGTTTTCCTTCGAAATTATAATAGAGGAAGATTATATACTTATATAAGGCAGGCAGATGGGAAGCAAGTATGCGAGAACGAAAGAAAGAAAGAAAGGGAAGAAAGAAAGAAGAAACGAGCGAACGAAAAAAGAGGAAAAGTTCAGCTTGCGGGGGCAAGGAAGCATAACCTGGCAAAAGCGGAGGCAGTTCACGGTGACGAGACTTTAGACTGATCTAGGTACTAGCGTTACGATATTGGCCCTACCCCAGCGTTAAGGCGCCCCAATATTATATCATTTATCCTTTGCTATTTTATACAATTGACCGGTGTGGCAGCTGGGGTGCCTGGGGGTTATCGGTCGCATTTAGGATAATGCACCACTGTGGCTGACGATGCTGTAGCCGCGCGCACCCTTTTACCCGGTCATTGCCCTAATTTGCGGCACACATCCTTGGGAACTTGACTCTTCTTGGTTGGCCCGTGTCAAGCGGATGTTGTGTGATTTTTGGGTCGCTCAATTTATGTTAATAACGACCCAAAAAGACGTGTTTTTTAATTATATATAAATATATTATATATTATATTCCTGCGGATATGCATTTTGTGACGTGATGTTATTTAGCACTAATGAGGAAAACAACAAAAATGAAGAATTGTACGGAAAGAAAATGAAAGAAAAATATTTAAAAAAACAAAAAAAAAAAAAAGGAAAAAATGTACGTAACACTATTCACACGAACATATATATGGTTTATGTTTCTCGCGCCACACATGCCACGTGTCAGCTCCACGGCTAAAAGTGAACGATAAATTTCAAACGACCAAATTCCTTTAACGTTGATAATTGCGTTTTCAGATTATTTTTTATTATTATTATTCATCATCTTCCAATTGCTTTGCTTTTTTTTAATTCCCGCAATTTGAAAAGTTGTCCCTAATTTTAGTGTGACGTAGTTGAACGTAATAATTATTGATGAATTTAAAATAATGTTGAAATGGTTCCTTTTTCGGGCTAGGAGCTTGATTTAAAGTGTCAAAGATTTTTGTGTATGACCAGATGTATTCTACATGTCTCAATAAACAGTTGTATGTGAATTACCTTTCTTAAACGGTGATATATTTATTTGTATACTATTAAAACACATTTTCCTTTCCCCTTTTTTCATCTATTATATATTATTCGTTTCTATTATCGCCTAATTCCTTCTTCCGATTAGACGACGATTTTTGATTCTAAAAAGATGAACCTAATAATATTCATCTCTATCTATATTTATCGTATTTTAACTATGCACTAGGCAACCCTTGCATCAGTTGTTTCTCCCCACTCTGATTCACTCTAGCGACCTCTATCCTATCGTTAGGGCGTGTTGGGGTAGCCAGTACTTCCGCAGAAGCAGACTGATCAAGGGTTGCTCAACGCGTTATGTATCTATTGTATAGTTTTATCAGTTTTTTCCTCTTTTCATTTAGTCATACATACATTCCTGTGCAAATATTTGCGCGTGCACACGCAACATATTGTATATAGGTGCATACTCAGTACCTGTTTTTCTGTTCTCACGTAACTGAAGTGTCGAAACGATACCGTGTTGATTTTACATTTATTTTATAGTTTCAAGTATAATAACAACAACAAAATACGCGATAGCGAAAAATTAACGTTTAAACTAGCATATTTTCTGTTATCGTTTTAGCCACATATGTTATATATTGTTCCGTTCCTCGCGATCTAGTGTACGTAGTTTTAACAAGATTGTGCTGCATGGTAGGGTAAAGTAATATTTCCAAACAGATATATACTGGATTATTGCACAAAAAGATCCTTTAAGTAATTACACAGTCGTCATCTTCATCACAGCGGAGGAGATTACGAAGCTCAACGACCCGCTGTGATCGAGCAGTATAACATGATCCAGTGTAAGATATCACTGAGACAATGTATAGTACATAGTAATTCGAAAGTGAAACCTTTTTATTTTTTATCTTTTTAAAATTAAACTTTTACTAACGTATCTATGAGATCTTCGTGACTAAAATGAGGTCAAGCACGATATAATTTGAATTATGTTTACTTATTGATATGTATTTAATTATCATTTACTAAGAAAGCAAATATGCTCCAAATTATATTGTGTTTGGTATCACTTTAATCAGAAAATGTAACAAACATGTTGGTAAAAGTTTGATTCGTCACAATTCAAGAATAAGAAAGTTTGATTTTTTAGTTCAAGTAAAAGATAAGAAAGTTGGATTTTTGAGTTAAAGGACCCAGCTTGTCGCGGGCTTTATATGTTGCCGGACGCTTTGATTTTCAGTCTCTCTTTCTCTTTCACTCGTACTTTTTTACGTTCGGCACGTCTAGGATCTCAGTCTCCAGAAATAGAATCGTTCCTAACTTCACATAACTGCAAAACTTGGGTCCCGATTTTTATGCAATTATCCAGTGTTTCTGTAAATGGAAAGAGAAAACAAGGGACTTTTGCAAAAAAAGATATTAAAGAATTTAATATTATAAACGACATCATTACGTTTTCCAATCACGTTCCACTTATTCGAATATTATAGCACATGAAGTGTAAAATTTGAATTTTGAATATTATTTTCTAAAGTGTATATCTGCGACATATATGTACATATTAAGTGTACATATTTGAAGTGCATTTAATATATTTCTGGTGGAAAAAGAAATAGAAAGCAATACGTATAAGTATGTAAGTAATTGATTTTGTACAATTCGTATCGCAAAGAATTTGATGATCTGCACTGACCGACGTTTGCATTTCTCAGATACATTAAAACGAGCGTGGAAGATTTTTTTCAATTATAAATTAAATGAAATTTCCTTTGTTGTATATGGTGTATAGTAAGAGATCATATGATGCACGTTATATGTTATATTTACCACAGATCGTTATCAAGTGTGTACATATGCATCTTTCCTTTTTCATTTTTCGTTTTCTTCGATTAAAAAATGGACCGAATATGGTGGTTTATAACGCGAAAAAATTTCATTTACTGATACGTACTATTTTTGTAAATGGAAAAAATAACGTTTAATAAAATTGTTCAGGACATACAGTAAAGAGGTTAGTGGCCCGTAGTATGTGGCGCGCAAAATTGTCGGGTGTCACTAGCGGCGCTGCTGTGTTATTGACCATTTTGCTATCCTTATCGAAATTCAAAGAGGGAAAATGATGGCGACGACGATGACAGGGTACAAAGCGGCGGGGTGCTTTGAATACTAAGGTGTTTTGTTTCTTTTGTTTCTTCCAAAATTGTTTTACGATTCGTACAACCGTATTATACAGTATAGAGCAACATCAAGGCATGTAACAAACCGAAAATAATACATATATCGTGATCGTAAGAGCAATGGTGAATGATGCAGTGAATGACATAAAGGGCTAAAATGAGGGCGTGGCAAATAAACGCGACACGTGTTCAGAATGTTAATCGAATTGTTTTGTTTCTTCGTGTGTTTACGTGGTATTTAAATTCATTTCTTTCATACTGGTGTCTAGACTGATTCTGCAAAATGAGCATGGAGAATTTTTTTATGATATTTGGTTATAACTGATGACAAAAGTTTATAATATACTACAGTGTCATAATGTATAACAAAACTAGTTAATCAGTTCTTTTCCTTATGTAAGAATGTAAAGAGCTGAACGGATCTTGTTTATTTAACGAGTTGGTGAGGTGTGGCGGCAGAGGTGGCTTGAAAAGTAACCTGTGTCTATTGACATACTCGATGTCATTTGTACTTACAATTTTTCAATTTTCCACTTTAATCGTTGAGTGTCGCGTTTGTGAGACGAAAAGAGATTCGCTTTTGTAAATCCTCGATAAAACATACATACAATAGATATGTAACATTGATTTGATTACATTCATTTTAAATGTTCTGTGTTAATTATAAATTTCAACGTTATATTATAGCGTATAAAATCCAACGAAGTTAACGGAATAATCTAACTTGCATGAACTCATGTAATTGCAGATGATTTTGAAGATCGATGTTGAATATTTTTCCTGTGTGTGGAATAGAAACTGACGATATGGTAAAATCACAGTTGCCACTATTAGTGGTTTCTCTACAATTTGGCCGTAATAGCGAATAAAAAGTATATACATCATGATTTCAATCGAGACGAAATTTATTCAGCGAAATGCAAATGTGTATTCCTAGGATGCAGTATGGCTTCGATACTCTACTGGCATGCTTCTGGGAATAATTTGATTTCTGCTGCTTTTATCTTGTTCTTACTACTTTGTCCTCGCAGCAGTACAGGTTAGTTATGATGTTCGTTTACCTCTCTGTTTCACTTTCGTTTACATCAACAGGGTTTAGATAATTGTTCAGTGATACCAAGATAGGATCAGCAACAATTTCTATCATATGTTAACATTAATAACAAATAAGTCTCTTTGGTAAGGAGTCAGTGATATTTGGCGTTTGCTTGTGTATTTACAGTAGGCAATTGAAATATACCTAAACTGAGACGCGTTTAATTGTATCATTCTTATTGTTGTCGATTGTCGAAAAGATCGAAGTAATAGTAAATTGATAGTAAGTCAACAGTGTGTATAAGTTGTGATCTTATTAACAAGAAGAGTAGTATTAAACAGGACATGTACCAAGCTATTTCACGTATAAAAAATATTTAGACGCGTGTATAATTTCACAGAATGCGATCAGAAATTTATAAGTACGCCAGATGGTCCATCAAATGGAACCTTTCATGCTCCGACGATAATTAACCCCGAAGGGGATTCCAAACAATGCGTATATATATTTTTCGCTGGGCCGCGACAACGAGTCGAATTGAAATTCAATTCATTCGGCCTTCGGGGCACACCGCCAGAGTGAGTAATTTCTTTTAGATTAAAGCGGCAAAATATCATTTCTTTATTTGTGCCGATGTATATCAGTTCTATTTATTGATTAATTATCCATATTTTTGTAGTGGATCCGCTGTTGGGGAGCTACCCGCGTAAGTATTTACATACGTTAGGTACCGATATAATTTGCTCGCGGCCAAACTATTTTTGTTCGCAGATGAACTAGGAAAAACTTGGTTTTCAGTTGTGGTCACGAATATATGGACTTGTACACGGAAATACGATCGGAGAATACCAGCAAGTTGGTGGAAACTCCTTTCGGTGGTCGTTTTTGTGGTCCGATTCCACCTCGCAGGCGCGTGTCTCTTTATCAGGGAATCGCTCTTAGTTTCTACACTGATAAAAATATTACTTTCCCTAGCCTGTTCAGCGGTACATATGCGTTTATCAATGCATGTACGTAAGCACTATTTGCTCTGTACTTGAAATTTTGACCATCAACTCGGTTACACACGCGCGCGCGCACACACACACATTTTCGCTTCGACCCTTTCTCACTAATGTTTGGATTGTTCGCAGCTGAATACGAAGTGGGAACACCAGCTCCTAGCACACCATGCTCCTTCAAGGTAGAGTCAGAAAACAAACGCAACGGCAGTATATTATCTCCTACTTATCCGGGCACATATCCGAAAGGTCTTACATGCAGTTATCAATTTATCGGAGTACAAGGTCAACGAGTACGCCTTGAGTTTCGAGATTTCGATTTGTTCTTTGGAGGTCAACAGTATGTAGCTATTTATGTACTTTCGCGTTAAGCAGCTGCGTACTTTTCTAATTGCCTTCTTTAACGTTCTTGTATTTTACAGTTGTCCCTTAGATTATCTAAAAGTGTACGATGGTTTAGACAATACGTCGGCTGTTATCGGAACATATTGTGGCCAACAACGAAATTTGGTATTATATTCATCAGAATCTAGTTTGTACGTGCTGTTCGTTACGCTTCAACGTACAGCGAACACGCAAAATCGTGGATTCAAGGGTATCTTTGAATTCTCTGAGAGTTTCGTTAAATTAGGTAAATTGAAATACCGTAGTTCATAAATGTTATAAATGCTATTATTGATCGAGCATATTGAAAAGGGTTACATCCAGTTGCAAACAATACTTTGTTCTGTTCCTATTTTTTCTTAATTTTGGGTGTGTATGTATGCGCGCACAATATGCATATATGCATGGATACATATATGTATATATAAATGCGCATGTATGTACCTATGTATGTATATGTGCGTGTACACGCTTGTTTCTATCTACTCAGACTTCATAACCACTTACGACGGTGAGCATATACGAGGATCAGAGTGCGATCAGAAGATTTTGAGTAAAAAGGAATCATCTGGATTCGTGGTTAGCCCAAACTATCCATTTCCATATATACCAAAGGTTGTGTGTCGGTATTTCATTTATGGAATGCAAGATTCACAGCATCTTGAACGCGTTCGATTAGAATTCAGACAATTTAAAATACCAAAAAATAAGACGATAGGAGAGTAAGTATAATTGCATTACCGTAAAAACGTTTCTCTTATCAATTTTGATCGTAATTAAACAAATTTTTTGTTCGTATCCAATATAATATGGTATGCAATATGTATTCCCTTCGTCGCTTTTTTGCTTGTTCTTCGCTTAGTTCATCCTGTACCGATGGATATTTGAAGTTGTATTTGAAAGGACAAGAAGCAACAGATTCTTACGATAAATTCGATTACGAATTGTGCGGTTCGGAGAGCAATCCGAGCCCTGTAGTTAGCGACGGTCCAAGACTCGTGATGGTATTTAGCAGCGGAGAATCTCAAGGACAAGGCTTCAAAGCATGGTAACAGACGAATCTAATACGCAAAGCCCTCTTAAATGAGACAACAAATTACACGATAAGAGAAAGCAATAAAAAGGATACGCATATGTGACGCATTTGTTCTTATAGTTACAGTTTCGAAACAGAGTATAAGATACCGGGTACCGCGGCACCCGATGGCAGCTGCACTTTCACGTACCGCAGTTCCTCTCGCAAAAAAGGAGATTTTAATTCTCCGCGACATCCTAGTAATTATCCAAGCAACACAAATTGCACATATGTTTTCATAGCGACGCCAGACGAACAAGTTACTTTAATATTTGATTATTTTAAAGTTCGAACGAAAAATACGAATATGACGACCGGACACTACGGGTAAGTTGCTCAGTTATTATTGTACTATAGTTGCTGCTGATGTACAATCGCACGTGCCCTTTTATGTCTCTTGTCTCAGAGTGGAAATTTGCCAAGATGATTGGTTGGAGATATATAATACGTATCGAGATAATACGGAAAAATTAATAGGTAGATATTGTGGTAGTACGGCTCCGGGACCGGTGGAATCAAATCTCGGTGCTCTCGGTTTAAAAGTAATTCTGCATTCGGATTCTGAGTTGGTTTATAGCGGTTTCAAAGCGCGTTACACGTTCGAGCTAGCGAAACCTATTTTTGGAGGTACGTAGTTGTAATAAAACTCAAACCCTTCGCGTCAAAATTGATTAAATTTTTACGAATCCTTAATTAGTTTGTTCAGAGAGCAAGAACGAATACAAGTTGTTTGTTGCTGTATTTATCACATTGCAGATTGTGGATCGAATATAAGCAGTGCGAATTATGGAGTCATTTCTAGTCCGAATTACCCAAACAAGTACGATGGACCCGCAAGAAATCTGGCTAGTAAAACTTGCAATTGGTTTATAAAAGTCCGACCGAATCAGCAAATATTACTACATTTTGAAACATTTTCGGTAGAGGGTGATCAATCAGGTATATCTATGTTTTTCAATAGTTTGAGTCTATCAATTAATGGAGTTGGTTCAAGTCAAGGGCCTAAATCTCAATCGAAGCTACTAGCTATAGTAAAAAAACGTAATTTCTTCAGTTCGTGGTTGTCCTGCTGCGGTGCTGCGCATATGGTATTCCGCATCGTCCACACCTGTCGAAATGTGTGGTATTCAAACTCCAGATAAAAATTGGACTTACCTCTCTGTGGACAATAATATGCGACTTAGGTTTGTTTCTCGTACGAGAGATTCTTTATTGCTTCCTACTTCGTATTTATAGTTTTATAAACATCGATCACGGTCGCGTTTAAGCGAAAGAATAACGAACTTGAGCACTGACCGTGTCTTTTCTCCACTTTCCATCTTTTGTTTTAGCTTCATATTGGCTGATAAAGCGGTTGGACAAATGGGATTTAAAGCAACGTGGACCGAAGTAAGCACAAATACCGACTGCCAGAATCAGTTTCTTTGTGGCGAAAATAAATACTGCATTGCAGAGTCACTTCGGTGTAATAACATCCGTAATTGTGGCTCAAACGACACTACGGATGAAGAAAATTGTAAGTTTCGTAACCGTTAGAAAAACATCGAGTCAAGTTCTTAGAAACGTGTGGTTCAATTTTACTCTCCTTTTATTTTGCTTCTACTATCTATAGTTGTGTAAAATTATCGTGTGTATTACATTCTCATCTAGCGAGGATGACAACGCGCAAACTTTCCACCATACGCTATACGTGTAAATGTATAAACATTATACCGCCGCGTGAACTCTGTACTCATACGTGCGTGCGTGTGCATACACGAGCGCACGTACACACATATATACATACGCACAACAGATAGACACACACGCATCCACACACGCATACATCTCCGAATCCAATATCAAACTTGTAATTTCTTCAGATCATTCAATAGATACTTAATTATTCAATTACTCTACAAATACTCCAAGCGTATTCTTTTTCTACCGAGTACAGTACCTTTAACTAATCCTTCTCACGTATATGTTATGCATGCATATACGCGAGTGTGTATGTATGCATGCATCTTCTATGGATGTATACTGTATACACATGTAAATATGAGATTAAAATCAAACCTGCTACTGGCTATGATACCATATGATATCGTTCGGCAGTGAACCGAATTGTCTATCTCGTTCTCGTTAAACGTATAAAAGTAAAAATAGTGTATAGCAATATATATTATATATATATATATATACACCATTATTATACATATCTGGCATCCGAATTTCGTTATCTGAATATAAGAATATGATTTTAAGATAATGCAAATTGGTAAATTCTGCACGAATCTGCATGTATTTTTCAGTTCATTTTGCTCGAAGGTATCGGACACGTAATGTTATCGCGTAAATCGCGACTTCAGTTCTAGATCGTTTTCGATCTTTTACGATAAAAGAAAGTGTTCGTGTTCGTGTTAGTGTTCACCTTGCACACGCGTACAATACACGTTTTCCAAGATATTCGTAATTACGTATAGCAATGGGGTAGGATAGGGGAACAATGTTTGACATTGGGAAAAGATTAACTAGTAAGTAGAGAACAAATGGTAGATAGAAGTTGAAGCGAAAGACAAGTATGTACTGAATTGCGTAATATTTTGGGTAAGTAGTACGTAGCTGTGTGTACAGGTGAAAGAATGGAGAGATTGAATGGGTGAATGACTGTGTGTGGTGTCGCAGGTGCAGCATCAGCCCCATTGTCGCCAGCACTGGCTGGAGTCTCTGCCATGCTTCTTCTCTCTCTGTGCTTTGTGTTCGTGGCCATCTGAGCCCTTCATGAAGCTTCCGACGATCCGGCATGTTATGATCTCCCCTATCACGTGAGTTCACTCACAATATTGCACATGTATCGCTCTTAATTTTTGTACAACAACAAATTAATTATACGGTAACCTTTTTAATGTCAACCAATGTATTATGTGTATACAAATAGAAACGCGGATAGATGACGGACGCACAACCACCTTCATTATTCATTTTATACACGTATACATGTATCATTTCAAATGTAACATGTAAAGTAATTTGCACCACTGTGCGCTATTATCTCTCTTTATTATTTCATTTATTTTTAAGTAGAAAACTTTTCACATTTGGTTATTATAACATATGTACTTACATATACAACATTATATAATCCTACAAAAATTGTATCGAAAATATCACTGTCTTCCAGGTATACCAACCATGAAATAATCTCGAAATTTACGTTTATATTGTTTTAAAAGTTTCTCTCACGTTATACACAAAGTTTATAGAAAAAACGCATGATTACAGTGAATGCAGATTTGTTCATATAAAATAGCATGTGGATTTTCTCTCTTTCTCACAGACACGCGTTCACATATTCGCGCTCTCTCTCTCTCTCTCCTCTCACAGATGCCCCTAATCACACTCTTTCCGTTTTTTACTTTCCTTTTCTTTCCTTTACTTTCCTCTTCGTTCCTTTCGCTGTTAAATCTTTCGACTTTTTCAAAATTTCTTTCCTCTTTCGGAGACTATCAACCATATTAACCATGCACATTATCTTCGACTATCTTTTTAACTATATCCTCCGTTCCGCCGCGTTTTACTTTCTCCGCTGCCATCTGTTTATAGATTTCGTTTAAATATGCTACGAGTATAAAACAAATGAAGCTAGTTGAATGATAAGCAATCGTAAAAGAATTCGATTAAACTTTCAACGAATTGTACATAATTGTGTAGATTTTATGTTTTGTAAACGAGGACTTAGAAAAAAGACGAAATACAAAAATGAACGTTAAAGAGAATATGGACAAATTTTAGATTGAACAAACGTTTGACAATTAATTATTGTATTGCAGGTGATATAGTTGTACAGACGAATAATTACGCTGTTCCCGCGGGTGGTGCCATCGGTGCTGTATTGATAGCATTGATCGTTTGTCTTTTGTGTCATCGAAAGCTAAGAAGACGGGTTCAAACTGTGCATCTTAACGATCTGCGTCATCGCATAGACGAGAGGCATCGATGTTATCATAATGAAAACCTTCTTCAACATCATCATCACTTTCATCATCATCACCATCAGCACCAGCATCAATATCAGCAGCAACAACAACAGCAACAACACTATCAAGATTTGACTAGTGATTCAAGATATCACCTAGAATCATCGACTAGTCCAATAAGCGAGAGCGATGTCGAAGAAGCTAGCAGTTTCAACAGTGTGTGACACATCGTGTCATATTATTTGAACATTGTTTGTTATCTTATTCTATTCACGTTACAGTTATATTAATCTAATGAAACGTCGTGTTTTTACCTCATTTCTACCTCATTTGTACTCATCTCCAGAGGATCGGTTAACTATTCCATTTTCGTGTTTAACGAGACGTTTCATCATTCACAGTTACCATCGATATGCGCAAAAGAATCTTCGAATAAGCTTCAACTTGCTCCAATTTTATCAAGATTAGTCTATATTCGAATAATAAAAATCATGTATGCATTTTTTAGAACGATTCATTGTATGTCATACTGTACGACGCACGATTTATTTTCTTGTAGGCGTATTGCTGAACGTAATTTGTAATATACCTTCTCCCGTTTTTTCTTTTTTTAAAGCTTTGACTCCTTTTAAAATACATGAGCGTATTTTTAATATGTATAATTATTGGTGCAATATATAGGGTCGTATACGGAGAAACGTAAAGATAAGAACACGACAAATAGCCGAGCTGTAATTCGGCGATAATTTCAATGGAAAATAAATCGTTGCATCAGTTGTGTTTCATCGAAGATAGAGTGAAAGAAATGAAGAGGTCCGGTTATTGTTAACGATATTTCCGAAGCTCCTTCCGAAGGTCCTCCAAAAGAATAAGTAAAATATATTTTTACTTCGAGTTAACATTGACACCGTTTTCTTATATTTTCTTGCATGTATTTAGTCGAACGCAAAGTATGGTTGAAGTAATAACGCTATGTTATATTCATATCTGGTTGAAATGTTCGATTATATAGAAGAACATGTTACCACATGCATCCTTCTCCTGCGTAATCCGTTCACGTAGCATGTAAGTAGTTGTACGCAACGCGCATACATATTTTACACATGTGAGAACGTGATCATTTCACAAATAGTACCTACGCAATTTCTTTGTAAATGTTATTTTTTTAGTTTTAAGCGTATACAATTATCGAGCGATAAGATCTGTAGCTTGAAATGGCCAGTTCAAGTTTACGTAGTTGCGTCCTATTTCTTGGTGTGATCAGTAATATACATACAGTGGTTTCATAAATCACGATATGTATATCTTTGTGATAAGATTTTTGACCCCTACTTCTATTTTTTTAATTTATACGATCGAGGAAGACTATTTCAACGATCCAAACCTACCATGATTCCTATTTGTTTTTCAACAGTTTTATATTCCCCATTACCTTAGGTTATTGTTTACTTTCAACCAGTTATACAATTTTTAGACAGAACAATTCGATCCTTGCACATAGGTCGTATTCTATATGTTGTATGTAACGCGCACAGGACTGTTAAGAAATACGTCGCGTATAAGTGTATATGAAATCTATAAATGCTGCCAATTGATATAATAGTTACATTATACGATTTTATACAAGTGAAAACCAGACGTAATCAAGTATAATCGTGTTCGACCAAATATCGAATACGAAATGATTGAGCAGCAAGTTACATTGACAAAAAGGTTTTACGCGTCGAATTTTTTTACTTTTTGCTCCCCCCTTTACTTAATCGTTGCTTTGTGTTTAAATATTTCGCATTTTGCATGAAAAAAAGCGGACATACATTTCAATTTGTGTCAAACCGAAAGAAGAATAACGATAACGGGAGAGAAAAAGGAGGGGAATAGAAACAAGAAAACAAAGAAAAATGTATAGCCAACTACACAGGGAACGATGGTATTTAACATGTTCATAGTAAATGAAGAGAATAACAAATTTGATAGACGTGAAGTACATCGCATCTCTAAAAAAAATCACACGAAACAAGAAAAAGCACGCGAAATAATAAAGGATGTAACAGATCTGTGTGTGATGTATATTTGTGGTTTCAATTTCGATTCAATTTCCTTTTTTTAGCAGGATTTCACAGAACAAGACAACTCCCTTTTGTTTCTTTTTTCTTTTTTTTATTTTACCGAAAAACGTTCGATCTCGTGAAAAATACATATAAAAGACTACAAATCATTATATTTAAAATTAATGCATTTAATCGCGACATATATTCATTTTTCATAAATTAGCGCCGGAAGCAAGATCTTGTTATGTTCAAAGGTGTACATATGTTCAATACATATGTATGTAATTACATTATCATCGAAGTTACTAATTACGAGTTCTGCAAGATGTTATCGTAAACATGTGCTTAAACACCTTATGAGTACGATACACGCCATTTGATGTTACTTGAGAAGGAGAAGAGCAACAAGAAACGGCACAAGGGAAAAGACATAGAAATAACCGTAAAACTAAATCGAATTCGAATGATGAAACGAAAACGAATCGCATTATTTACATCATACCATTTTCCTCAATTCGATCTTGTCATTTGCATTTCATTGTAATAAAAACATATTTCAAGTCGAGTAAAATGAAAAGTGAAGAATGACGACTAAAAAATTAACTGTACGATTGTTAGAGAAATAGAGATGATGAACAAAGTTAAAGAAGAAACACGCATGAAGCAATGGATGATAGGAAATCACGTGAGAAAATGTTAGAAAATATGATGATACGAAGGATTATAAAAGGAGCATGACAGCGGTAAAAGAAAACAACGACAGAGAAACGAAGGAGAATATTCGACTAGACTTGCACATATTGCTCGTCATCGGTATCTCCATTAATCGGCTTAGAAGAATGATTTTGATGTATCTGTTCGTAATCAGCGTTAAACAATATATTTTTCTGCACTTTCTCGTATCCATTTGGATCTTGTTCGAGTTTATATGTATTCACTTGTTCGTATGGCGGTTCCTCGGTGCGAGTAACACTCATATATTTCACGCTCTCGTAATTAGGATCTCCGTGATTAACGGATTCGTAATTAGGGTCTGTATCGCTGTCACCAGGTCTACAAACTGACGCGTAATTTGGTTCTCCTGAATCATGCGGCATACTTTCATAATTCGGTTCCGAGTCCGTGTCTGGATCCACTTCGGATCTGTTCCTTAACTTTACTTTCTCGTATCCTGGATCTTCGCTACTAGCGTTACTAATTTGTCGATGTTTGAATGGTATGGAATAAGAAGAAGAAGAAGAAGACGAAGATGATGATGAAGAAGTTGAAGGAGAAGAAGTAGAAACGGAAGAAGTGGTTGGTAAATCTACGTTATTTCGTAAAGAAATCGAGACGGAGTTGCTAGTTTGTTGATAGTCTGCTGCAGTCTCCATAGTGGGACATTGTTGTGGGCATAACACTTCATAGTTCGGATCACAGGACTCGCGAGTGGTTGAATGGTTTTTAGGTAAATCACTGTTCATTCCTTCGTATCCATGACCGAGCGTGAAATTTGACGAGTCCAAACCGTCGTCAGTTCTGGATGATGAAGGAGGGGATGATTTTATCAAAACGTCCGTTTCAGAATGAAAATTACCGACATCACCGACGGAATCGGATTCCTTCTTTTGTATTTCCATAGAATCATGACTAGACGATGCAATTCTGTTACTTTCAACAAGACTTGATTTTCGAACAGAACCAATGACAAATGTATCAGAATGCAGGCTTCCCTGAGAATTTGAATGCGTGTCATTTTGCTGTTCTTCCGCGTCTTTCTTTTTCTTCATTACTTTCGCGTACATATCCTCTAGAGATTTCCCACTGGATAAAGCTGATTTCATTCGGTCATCGCTTTTTGGCTTCTTCTCGATCAATGCGTATACTTCTGCCGTCCCTTCCGGTGGAGGCGGTAACGGTGAATTCGCTTGACGTTTCTCAGGCTTTGGTGATCCAGGATTTACGATAGAACTATTGGCACTCGACGATGAAGCTATAATATTATGATACGAGACTTGGTAAAAAGATATTTATGAAATAATTGAAACGCGCGAATACGCGTATAAAATAGAATATGAAAAGAATTATTACCTTGTCTCGAATGAGCATGTGCAACATGCCGTAAACTATCGACGCTCGGTGGTTGCGGAGCAGGGTAAGTTTCATCGGAACGAGACGGAACGCGAGAGAATAATGTTTGCTCGTTTTGTACTCGTTGAACCTCTGTCATCGTCGGTTGTATTTGTGCGTATGTTTCGCTACCGCTAGTGTATACCTTGTCTTGTTCGTCGATCGCAGCATACATTTCGTCTGTCAAGTGAAACAATATCGCTTGTCAACGATGAAAACAAGAAGAAAAAGATAAAGAGGAAGCAAAGAATACACGTTGTGTACGCCGTTCAAATACGTATATACCAGAATCATCCGATACAGTCGCATAATGAGGATCCGCGAGGGGTCGAATAGATTGGCTCTGTCGACAAATTGTCTTTGTTTGCGCAATTATGTTAGCTAGGGGCTCTCTTACACTGATGCTTGTGTATCCTTCTACATGGAATGAAAAAGAAAAAATATATAGAAGTATATATAAAAGAAGAGAAGAAAAGATAGAGAAGAAAAATATATATAAAGAGATGGACGTATAACGCGAAGATACGTTCCGCGTTATAAAAAAACAGCGTTATACGAGGCATGAATTATGTACCTATATGGACTATGAATATAACGTTATACGAATCCGCGTATGTACATACGTGTATATAGTGTGGTTTAATCAAAGTAAGTCTAAAAAGCGTAATCGAAAATTGACTTATAGGACAGAAACGTAAATATTTACTAGAATCTTGAGAATCTCCGCTAAAATGTTGTTGCGGACTGTTTGACTGAGGCTGCGGTGGTTGAGGCAATAACATTAACAGTGGTGGCGTCATGTAAGGCAAATCTTGATTAGCTTGTACTCCACCCGATATGGCATTGGCCGCCTGAATATCACATGGGCCGGTTTCGGCAGACAAAAGAGAATTATGCGACGAGGATCGACGAGTCCTTGGTGGTGCAACCGGGTTTCCATTACTTTGAGATGTTGACGTCGATGGCTTGTCGACATTGATTGCTTGTTTAATATTATTTCTGTAATATTTTTTATTCATTTTCCGCTCTTAATATGAAAGTAGAAATAGAGAAATATATGTTCAATAATATTATCATAAAAAAAAAGAAACTATAATACAACTATACTTATGACTCTGCAATCATTACCGACTCGATTGATTAGCCTCTGTCTTTTGAACATTTTGAACTTGAGCATATGGATGTTCAACTGAAATAAGCATAAACAGTTACATTATAACGATGATTTGAGATGATTGATAATAATGATTTGATAATTATTTTTGTGTCTGTACCATTGTCTGAATTAGGAGACGATGCAAATCTTAAATATTGATCGTCCGAGGTTTCCTGGATCAATGATGGATTTTGATGTAAAACTTCTGGCACATCCAGTTTAGGTACCTGTTCTTTTGCTATAAACATATTAAAAGCGATATTGTTAAAAAAAAAAAAAAAAAAAAGGAGAATATCCTGACGTGGAATATGTTTTCGATAAAATTAATCTATGTCTCATTGTATGTAATTAATAGACATCAATCTATTCAATCGGAAATACCTGTATCTCGTACTGTGGCGTAGAGCTCGGAGTGATCACCGATCGTTTCAGTGATTTCATAAATATCTTGAGATACAGATGTTCCTGTATTTTCGTGCCTCTTTCCTTTGTCTTTTGGAATATCTGGAAGACTTCTATTGGCACTGGTTGACCTATATATGTAATGCAAAAGTTTCATAGTTTCAAGTCAGATAGAGTTCATCATTTCATATAATACCAGTTGACATATTAATAATTGTGATTAAGTTTGGATATTTCGTAAAATATTACAAGTTATGAGAATTTATATTTAACAAAACAGCATAACGCTAAATCCATATTAGAACGGGAACCTTTTTCCACTGTCAATGATATCTTGCGTTGCTATACGAAGGGCATCTGCCATCGGAATCCCATTAAAGCCGTCATTGTCAGAATCATTTAGAGTTACCATTCCAGCAAGGCCGAGAAATTCATTCCTATTTAAAGGAATTACAACTGAACGTATCCTTGTAAATGATACGAAAAATTGCATTCTTAACTCCAATATAAAATGTAACTTTATTATCGTTAGCAGAAATGTATGCAACATTATTTTTTTCAAAGAAGATAACGATAATTCATAACTATAAATGTATAAACAGTTTACTTGTTCTCGTTACGACGACAGCTGCAAATACAAGCAACAATGAGGCCAAGGAAGCACAACAATGCTCCAATAGAGACGACCCAGTAACACCAGGCACCTTCCTCGAGAAAAGGTTGTATCATGTTATGGCATGTATTCTTAGGTCCTATAAAGCGTAACTTTTTGAAACATATACAAAGCCAAACACGACTCTTTGAAATAGTAACAATTACCTTCCAGTCAATTCATCGTAGGCAAATTGACTCAATCCATCTTTGATATTTTGTAATTTAATATTTTCAGGAAACTGATAAAACGTTGTGATGCTTTTTCAGTTATGTTACTTTTCTTGCTTTCTTGTTTCTTCTGGTATCTTACCTTTCTGCCCCTCCTCGCTCTCTCTCTCTCTCTCACACACACGCACACAAAATCTCTGCTGCTTTTGCATTACATTTTGTTTAGCTACGTTATAGCATACACTTTTTCAGACATTTGATATGCTTACATAATATTGAAATATTCGAAATGGATGTACGATGATCGATCGATTGAAAATAGCCAAGATCATTTTGTTTTTTTGATACTCATATGTAATAATATCACTTATATGCAGTTAATTCGTTGGTTTGTGACTGAAAAGAAATAACATTTGTAAGAATTGTTCGAGTAAAGTACGAAAACTCGTGGCAAACATACATACAAAATAAGTATCGAATACTAGGTTTATATCATTTGGTCCAGAATGCTGTAGAGAATTGACATTTCCGTAGAAACAAAACCAAAAAACCAGAACTTTTTTTTTATAAAAAAATGTTTATATGTACGTAGATAAGTACGTGGGAATATCGATATGTCACGTAAACGTCTTTTGACATATCACGATCGCGAAATAAGGTTACGTTATCTCTACATGCGGTGTGCGTTCTCATAGATACGAGTGGATACATACGACTCCTTACTCACACATTTGTAAATACACGTAATTTGCGATTTCTCGATTGATATGTTTCGATAATCGATAACAGGTAGAAATTGAATATGACATTTAAAGCGAAAGCATTATCAGATGAGATATATATATATATATATATATATATATATATGAGATGTACATATTATATATGTAGAATGGATGTGGCACCTTATAGATCTTGGTGTCATGTTCTGAAATACCGATCGTTCAAAAAATCAAAGATTTTGTTATGCCATCTATGAATCAGAGTGTGAGGTTAAGAATCGTGTATACATATGTCACATGTATATCCATGATGGAATCGTGTCTTTCAATTTCTCCAGCTTCGTTCTCAAAAAAATTGAATAGGCATGGTAAATACAAAAGCATTTACATATCTATATATGACACAGCAAATAGTGAAAAACAATGTATTAAAATATATAACTTGTATAATTCATATAAAATATATAAATTCGTTGCTAAAAGAAAGAGAGAGAGAGAGAGAGAAAGGGAGAAAGAGTATCAACGTAGTAGGTATACGTTGATTTATATGATATATAAATTGTATGTAAGATGGTGTTACGTATGAGGTTGCACACATGTACGGGTCGTGTGTATACGTACATACACTTATTTGCGAGCGTGAGTTTAATGAACATTTAAGTTGAATGAACATAAACACGACACACGCTGACTGACAATGAGTGGAACATGAGCGAGTAAACTATGAGGTATACGTGTGTATGCAATGGAAAGATGTGTGTTATTTCGTTATCTGTCACACTTGGTATCAGTGGAACAAGCAATGTAAACAGGTAAAGAGCCGTCGCAATATCCGTAAAATTGTTGCGTTTGCAATTGGGACTGTGACTGCGATTGAGTTTGAGTAGGAGTTAAAAGGGTATGCATGAGATGCATCGGCGGTTGAACCAAAGGCATTATTTGGTGAGGTATGGTTGGAATGGAAGAAGCCATCGTGGTATTCCCACGATCTAACGTGGATTCGTTGTAAGAGCCGAGATAAAGTTCGTGATTGATCTTGCCGGAGTAAGCGCTGGCAGGCCTGACCATCGAGGCGTCAGGAATACTGCTGGTCGCGGCCGCTACGGCTAAACGCGTTTGATCGATTCGGTCGGAGGACCACCTAAATCGGCACACACAGATCACGACTACGATCAGAGCTATGAACGCTACGACGCCACCAACGATACCAATGATCAGTGTATCGTCCGTGCCGGCGGAAGATCCGGCTGACGAAGAAGTTGCATGATCGCCATTGTAATGCTTATTGCGATCGGTATTTTGAACCGGTGGTGCTACGGTCCAAATAATCTCGGGTTCCGAAAACGTCGATCTGACGGTAGGGTTAGAATAGGAAGAGGAGGAGGAAGAGGAAAAAGAATCGGAGGAGGATGAAGAAGCGAGAACGTGGATGGTAGCGGTGGTATCGTTGATGAACTCGTCGACAGAGGCGCCGGAGGTCAAGTCACAAGACAATCGATGTTCCGCGAGATTGATCAAGATCGATCCAGCTAAGTTGATCGGAGTGGAACAGAGAACGAGATTCGAAGGATCGTCATCGCCGATCGCTTTAAGCCATTTCCAGAGTTGTCTGGCGTCGCAATTGCAATCGATCGGATTATAGCGGAGTCCCTTGATCTTGACGGAACCGATTCGTTCATCGAGCGCCGAAAGGAATTGGCTGGATAGAGTGGTGAATTTGCTGCCGGAGATGTCCAATTCCAATTCGGTGGAGCGGGGTACCGGAAAGAAGAGAGCTGCCGGTATAGATTCGACGGAAGTATTTTTCAGGCCGAATATCAGCTTGGGTCCTCGGACGCCGACCAACGAGCTAGATAGAATGCTTCTAAGCCTGACTCCTCGTAGAATCACCTCCTTGAGTCGAGGGTGTGAACGTATCGATAATTGTTCGTTGCTTACCGAGGAATCCTTGATCTCGATATCGAGCGTTTCCAAATTGTTCATTCGTTTGAGGACTCCCTGAACGTCGAAATAGCCCAACTTAGGGTAATCGTAGGCGGCCAGAGAGCGAAGCTTTCCGAGCGATTTGAAGGCGGTTCGCTCGATTCTCGTACAATTCGGCAAATTGGTCATCGTCAGAAAACGCAAGCCGGCCAAGCCATCGAAATCGGTCTCGTTGATCGTTTTCACATGGTTATCGGATATGTCTAATCTGCGGAGAGCAGGCAAGGCTTGGAATGCTTTGTTCAAACTAGATAAATCGGAGAATTTGTTCCCCGAGAGGTCTAACGTTTCGAGCATGGTAGCGCGTTCGAGAGTCGTTGCCCGGAGGTCGGACAGCTCGTTTCTAGAAAGATCGAGCCGCTTAAGGAACGGTGTCTCGAGTCTGACCATCAGACGTTCGATCCCGGTATTCGCCAGGTTCAAGAATCGGAGAATCTTGGCCTCTCCCAATATTCCTTTCACGGCTTTCTCGCTCAACGGATTATCCGATAAATCGAGTTCCTTCACGTTGCTGGCGACTTCTTGACTAAACAGTTCAACCATTCTGTTTCGAGCTAGGTTTAACCTAAAAAGGAAGCCAGTTTGTCGCTGTAGCGATCTAATCGGGATCTCGGTCAGCCGATTCCCGGATAAATCGATACTCTCGACGGAACGGACTCTGCTTGGATCAAAGATTGTTTCCGGAAGAGAAGTTAAACGATTGTCCCGAAGGTTCAAATGCTCCAAACGAAGAAGACCCTCCATCGTCCTCTCGCTCAACGTCTCGATATCGTTGCCCGAAAGATCTATTAACTGCAACTGCGTAGAATTATGAAAAGCTAGTTCGTTGACCGATTCGATTCGGTTCGCGGCAAGATTTAGCGACCGGAGACGAACAAGCTGAGAAAAGGCGAACTCGTCGACGGACTTCAACCCATTTCCCGACAAACTCAACCATTCGAGAAATTGCAGTGGCTTCAGATAGTCCGTGGGAAAGTAGAGAAATCGATTATCCGAGAGGCGAAGCTCTCGTAATCTTGGATGGATCGCGAAGGCGGTCGGTGATAATTGATCTATTTGATTCGAAGACAAATCGAGGCACTCCAAGCCTGTTCCGGTATCAAAGTGTTCTCCGGTAAACGAACTCAACCTGTTACCACGTAAATTCAGTTCGTACAGATTGGTCAATCCTACGAAGGCCTCGTTCTCTATATGCTCGATGCGATTCCCAGACAAGTCGATCCTCGAAAGATTAACCAATCGGTTGAACGTACCTGACTCGATTCTTTCCAGTCTATTGCCGGCGATCGACAGCCTCTCGAGCGATTCGAGGTTGCGAAACAGAACCGACGGCAGGATGCTTAGATTGGTACGCGAAACGTCGAGATCGACCACGGAGAAGGGAAACACCGGAGGGAAGCCACCGTAAAGCGGGTTCGAGCTTAGATTTAGATATCGAATTCTTTTTAAATTATCGAACGTTTCCGGAGAGATTCGCGTTAGCCGATTCCCCGACAGATTAAGAGAGATCAGCCGTCTTAGAGGAAGCTCGCCGATCGAGGTCAGCCTATTCGAGGATACATCCAACTCGAGCAGCGTTTCTTCCAATCCAACGAACGTGTCGCGTGTGATCCTTGACAGCATATTGCCGGATAATTCAATACTGATCAACCTTTCAAAGTCCTGGAACAGACCAGCGGGTATCTCTCGAACCAAATTTCGAGTGAGCGCCAGTGTTACGAGATTCGAGGCTGTTGCGTGGATCAACTCTGTCGGCAGAGCGGCGACTCGATTGAATTCCATATGAAGATGAGCCAAAGATGGTAATCTGGTCAGAGCCAGGGCTGGTACTAGCAAGATGTTGTTGTCTTGCAACGAGAGCCATTTTAATTTGGTTAAACCATTGAACGACGATTCGTCAATCTGCAACAGATTCGATATTATTTCAATTTAAATAAGAACGCGATCAACTTTTTCTCCCTTTCTACTTCAACACCTCGTCTCTCTCTCTCTCTCTTTCTCTCTTTCTTTTACTTTTGATACGTACCGTGCGTAATGCGTTCAGGCTTAAGTCGAGCCTAGTTAATTCGGACAACTTGGAAAACGTACCGAAATCTAGCCGACCGATGTTATTTCGGCTAAGATCCAGTACTTGGAGCTCTCCCAAAGAGGATAAATGATCATGATTAATCTCCTAAAAATGAAAATCATTCTCTTTCGAAAGAAAAGAACGAACAAAATCGTGGTGTGGATCGTAGTTACTTACGTCGATTAAATTGTTCGACACATTGAGGAACTTCAAATCCGTTAAATGTCTCAGTGCATCGCTTGGAAATTCCCGCAGAAAATTTGTCGACAGATCCAACTGCAATAAATTGTAAGCCCCTGAAAACAGTCACGATTCTATAGCTTCATTCGTTCGTTCGATCGTTCTCGCGAATCAATTGCGAGCTTGTAGGTCTTCGTTGGAACAACGCGTAACGAAACAAATATCCAAGTACCTTTGAAAACATCGCTGTTAAAACGGTTAAGATCGTTGCGAGATAGGTTTAGCAAAAGTAATCGTTCGAGCCCTGACAGTGCATCGTCTTCCATATGGGACAATTCGTTTTCACTGAGATCTAATCGCAACAGCGAGTCACCTAATATCGAGAAAGCGGCTCGTGGAAGGGATTCTGAAAAGAAAAACCAAAGAAAGAGGAATCATTGTCGTTATCGGTATTATTCGTCGAATAAGCAAATAGACGAGTTACTCTACTTTCGTTCTTTTTCTCGTCCTTCTTTGCGTACCGATATTATTGTCGGATAGCGAAAGCACTCTGATCGATCCAAGTCCCTTCAAAGACATCGTCGGTACCGTTGTCAAATTGTTACCATCCAAGTAAAGCTGTTCGAGGCTTTCGCATCCTTTAAAGATGCCTTCTTCCAAACTTCGAAGCCCATTTCTACTCAGATCGAGTAGTTTCAGTTGTTTCATACCGTGAAACTCATTGCTCGAGAATATCGGATTTAGGTTATCGCCCAATAGATTATCGGCAAGCTTTAGTTCCTCCAATCGAGTTTGTACACGGAGCAAGCGATCCATCAATCTGTGAATCGAATTGCCCGACAGATCTAATTTTTTCAGATCCAAGTCAGAATTGAGCAAATCCTCCGGTAGAGCGTTATATCCGCTATTTCTCTGACTAATGGAAACAATCGGTTCCCCTTTTAGACTGTCCATCGTGTTTCGCGTAAACACCACTCGATCGCAGTTCATCTCGATCGACCGGCTGTATTCCGTCGAGATGGTACATTTGCACGGGACGTGTAACTCCCGTTTCAACTCCACGCACGGTATCCATTCCGCTTCTTTAGTCGGAACAACGTTCCAAAGTGAACAAATAAGTATCGGTAAATACCACCTAAAAACAATCGGTCGTATTAGTTACTTGATCTTATTCTTGTCTTTTTTCTACTCTGTTAGCATTCCTAGTTTCTTTAATTCATTGGCAGGAGAAAAGAAGAAGAAAAACGAATGTAACGAAATACGAGGACGGGAAGAGAGAGAGAGAGAGAGAGAGAGAGAGAGAATGTAAAAGACGAGACGGTAGCAGAGGCAACAACAGCTTCGCTCGAACGCGGTATGCCTTTGTATAACGGTGATTTTATTCTCCGTTCTCGGCCAAACTCGAATCGTTCATTCGCATTGCTACTTTGCTAGAAATGCGTAAAGTTCGATTTCAAACTCGCATGAAAACCTATGAAAACCAATCTCCACTTTCATATATTTCATCTTCGACCTGGGTTCGGCTTCGGTTTCGAATTCGAATTTCGATCAACAAAATACCAACACGCGTAGTACGAATCAAAGTTACCACGTCGACCGCATCGCGCGCGATTACGCGCAGAGAAGAACAGGTTTAAAGATGAAGCGAATGGAGAAGGCGCGCGCGACCTCGAAGGAATTTTATGCGTCAGATTCTCTGTTATAATTATGTGATCTGACTAGATTGGTACGCCACATAGTTCTTTGTGCTGACTAGATTAATACGTTCGTTTCCACTCGAAAAACCGCTTGATTTTCTTTCTTGAATACATCGTTTTCCGTATCGCGAGACAATATACACCGCTCTACCGATCTCGTATCTGTAGATATATCAGAAATCTTGAATATATCGGTTAACGTAACGCGGTGAAATTATAAAATCGTTGAAAAGAGAATAGCGCGTGGAAAAGTGGAAAAGGCAACGACTTACGTTCTTCTCATGTTCGCTGTTTCACACCGCATCTACTGTAGCTTATTCCAATGGGACATCACCAGTCGATCAAATCGAACGTCGATCGGTGTAATCGAAACACTCGATCAAATCACTAACAATCCCGCTTCATCGCTTAACCATTTAACCACGGCCGCCTAATTGGCCGGGTTTTTTTTCTAGACACTTTCAACTCAGTTTGTTAAGTTAACTCTTATTTGTTTGTCCGAAACACAAGAATCCTTCGTCTGTTCTGGCAACAAGTTTCTCGTGATTCGAGCTTTCTCGATCGGACGATCCGATCCGATGTGATCCGATCTGACCCGACTCGACTTGTCTCGACTTTACTTGCCTCGAATTTTCTTGGTCCTAACGAAGAGGCGAATAAAAGAAGCGGTAGATTTGACCGCTTCGAATGCCGATTTCAAATCCAAACTTTCGAAAGAAATTATTGGCCGACTAGAATTCTACAGCACGTTCACTGCAATGATGAAAAATTGAGATCGAGACAAAAGAAGAAGGGGAAGATGGGAGAGTAACGCGCGCCTTTTGCTGTCCTTCTCGACGGTAAATTCGCAGACAGGAACGTAACGGGGTTACCTACGCTCGAGATGCCAGCTCAACGTATGACGCGACCGATTCTCCCAGGTAGGGGAAACGGTAAAGAGTCGAATGAACGGTATACGACATACGATACACGCCTCTGTACATACATGTATATATATATACATATACAGCACAGACAGTTTGGGAAAAGAACACGAGATGTAATCGAATGGATGTAGGAATGTTTTATCGGACAACCTTTCACTGCCACTACATTCGTTCGGTATTTCCGATTTTGCCACCTAAATCGTTTCGATACATAAGTACCTACATGCTTTTCTCTACCTCGTTTCCTTTTTTTGTTCAGTATAGCACTTACATGCTTTTCGTTATTTTATTTTCTTTTTTTTCGACTCAACAATTAGTACGTTTATAGAAATAGAATTACGAGTTTATTGCGTTATTATCTCTATCAATATTGATCCTTATCGCTTCTCTTCGAATAACTTCGATTGTATTTTCCCAAACAGACGCTGGATCTACGTGTCTCTATTGTCAAAAATAATTATTATTTCTAAAATTTGTATGAAAAAATTTATTGATAAAAAGGTAATTTTTGTTTAGATGAGAAACAATGATCACTAAGTCTTCAAAAAACTTTTCGAAAAATTCAATGATTCAGAAATATTCATTTTTAAGTGATCAACATTTTTTTAGTTACCAATAATCATGATGATGATCAAAAATGACAGAATTTTGTTTTATTGCCGATAACCATTATCAATGAGAGAATTTTTTCGGTTACTTTCGACCGTCGTCCATGTTTATCGACATTATCGATAATCAATTCCTAGAGAGAAGGTACCAAAGTCGGGTTCTCGATTCGTTTCTTACATATAACTTTCTTAATAATAAAAATAAGGTTAATATCTCAGTATCAACCCATTCCTTAATTAGTTACCTGAAGATAACAATTACAGGCATTTTGAAGGAAAATTATATAGGAAAAAGTACAGAAAACGATGGTCTTGAAAAAAGTGTTCCACATTTAGATCCCCTATTTTTTATTGCAAGTTCAGATTACTCAACACAGGGAGAATATTAAAATAAGATAAACATATCAATATAAGGTGTAATGACAAAATAGTTTTTCTTACATATATGTATGTCTTGCGCATCGCACACCACTTTACGTGAAATCTACATTCAATCTAGTTTATTAAAAACTCAATTATGTTAGGTACAGTTAATTTTATTTAAATATTTCTTTTAATTATTATGCTATAAAAAATATTTTACACGCAATATGAAAATAACTTATATGGTATAAATAGTATTTTTGACTCAATTACTTTTCCGTAATTTTTAAGGTTAGTAGTGCATATTTTTTCTCTTATAGATATTATACATATTTTCACTTGTTCATATTATAATTGTCATGTAAAATTTAATAATATATATATAAAAATGAAAACTATAAGCACCTTTAATTGCAGCTGGTATAATGCACGCACAAGACACCTTCGTTATAAATTTCTCTCGAAATCACTATCATAATCGTATACCTAAGCGCTTTTGTTTACTCTCTACTGTCTCTTTTTTCAAATGTGTAGCGGCCTAGCGACAGCTTCTGTTGTTCATCACGGAGCGGCGTATTAGTCGCCAAATGCACATGTGCGTTAGGAATTTTGTGGTAACGCCATGCGGCTAATAAGGGAACTAATATACATCAAAATGATTACATCTCCCACGACTCCCACCAAAGATTGAACGAGTGTTATTGTCAGACCTGTATATTATTATATATTATGTATATGACCGTGGACGTATTTGTTTCTACGCTATCCTTTATAATTAGAGTAAAATCTACGAATTAAAGCATTTAATTAAAATAAGGATTGAGTTTTGATCGTTTATAAAAATGTTAGCAATGTTAACCGCCGATTGGTTTCCTTTGGGTCGAGACGTCTATTTTAGGTAATATAACAGTGTAAGGTTATGGTATCGAAATGGCACTGTATAAACAAGAAAAAGGGGAAGAAAAGAAACAACTCCGTTATTTATGAAAAATAATTACTTTTTAGAAAATTTGAATTGTATCCGTTATCTTTCCAAGACGAAGTATCAAGTAATAATGTGTTAGTGGCAGCTCCTTATGGAGGTTCTATCGCAGTCACCAGAAATTCTAAGAAATTGGTGAAAGTTCAAGGAGCGAGTAAGCCTACGATATATTTATACACATCTTCTGGAAAACTAACAGCCAAGTTGCAAGTAAAAGTTTCAAAAGCTACTTTCTATTTTAAATGTTACTTTTTACCATATCATAATTCCTTTTAGTGGAGTGGTGGGCAACTAATTCTTTTGGGCTGGTCTCAACAAGAAGAATTACTATGTGTAGAAGACGATGGCATGGTTCATATATATGATATGTTTGGTACATATCAACATGCTTTCAGTATGGGAAATGTATGATATTTATATCTAAAGTTATACCTATAACTTGTAGCTAGAGTATGTGAAGGTTATTTCTCTAAAATATTCTTATAGTATTGATATTTCTCTATATCAGGAAGTGAAAGATACCAAGGTTGTGGAAGCAAAATTTTTTGTCAGTTACAGTGGAACTGGTATTGCAGTTCTAACATCTACTAATCGTATATTCCTGGTGAATAATATAGCTGAACCAAAAGTTAGGCAAATATCTGAAATTCCTAGTAAGTAGATAAATTATATTTACTTACGCTACTGATTAATCCAATAAACTGGTCTGTAATATTAATGTTTCTTTACCCTTCAGGATATGGTGGACAAATTGAATGCTGGTGTTTAGTTCATTGCAATAGAGAAACACGTGTGATATTATCAAACAGAGATGGAATATTTGTGATACATCAATCACATCAAACTGCAACTCATATACCATTTGTATAATATAAAAACTTTGAATGTTGAGAGACAAAGAGAAATGCATTTCTAATGTTTCAAACAATTTTATGTTTTTAGGACAACCTTTTTACCAGACACAATAAAGTGTTCACTATAGTCGCTATGGCTGTGTCTGGAAACAATCGTCATATCGCTCTTTATACGGATACTGGACATTTGTACATGGGTACTATAGATTTCAAAGAAAAATATTGTGAACATTATACAAATATGAAAGAAATCTTAGAAAACATAGCATGGTTAATATGTTTACATTATTTTTTATATATCATGATGAAACGACTCAATGATGCTTATACAAGAATTTATAGGTGTGGAACAGAAGCTGTAATATGTAGTTGGAATAGTACTGTAATGGTAATCGGACGAACAGCCGAAACCATAATATATACATACGATGGACCGGTACATCTTATTACAGAGATTGATGGTGTACGCGTTTTATCTGGTTCTTCTCATGAAATGATACAAAAAGTACCGAATGTCGTTCAAAAAATATTTCGAATTAATTCAACTGATCCTGCGTCTTATTTATTGGAAGCTTCCAAGCAATTTCAAAAAAGGAGTCACAAAGCTGATAGTTACATGGATTTAGTCAAAGATAAATTGGATGCTGCAATAAAAGCTTGTATCGATGGAGCTAGCCATGAATTTGATTTTGAAACACAAAAGCTTTTAATGAGGGTAAAATCTTTAACTGTTATTTGTTATTCTTCTTCTTCTCGTTCTTTTTCTTCCTATTTTTACTTCGACAATATAAATATGTACATAATTATGAATGTATATTCCTTGTATCGATACTTCCAGGCTGCCAAATTTGGGAAAGGATTTAGTAAAACAATTAATCCTGAGTATTACGTCGACATGTGTCGAATTTTAAGAGTTTTAAATGCAGTGAGACACCCTGCAATTGGAATTCCACTAACATATACACAGTATCCTTTCATTTAATATCTTTCTTTTAATTTTATCACCTTCAATGATATAAGACAATACCTTAATGATGACAGATTCACTGTTCTCACGAGTCAAGTGTTATTGGATAGACTCGTTGCAAGGAGACATTACTATCTAAGTATACAAATTGCACGGCATCTTCAGTTACCAGAAATCGATGGAGAAAGTCGAATATTAGCTCATTGGGCTTGCTATAAAGTAACATCTGTTGTCTAGTTTCACTTGCTCGATCGTCTACGATATCTATACGAATAAATTTTCTTGTAATAGGTAAAACAGACGCAATTAGATAAGGAACAAATAGCAGAAGAAATAGCTGATAAATTGGGCTACGCGCCTGGTGTTTCTTATAGCGAAATTGCAAGAAGGGCAGCCGACTGCGGCCGAAAACAACTAGCAATTAAAGTAGGTCGTTATTATTAAACAGCTAATTGTTAAACAATTCTCTGTTTCGTCTAATATATTAGCATATGTTACACTTTTATATATTATTTCTAGCTGATTGATTATGAACCACGTGCACATCAACAAGTGCCACTTTTATTAACGCTTGGTGAAGAAAGAGCCGCTTTACGTAAAGCCGTTGAAAGTGGAAATACCGATTTGGTTTATACCGTAATACTTCATCTCAGGGAGAATATGCCACTCGGTGATTTTCAGGTAACATTTTATTATCAGTCGATCGAATAGAAATAGAAATTCGATCCTTAATATATTTCTCATTGGGTTCATTCCTTACAGATGTCCATAATGCACTGTCCTTTAGCGATGGCTTTATACATCAAATACTGTCAAAATCATAATCGAGAAACACTTCGCGATATTTATAATCAATATGATGATTTTCATTCTCAAGCGATATGGTTCATTACCGAGAGTTATCAGCGAAAGGTTTGCAAAAATCAATATAATTATAATATTATACGCTCGATCGTCTAAAAGTATCCATATATTTCATTACTTCATATCAGAATGTATGATGTATTTTAGAATACGATGTCAAGAGAAGCATTATTACAATCTGCACAGGAGAATTTCAAGTCAGCTCGTAACGATACTAATGCAGCTTTGACAGAAGAACAAATAAAATTATTGCGCTATCAAAAGTCTATGGAAGACGTATTAAAAAAGCCGATTGTAGGAAAACCACTTCAGGATACTGTAAAAGTATTACTATTGCGCAATGAGTACAAATTAGCTGATAAATTAAAATCAGAGTATAAAATATCGGATCGAAGGTACAATCTATATTTTTTATAGATTCTTTCATATTGCTATCGATGTATGAAGAGTAAAAAATTTCTTTATTTCCTTTAGATATTGGTGGTTACGAATACAATGTTTGGCCGAGCAGGGCGCATGGAACGAATTGGAAAAGTTCTCCAAAAGTAAAAAATCCCCTATTGGTTATGAGGTAACCAATATCTCAAAATATTAAATATAATTTACTTATTAATATCGATATACAATTTTTGTTTAAAAATACTTTGTTACTAAATATATATTTTCCCATTTATTCTAGCCTTTTATAGACCAATGTTTAAGATATAATGAAGAAAGGGAAGCGAAAAAATATTTACCTAAAGTAAAGGACGAATTGAAAGTAAAATACTTGGTTAAATTAAAGTAAGTAAACTCACGCAAATTATTTATTACACGACCTCGAACAATATAATGAAATAATATATTCTTATAGAATGATGAACGAGGCCGTTCAAACAGCAATAGAACAAAAAGATGTTAATGCGTTAACTTACTTATTAGGTCAGTGCGAAACTACGGATAGGCAATTAATTGATAAAATTAATATGTACATAACAAGTCTTAAAAATTGATATCCTATTACATTTAATTTAGTCCTGAATCGTAGAGTAAGTACTGTTATCTATATTGTATAAAAAAGTAACTATTCAAATTGATTTACATCCATTCGTAAATGTAATTGTTTTAGGCGATTCGAAATTAAGCGCTCTGTAAAACATGTTGCTGAACGATAGTCATTTGAAATTGTTTTCGTTCACATTAGTGATTCACGCTGAACGAATACATATGTACATTGTTCAACCACAAAAAATGAAATAAGTGCGTGTATGGATGAGTGCACGCGTCACGTAAGACTATATTTTTTTTTAACATGTAAATAACATTAATAAGAACAAAAAATAAGAGTTAATACTTTTTATTCATCTTTTAAAATTTCACTAAAATAACAACACTTACCAATTTTGTAATGAACTGTTAATCATTAATTATCAATAACAAAAGAAAACACAATTGAGTAATATTTATTCAATATTGTTTACATTAAAATGCGTTTTATTAATTGAATATATATAGACACGATACGCATTAATTACATTGTTCGGTAGATTTTATAAAAGTTCTGTGTTTATCAATGAGAATACTGACGATCGATTGTTCGATTTCTTCACCTTTATTTAATTGCTCGTTAGTAAGAGAAATAACATCGTTACTCTCTTGACTGACAATCGTAACTTGCTGTTTTCGAGTATGCAACATGTTCCCTATAACTAACTGAAGAAAAAAATTGCAATATGTACAAAAAATCAATTTATTCGCATTTTATTATGCTATTTATTTCACTGTTATTACTCACGTTGTGTTTGTACTTATTTAGTGCACTTCTAGCTTTTGAAATTAGAAGACTTTCATCAGTTTCTAATTTAAAAGATACTACAAAAGCCTCTGGAACCCACAAACTTACAAGAGGAGCTAATATTTTTGGCACTAACTGTAGAGATATTGTTGGCGGTCCGCTAGAAGAAATTTTGTGAAAGGACTGAAAATTTAAAAATCATTTATATGCATGTGTATGCGTGTGTGGGTATAAAAAATTAATAGAAAATTTCAAACTTGTATACCAATTCATTGGATGGGATATAGAAATCTGAAACTGCAGCTGCAAGATACAAAATTGCTTTATTTTTAAGACAAGCTAATGCTTGACAGGCAGATCGAAGAAGCCAAAGATATTCAGAAAGCGTAGTGAAAGTGATTTGCAATAATTTATCTTGATTCAAAGTTTCTTTGTACTTGTGTAATACTTTTACCACATTTTCTCTATATTGTGGTAAGACTGAAAACAACCATATTACAAGCACTTATATGCATTGTTATATAATTTTTTTTGACAATCTATAAGAAATATATATACCTGTGATTGTGCTTTCTCCATTTTGTTCATTGATCTCTAACATATCCAAGAATTTCTGACCCTTAAAATGTCTTGAAAAAGGTTCCAGGGAATTAACCCTGCAAATAAATAAATTGCATATAAATAAATAATAAAGTATCTAAGTGTATAATATGTTTTTAAGTATGCATTGGTATAAAGTACCTATGCATAAAAATTACAGCATATCCATTTTCTAGGAAGTATTCCGTAGACACAGATCCTCTTGTTCCTGCGCTAAAATTGTCCACAAATCTTACCATATTGTGTTCTAAAGGTGTTGTTGTACCCCCGCTCTATAAAATTGATACATATTAATTTCAAGTAACAATACCTATACAATATATAATAGTAAAAAAGCAAACACTCACTGTTACTAACACGACTTTATTATTTTTCTTCAATTGTCGTTCTACAAATGTTTTTAGTAATATTTCATTCTGATTAAAGTCTTGAGGTGGTGGGTGTTTAGCATAAAAATCCTCCCAAGTTGTATCCATATTTTTATGTACAAAATTTTTACACAACTGTAGATTTTGGTTAAATATTTTCTATTACCTAAATCAAATGAATAAATTTCAATGTATAACTTAAAATAATTTTAAAGTTTAAACACTGAATTGCATATATAAATCATAAAATAAATGATAAATGTAGAAAATGTTAATAAAAGAAGTATTTATTATTATTGGGGGAACAATTATAATATTTTCATTAAGTATTACAGAATGCAACTATGAAACGTATTAAGCCCTACCTATACTAATCAGTACAAGCGCATCACATTCTTCTTAGAAGGTAAGTAGTATTACGTGGATGGACTTTTTGCGCGCTCTTAAATAAGCCATGTCATTTTCACGAGAAACACGTGTATTCACCAATACATATTTATCTCAAATACGAGAAGTTTGTTCCTCAAATTCGAATACTTTGCAGCTTAAATAATGCTTTATGTATATATATATATACATATATGTGTGTATATATATACATATGTACGAATTCAAGGCATATATTTATTTAAGTGCTTCGACGAATTTAATTATTATTATCGACGAAGAAAAGAATGATAGCTAGCTCGTTATTGACGTAGCGCTCTCTTGCGATACGTTCAGTAATTTAACACAAATATGTATATAATCGATAAAAATGTTCTGTTACATTATCACAAGATATTTCAAACATATCTATTATGTATTATATCTTATATATTATATCATATTATATCTATTATTTGCATGGCTGTATTATTCGTAACCATTGATTAAGTGCTGTAACCTTATTCAGATCATTATTTGCATAATTTGATATATACTAAAAAACGTTATACTTTATAGTTATATAAATGTATACTTCTTAACAGGTCCAACGATGATTAAGATTGTCATGGGAAATAATATATGTACATATAAATGTTTATTTCATATTTAGATATTATTTATCATTTAAATTTTATTTATACAATATATTTATAATTCGATAGTACTGTTAATTATCACTTATAGTATAGTAATAGTAACTAGCAAAATTATATACATATATATGTATATAAATTACAAGATAATTCGATTTTATTTAACTTTCTCTAATTAGCACTAATTTAACAAAGAATATGCTTTTTAGTACTTTGGAGGTGAAGCATAGTACTTAGATCTATCTTGAACCGATAAAAACTGAAAATAAAAATTAAGAAATTTAGTAATTACACAAGTTTTGGATCATAATTAATCGTTTAAAATAACTATCAAACAATATTTTATATAGTTGACCTGATACAATAAGATTTAAATATCATCTATTTTATTAGTTACATATCATTTTTATTATTTTCATTATTATAGATATAACATACCTTATAATCTTTGTCTTTATATTCGTTCCATGGTTCAGGATTTCTTTTAGTATTCCAGGAAACATCAGGGCTTCGAAAAGCTAGACGTAATAAATAACCCGATGAGACCAATGCTCCGAATCCAATACAGAAAAATAGCGGAGTTAACTAAAGAGAAATAAATAATTGTATTTCCTTGCCATATGATTTTTCGGCCATGATCTTTTACGTACCATCGAATTCTTTTTAAAAGTTTGCCATGTAAGACCTTGCATTTTAGCCATCTTGCTGTAGTACTAGAATAGATACTAGGCACCACGACTAGAATGACCCGTTCGAAGAAATCAAACTCCTAACTCTTACTTATTAACATACTATATACTTACTACAGTATGGTACAGATCAGTATAGAGAGTGTAATGTGTAGATTTCGGATTCCGAATGAAATTTTTATGGAAACGAACCTACAGCTTTTTAAGCATCGATAATAAAGTTCGTACAGATTAACACTGCAATACTTTTTAACGCATTACATATTACATTAATAATTTTCAAAGAATTGTCAAATTATTAACCACGTTGTATACTACAGTAATACTATAGCTTATTTTGCATACGACTAGATTCTTGCTGAATGCACAAAAATTAAAATGAGATTCTCTTATGTTATTCACAGAGTTCACAGTATACATGTGTACATATGTGTAAAAGAGATAAGCTATTGGTTCGAAGCTTTAACGCATTCATGATTTTATACTACTGGTTTGTTTCATTTTCATCGAACCTGAATTGGTCGTCTATTTTATTTGTGGTTTCATGACGGTATTTCAGAAATAAAAGTAAATTTTTGCAGTTTGAGGTCTGTGGTCTGTATAAATATAAGTGTTGATCTCAGCCAACTGAGCCGCAGAGATATATGGAACTTTAATCAAATAATGTGCATATGAACTTTTGTTTGCGATGTGGTATTTCGATAAATGATTCATTCAAGTTTATTAGATTGTTTGCTTCATTAATGTCATTGCATTCGTCTAGCGTAAGAATGAATTTTTGTTCGTGACACGTCTAAAGGAGTCGGTAAGACGGCGATTTTTAGTTGTACACGATAAGCGGGATGGGTTTCTCTACGAGTTTACAAGGACAGTCATCACATGAGGCATTACTTGCCCGTCAAGATGCTGAAATTAAGCTTCTGGAAACGATGAGACGGTGTTTAACGATTAAAGTTAAATCAGACCGTGAATATGCTTCGACAATCTCCTCCCTGACTATGCAAGGGAAAAAGATTGAACGTAACGAGGATCTCGTTGGTAGTTTAATAGCGCAGGTACATCTTCGAAATTCAAACTAAATTTAAAGTTGAAGTTCATGATTTTTTTTTCAAGAATTTACAGTGGCTGAGAAACATGTGCTTCTCAGAAACATTTGCTTATTTGGTATTGTATTGTAGAGTTGGAGAGATATTATGGACTCTATCGATCAGACTGCAAAATTAATCAAGCAGCAGGCAGATTCTATCGAAGCTATAGTAGTTGAACACATTGTGACATTATACTCTGAAAGAAGACGAGCTAGGAAAGTGTATCAAGAGGAACAAACTTGGTTGAACAATCAATTTCAACAGGTAGAGAGAAAGTAACAAGAAAGTTCTATACTAAAAACAAATACCTATCGCTTTATTTATTGTATGTTTATTGCATAATCTAGTTGACTGAAGATGTTGCCAGGAAAAAGTTAGAATATCAGAAGAATCTAGAAATGTACAAATTGATGAGATCCCGTTTTGAAGAACATTATGTCAAGTGTAAGTATTTGTATTGCTTATTAATCTACGTTTGTTTATTATTGCTCATGACATCTGTTTAGCCGGTAGAGTTGGGAGAAAATTGGATGAAGTAAGAGAAAAATATCAGAAAGCCTGTAGGAAACTTCACCTTACCCACAATGAATATGTATTGCTTTTGGGTGCTGTAACAGAGTGTGAACATGACCTAAGAACTTGTTACTTACCTAGTTTGCTTCACCGACAGCAGGCAATTCATCAAGAATTTATAACATCATGGTAAGAGCATCTTCTTGATTCTAGATTCTAAAAGAATTTATTACATATTTCTGTTTTATTTTATGAATCGTTAACGAATTTTATGTGAAATTTTTATGCAAGCATATACCGATAGAAAAGGTAAAGATTAATAATGATTATTCCATCAACGACATTTATTGTACCGCAAATATTAAAACCTTGTTCTTTGCATGATAGGAAAACCATACTTCAGGACATAGTGAAATATTCTGATTTTACGACAGATAAATTTCAAGAGATACATCGGCGAATGCAAAAAGCTGTCGATTCTGTAAAGCCTGTAGAAGAGTACAGGGATTTTATAGGGAAGCACAGGTATTCATTTCAAACTTATTTTTGTCATTGCAGTATAATGTGAATAATATTAAAAATTTATTAATATTCGATACAGGACACGACCAGCATCACCAATAAGATTTATTTTTGATGAGAACCTTGTAGATGATACATCAGGAAAATTGTTGCCAAATAAATTAACAGTAGATAATTTGACTATAGATTGGTTAAGAAATAGGCTAACAGAATTGGAAACTTCTTTGAAAGCAACTCAACAGAGTCGACAAAACCCATCATATCCATCAGAGAATAATAGTGATTCTAAGTAAGAATATATTGTGTTCTAAAATAATGTTTAAATGTTATTATATCACTACTATTAAAATAGATTTATTTTACTCTTTTTCTATTTTTTTGTTGTACGTTAGAATATCAATTTTGGATTACTCCCGTGAAAGAGAAGAATTGCGATTACGCTGTCAAGAAAAGAGACTTCAGCGGCAAGTGGATGTTATTAGAGCTGCCTTGAATGAATTAGGTTGCGAAGAATTACCGCTTGGATATGATCTTTCAATGGAAAGCTCTTTCGCTGATTCACCTTCTATTAGTAAGGTAATAAGAACTATAGTCGAGTACTGGGTATTTCCGTAAATATTATGGGTATTTTTTCCAAGAATGTTGCGAACTATTCTACTGTAAAATAGTTTTTCAATACAAAACTATTTGTTTCTGGAGGATTAATAGATTTAGCTAGCATCACTGCCCTTGCAGAAAAATACAGTTGCAGATATTGGTCTGTTTACATTACGAAGAAATCAACGGTTCATGACAATATTTAGATCTCCCTTCAAATCCTTACCAATAATAAACGACACAAAAGATGGAACAATTAGATCGAGTAGCGAAGGTCCTACCTCAAAAGCAGATAATACTCTACCAGTTGTATGTTTTTTTCATATGTTATGTTGTACGAATATAAACGTGTTTCATGCGTAATTGCTTCTTTTTTATCTTTACAATGTTATACATATGTTTATAAAAAAATATACATATGTTATAAAACGTTTATAATTAAATTGGCAATATTTTGTGTGTGACTTTTAATATTAAGCATGTTTATCTTATTATGCAAATAAATTACATTCGGTTGTGATCCTAAACTAACATTTGTGATGCGTTTTAATGATAATGATTAAAATAGACAAGAGTAAGGATGATTTCTCATGTTCTAGATATGTCCTGTTTTTGCTTTTTAGATGAAATTTGTTATATGTATGTTATAGACATTCCGTGGGATATCGCATTTAACAAGTCAAAAGGGAAATGGAAGTGGTGATCTTATGGAGGAAGAGTGGTTTCATGGTGTGTTACCAAGAGAGGAAGTTGTGAGATTACTCGTAACTGAAGGAGATTTTTTAGTACGTGAAACAACACGAAACGATGAATGCCAAATAGTTTTATCTGTTTGCTGGGATGGACATAAACATTTCATTGTACAAACTACTCCTGAAGTAAGCAATTGGTTGCGTTTTTAATTATATAATATAATTCACGTAAAGGGCACAGAAACAAATTATGTGTTTTTATCAATTTTAGGGACATTACAGATTCGAAGGTCCTACATTTCCATCGATTCAAGAATTAATCAGGCATCAATGGTTATCGGGATTACCAGTGACTAGTCGATCTGGAGCTATTCTCAAAACACCAATTTTACGTGAACGTTGGGAACTCAATAACGACGATGTAATTCTCCTAGAAAAGATAGGACGGGTATATGATTGAAATTTAAAGAAAAAAGAAGTTACTTTAGTTTTTTAAACGACTCGAAATCTAATAAGTAATTGATAGCTAACTCTAAGTTGAATTAATATGAATTTCGCCAAATTTAAAAAACTTGTCATTTCAAAAAGTTTATATACATGGAATAAATATAGATGTTCAATTGTAAAAGATTGTACATTTTTAGGGTAACTTCGGAGATGTATATAAAGCGCAGTTGAAAACTTGTAAGACTGAAGTGGCTGTAAAAACTTGCAAAGTAACGTTACCGGATGAACAAAAACGTAAATTCTTACAAGAAGGACGAATATTGAAACAATACGATCATCCCAATATAGTAAAGCTTATTGGAATTTGTGTCCAAAAACAACCTATTATGATTGTTATGGAATTAGTACCTGGTATATTCAATAAATTAGTTTATTTTGGAATTAAATATTTAGAGTTAAACATTTTTCAAATTGTGGAGTACAATTGTTTGTTGATATCAAATTAATATATATGATAGGTGGTTCCCTGTTAACTTATTTAAGAAAAAATGCTACTACTATTACACAACAAGAACAACTTCGAATGTGTAAAGATGCAGCTGCAGGTATGCGCTATTTGGAATCTAAATATTGTATCCATAGGGACTTGGCTGCTCGGAACTGTCTCGTAGGTAAATGTGTGTGTATGTGAACATATTTTTAGTTATTATAAAAATTATTTGCACAAGACGTATGAATTGTAAAAATACAAAGTATAATATATTTTATCTTTAGGATATGAATCTATAGTAAAAATATCAGATTTCGGAATGTCACGAGAAGAAGAAGAGTATATAGTATCAGATGGTATGAAACAAATCCCAATTAAATGGACTGCGCCAGAGGCATTAAATTTTGGTAGTTGAAAAGATATTGTGTATTACATGTATATTTAAGATTCTAATACTATTTTTCATTGTAATATTTTCTATAGGTAAATATACGTCGCTTTGTGATGTGTGGAGTTATGGAATCTTAATGTGGGAGATATTTTCTAAAGGTGGAAATCCTTATAGTGGAATGTCTAATTCTCAAGCTCGTGAAAAGATAGATGCAGGTAATTACTATTAAGTATTAACTATAGAACATAAATAAAAATTTCTCTTTCCGTTCTTAGGTTATCGAATGCCAGCACCAGAAAATACGCCCGATGAAATATATCGTTTAATGTTACGATGTTGGGAATATGAACCGGAGAAGCGTCCTCATTTCGATCAAATATATACCGTTGTTGAGACGCTTTCTCAAGCATATTTATAAATAATTTTAGGTCGGTGCTAAGCTGTGTTGCGAATAACATTTTTCTCATATTGTTTATTGTAGCTCTCGATTTTCTTATACAAGTCTTATAATATCTCCGATTATGAGCTTTAAAAAACGATGCTCATTAAGACGCGTGTATATGATATATCCCTGATTTGCTATGAAAATCTCAAGAAACGCAATGATTTATGTTTTCAGAAAATATAAAAGAAAAGGCCTTGAACTCAATTGAATGACAAACCTCCTGTGTATATAAATACATATTAATTTTGGCATGTAAATTTTACAGGTAATAATATTCTCCTTATTATAAATACCTATAAAACGCTGAATATCTAAAATCCACTAAGAAAAAAGAAACCGTGTATTTTAGTAATTACCAATTTGCTTCATTATGATATTTGTTTCTACATATCACTATTTTTCATTATTTGTCATGAAGTGCATCATTCTTTCCATGCACTAGCATTCCAGAATAAATTGATTGTGTTTGGATTTAAAATGTATTACGTTCCACCGAAATTGAATCAAACGGAGATACATTTGACATTTTCATAGTGAACCATTGGTATTTTTACTTTTGCATTGTATTTATATGTATTGTGAATAGAAAGTGTGAATATGTATCGTACTATGATGTAATAGTATATAAAATTGTATTGGGTATTTCTATCAAAGTGAAAGCTTCAAAAACTCCGAGTACTTTCAGTATGACCCAATACCGATACATTTTCTATTGTTCATGTTCTTGATTTTTTATATTAATAGTTCTGCCATATAATTCTTTATATTATTTATCCGTCCAAATAATAATTCAATTTTAATAATCAGTATTGATCAGTGAAATAAAGAATGTTAGGTCTTAAATTTATTCAGAACAGATTTTCGCAATAAACATACTAAACATATTTCATTAAATTGAAACTATAAGTATAGAAGTTTTGTAACATTATTTATGCGTGTAACGAAGTTACAAATTTAAAAAAAATTTGATTTTTAGAATACATAACTTATTAATATATAAGGAACTTACAATTTTTTTTATTTTTATCAAAAGTCACAGAACTTATTAGTTATTGCTGTGCAATACACGGTGTACGCTTAACTATTGAGATGTGTTAGATAATACCATGTTTAATATTAAAATTGTGCCTATAGATACTTTATACATGTATGTATTGTGCGAAATGCGTAAGTTATCCTCTGTAAAGTCATAACTAGTGGAAAATTTATAAATGTTCAAAACAGTTAAACTCCGCTGTTGTATTATATCATTGTCTATATATGCTTTATTATATGTTATTCCGAGTTGCGATTTAAAAAGAAAAACGAATGTGTTGTTATTCTACAATACTCAATATTATTTTAAAAATTAATAAAACTCGTATGGAAGCTTTTTATAAAGTTTGAATTTTTGTTGTTAAGGTGTTTAAATACTTGTTATTGTTACCGTTTAAGTATTTTTATTTCTATCTATATTCTTATTAAAATCATTTGTAGGAAATTACAAATTTTTACAAGTATAATTTAATAAGTTCATCACTTACAGCTGAAGGTGTTAATATACCTAAATCAGTAAATAAGAGGCTGATATAATGTGGAGGTGTATAATCAACTAATGGATGTTCTTTCTGCAAATCCTTTTTTAAGGTGCTTGCTGTATACTGTACAGAAAAAGGCAATAAAAAACAAATCTTTAAATATGTACTATATCTTAATTAGAAACAAGTGGGAAAATTTTAGCACACTACCTTAAACTCATTTGGGAGATCGACTTGATTTAATGGATATATTCTTGAAAATTTGAAACTCTCTGTTAATACATAAAATGGCTTTTTTACTTCTTTAGCACACATTGCCATTGTATATGTGCCAACCTATAAATACAAAGTATTACATAAAGATGAGAATTCACAATGTTACTAACCAATTAAGGAAACTTTAATACACCTTATTAATGACACCTCCACTTTCTGCAACCCCTTCTGCTCCTACCATAACCATATCAACTTGTTCCATAACATATCCCATTGCAGAATCTAATATCAATGTGCAAGATACACCTAAATCTGTCAAATTTTGACACATTTCTTGCCTGTCCATTGATAAACACAAAAAAAAGACAAATATATTATATATAAATATGCATTTTAAGTTATTATAAGAATACATACCCACTATTATCTGGAGAAGAACATGTTACATATACTTCAAATATTTTATTACTTTCAACAGCTCCTTTCATTGCTTGCAATACAACTCTAGACTTTGAATGAGTAAGTATTTTCTAAAACAAAACATAATATTACAATTGGAAATCAAGAGGGATCTTAAAAAAATTATAAAAAACAAATAAAATTACAGAACCATCCTTAATAAAGTGTGCTGCAACTTTTGCTACTTTTCCTCTGGCAGCTACTAATTTCTCATAAAACATCTTCCCTCTATGAAGCATAATACCCTTGCACTCTGCAAATGACTAATATCACATAATATAGAACAATGATCAATATGACTTCAAATTTTAAATGTACTTGTAAAATAAAATAACAAGAAACAAAGGAAAAAGGACTGACAGGAAACAAGAAATCCTGACAAATTATACAATAATATTCTTACAGGAGTATCTAATGTAGCTAAAGTTATAAAACGAAGGAATAATTCACTGCCAGATGCAATAGCAGTTACAGGATTTTCTGTGGATCTCATCGCATCTATTGCATTTTGCAGACAATACCTGAGTTCTTGAACTGTTTCAGCTATAAAAAAAATAGGTGTATAATACAAATGTGTTTTCTTTAAAAGTCTATTAATATATTCTTACACTTTGAATATTGCAAAACTTTTAGTAATGTGCGTATAGCAGCCATCCCAGCAGAAATATCTTTTTCATTTTTGATGATGCCATTGAAGTATTGACAGATTTCTGAGAAAAGAAATAATAAGTATAATTATTTTATCAATTTATTATATTGAAATAAGTTACCTTCTTTTTCCATAATGTTTGCTCAAATATTACGGATACTTTTTATTTCCGATCAAAATAACAACTTACTAGCTTTAGGTTAATGTTAATGTTCATATGCTTAAATATATGATTAATAATGCTTTACATATTCACACCATAAATTTTTTACATTAACTGAATTGTAATAATATCAAGATTGTAAAGGTAGGTAAAAACAAATAAAACTCCAGATAAGTGTAAACAAGAAAATCTTATAAGAATCTGATGTACATGCATGTATATGTATTTGGCTCATGCAATAATGTCACACTTATATAAATTTGATAATTGAGTATATTTTCTTTTTATATACAACGATATTATTAAATGATGAATATTCAAGTTTTTCATTGGGTCACAAGTATAAAACAAACAGATATTAAATATTAAATGAATGTATATATATCAAAGTGACTGAAAGTGCATATAAATATACATAATTAAATATGTAGTACCAGATAATACATATATGTATGCAGTAGCCGTATTTTGAATTGGAAAAACTTGTAGAAAATACTGACAAGACATGTCTGAGTGAAATTTGAAGAACTTACACTTTTTAATGGAGAGTTTAATTTCAGAAACAAATTTTTGCATTTAAAAAGACAAATTAATAGTATATGTATATATGACTTGGTTGGGTGAAAATGTACGTTTACTTATTATATTTGTAAATATTATTAGGTATAAAATTAAAATGAGTTTAAACATTTTATAGATATTATAATTTAAAAGTTACAATTTAAAGTTTACTTTAGGATATTAAATTGTATGAGTGGAAACGTTAGAACAAAAGTTAAAAGATGGTAAAAGTGGTAAATTGTGCCTGTTCTTCTAGTGTATATGTATACAATACTGAAAATTAGTATACTATACCGCTTTATTTGTTACAGCTGATCCCTAAGAAAGAGATGTTTATAGAATAAGTAGAGAAACGATATATTAAGATGAGTTTGTTTGATTTAATACAATAAATTCCGTTTGGTTTAGCTGTTATTTATATATAGCTGTCGTCATCAGTTTTTAAACATGGTGTTAAATAAATGTAAAATTTTTATGATAGACATAATGGAGAAAGAGGGGGAAAAGGACAGAAAGAGGAAGAGAGAGAGATTATATTATCCTGAGATTTGAAGTTTTATATGTAATTTCATATACATTATTGTTGTTTGACTAATTTGTATTATATATATTAATATATATTATATATATAATATATATTAAAATTCTCTAAAAAATACATAATACATTTTCCGAAGAAATGACACAAAAGATTTGAAATATGCGTTTATAATCATAATGATTTAATATAAGGTGTTGTACTCCCGTAATAGAAAGGTTGACAATAAAATGATCGTACAAGATGTCGACGTTCGCGCAAATACTTCTTATGAAGAGCACAATTCAATTGATTTAACCAAGAATAGAATTTAATGTTTTCCATAGAATCCTCCATCAAAATTGTTTTATACTTTCGATCGTTTCTTGCTGCACTATTCAGGTTTGATTCCCTGAAAAGTACAAAAATCATTTCTTCCTCATTTTTCCCTTATCTTCTCTTTTTGTAATGGAGTAGATATTATATCTAAAAGATTTTACTGCATATTTGATGCGATTCTCTTTTCTTTATCCAATTCTGTTTGCTTTTGATTTTTCGGCGTATACAAGACACATTCGTTAATACTTTGTGCTTCATGGATACTATCACAATTAGATTTTACTATCGTATTTGTTCGTTTAGTCGTCTCAAAGAGTTTTCTACGAAATAATTTTTGTTTTCGACGATATTTATCTTCCTGCTTTTTGCGTAATTGTGTCCAAGTAGAAAACAAAATAAAATAAATAAAATTTGTTTAATATTATTACGGGAAACTTGCAAAAAAGATTGTAGAACGAATTATAATCTACACCTGTCGTATTACTTTTTTCCATTTCATATTTGCCAAATTTTCAAGCAACTTCTGCTGTCGTTCGGTTTCTATTTTTTTAATTATCTGCTGATATATAACGGTTTTCTTATCTTTCCAGGCTTCGAAGGATAACTTTCTCCTACTTTGTTGTTGTTTGACTAATCTGTATTTTATTTTTTAGGCAAATATATATATATTATTATTATTATTATCAAAATGTTCTAAAAATATTTAAATATATTTAAAGAAATTTTATTCAGGAAAATAATAACCCGTGGATACGATCAGGTTTACAGGTTTTCACGAGAACATTGTTTGTCGCAATTTGCAATTCATCCGTCGCTCGTTTTGTCGAATTCTTCCACAGTTCAACAATTTTAGTATCACCAATAATCGAAGGAAAATTAATGTCATTTAGTTCATTGAAATTGTCGCTTTTGTTAGTAGTAAATTGTTTATTGTCGATTGAATCTGAATTGTGTACTGGCATCGTTTCCGATTGTTCCATCAAGGTTTTTCTACTCGTAGGCATTTTACAAAAGATCATTGAGGAGGATCGCTTATATTTGTGACGGCGTGATCTACGATGCGCGATCGTTGCCGATATGTTCTAAAATTTGAAAACTCAAAATTTATCCGCAAATATCGTAAAACTTTTACTCATTACTTGTTGATACCTGTTTATCTGATTCTAACGATTTATTTTCATTCCGCACTTGCTCATTATTCTCTAACTCGGATAATTTCTTGATATTCCATTTCTCATAGATCATTCGATGAAACTGTATCATTTGCTCTATAAGAGATTTAAATGTTGTTAAAAGACACGTTAGCTACTATATTAAACTACTAACCATTACTGTCTAATGCTCCATCGATCATTTGTTCGATGAAATTTTTAAAATTTTGAACCGAAGTACATTTATTTTTCATTTCGAAACGTTGAAATATTCCATATTATTCGTCGTTTTGTCAAACATCAAAATGAAAGATTGGATGGAAAATCAAGTCGAAAATGTTTCTTCCATGTAAAGCATGTACATATACATACACGTAGTTTAAAAACATGACCGATTACAATATGCCATAGTAACGAAATGTGACTTACAGGTGTAGAAAATTTTCCAAGATTGAAAGAAATTAAGGATACATTGTAAAAACGAATCGAATAATTCTAGATCAATAAACGAGCGATAGGCGGCTAGATAGATAATTGGTATAAATTGGTATAAATGAATGATTCGCCCAAGCTGAAACAATCGAGAAACGGATGATTAAGAGATCGCAGCTAAATTCGTGTAGTGCTCATCGTATTATAATAGTAAGTAGATAGATTTAATTTATACATATAATTTATTAAATTATGCGTAAGTGCGCGCACGTATATACAATAATTATAAGTGTGAATTATAATACAAATGCGCGGCTATACGCATATTTGTGCTATACGTGTTCACGTTAGTGTATATATAATAATATAGACAGGGAACGTATAAATAAGGATTCTTGGCACTCACAGTCAGAGGTATACAAACAATATCGTACTACCGTAAAAAAATGTCATTCCGCGCATTTGGAATTTGCAAGTACAAAAATCCATTTTAGCGAGGATCGGAAGTTTCTCACGCTTAATTTAAATTACTTTTAATCCAGTCTATATATTCGGTGACACGCGTATATACTCCCGGATATCCGGGTTCTCCACATTTGTTGCCGAATGAAACGATACCGATTTGAATCCACCTGCCGTCAGCTCTAAGCATAAGCGGACCACCGGAGTCGCCTTGACAAGCGTCTTTGCCACCTTGACTATAACCAGCGCATAGAAAATTACTGGTAATTGGTTGAAAGTAAGCTGCGTTGCAGTCTTCGTTTCTCCATACTGGCAGCACCGCTTGTCTTTGTACCGTGCTTTCTTTTCCACCTGTCGAAAAAGACGAGTCAGTTCGATTCTCAAAAGAAGATTTCTTGAAAAATTTCTTGAAACAAATATGATACGAAAAAAGGAATAGATACATACTTGCATGCTACGATTAAGCAGTATGTGTTAATAGTATTACGTAAAACGAATAAAAGTTCACGAATAAAAAATAAAAAGTGAAATATGAGAGATATGTACATACCGTAGTAAGTTGTACCCCATCCGACTACAGTAGGCCTTGCGCCAGCAAATCGCTCGTTCCGATATTGTACTTGTGGCAGACAGATCGGTATAACATAAGGAGATTTTCGAACTATCCTAGTCAGTTCGAGAACCGCGATATCATTATAAAATCCAACACGAGAAAATTTTGGATGCGCGTGAATTTGCTTGACAGCGTAGGTTTCTGGGGCGGATGGTTCGTCGTTTCTTTCAAGGTCAATATCCCCGAGACGCACAGTGAATTGTCTCGCGGCAAATCTGTACAAACGTTCGAAAGCCGCTATTTTATCCGTTTTCCAGTAGAAAATATGAAAACGTTTACTTACGAACGAGTAACTTACGGCCGTTGACGGTGATCGCGCGTACAATGAGCCGCGGTAAGAATGTACCGCGGTCCGATAAGAGATCCACCACACCAAAATTCCGTTCGTTTAGAGCCATGCAAGAATATGGCCGCCATCCAAGGCCAACGTCCAGGAAGAGCTTCCTCTCCACCGACTACTCGATACTTACCCGAGTTCCTTACTCCGCATTCTACCGAGAGGAAACAATTTATACGTTGCTATCGCTTTTCTCGTTCGTTTCTACACACACGCGCGCGCACGCACACATACGTTTTACGTTATTTATACGCTCATTAACGTACTATGATCGTTTACCTTCGTCGTCTTGTATGAAATTAGTATCGATAGTGCCGCCGGTGGTTGAAGAACCAAAGAAATTGTTTGAATGGTTCACTGATAAGTCGACAGTGGGGGAGGATACTGGGACGAATTCTGTAGTTAACAGCCCGGGAAGATTCGTCGGCGCAGTCGTAACCGTGGTAGCAGAGACAATGGGGAACAGCGGTATCGGTCGAGGAGTTTGATGTGGTTTCGTCGGACGGATTGGTGGTCGCAATGGTGGATGTACAGCTGATTCGATCCCTGAGGTTGAGATCGTACCGACTATCGGGCTAAAAATTTCAAATCGGTTGAAAGTATCAAAATCATATAAAACAGACAAAACATCTTTATGCGCTAGCATCTGATCGTTCTATTTACCTCGTCCCATTGGTGTCAATTTTATCCGTCGATTGACAACAGACTCCCGGAACGAATAAACTTTTGAAGCATAACGACTGTCTGAGTTTGGTCAAATCTAGCAACAGATGAGGACAATTACTCAAATCTTGACACTTTCCGGGGTAACCGTCTGCCGTGGTGCAGCCGACCGATGATATCACAGATTCTTTTTCCTTATTCTCCTGGTTGATCTCAATCGCGGAAGAAGAAGAGAAGGAGGAGGAAGGAGAGGAGGAGGAGGAGGAAGAGGAGGAACTGCCGGTCGGTATAGGTCGCAAAGGCAAAGCTACTCCTCGAACTAACGGTGCAATGCTATCTGTTACGTTGCGTCCTAAAAACAAGCATGACAGAATCGTGTAAATTCGTTAAAAATATGAGCTTATTTTATTCCAAAATCTTACCTAAAATATTCTTCGAGATAGTGTATATAGCCGATGGTAATTCCTTTGGCGGGTAACTCGAATTCTCCATACCTCTGGTCATATTAACGATGTAACTGCCGACAGTGTTTAAAGCACCCAAAGTTTCGGTGATCGTAACCAATGGATCCGGTTGTTCTCGTTCCTGTTCGACTTTCGCTAACCTTACATAAGGTCTAATGTGCGTGTTCCTCCGAAAAATTGCAGGAGGCGACCTTTGCGAATAACTGCTATCCCATCCATCCGTTTCACTCCATCCTCGCATCGGTATCACAAACTTTTCAGATGATCCGTATCTATTCGATGCTGTATCGTTCACATCGCGTACATGTTATTACAATGCTACATGTATACGCGCGTATGTAAACGAATTCGTATCTGAACGGGTCAATTCGAGATTTCGTTTCTCCCAATATGTATATATGTAGCTTTACATCACATAACAACATGACAGATTTATGATGAGATCCGTTACTTACCGGCATGATAACGATAGTGGGCGATTTGTTCGGTGTATGACCAGGAACTCGTTAACAAACTCCATACTGTGCACAATTCTGAAACATTCGTGTATATCAGCAGATAGCATACAATAGATAGGTAATATTCCGTAAGCATCAATTACAGTAGAATCTATCTTCCTTTTTCTTCTACAAAGAATACTGCAAATTAACAGAAACAGAACTGAAAATAAATTCGCGATTTGACCGATCGATCAATAGTTTTCGTTTTGAAAAATTATTGTCAGACAAAACAGTGACTCATCATCTATCGCCGCGTATCGTATCGTACCGTACTGTACCGCGTTTCAACGAATTAAGATCTAAGATCTAAACGGTGTGATTATCGTAAAACCACCGCATATTTAACGCTAGCGTTATACGCTGCTTTTTTCAAACATAGTATTTGATGACGATGTTAACGTCATTGTATTTGACAATTTCTTAATCACGCTATCCGCTATACAATATAAGCTTGTCGATTAACAGATTGCCCGATTACGTCGATAACCTATTAACACGATTTCTCGAGTTTGAATCGCGAGTCTAAAAGTAAAATCGATAGGAAAAGCGTGTTGGCAGCGTAGAAGAAGAAGGTAACTCGATTCACCGTGAAATCGAATCGGAAGCGTAACGAAGCCATTGGTGAAACTTGTTCAGTTTCGCGAATCCGTTGCGTTCGAATGTTGTATTTTAAAATATTATTGCACCGCTATCAAAACTCTTACTCGGGACTAGATTAGAAAAATCGCTAAAACTCGAGAAAAGTGACTCAAGATTATCGCTTGTAAACGATACGCGCCGCTTCCTTGAAACTTTTTCTCAAGAGAAGGACAAAAGAAAGCGAACGATCAAGCGAACGTTTTTGGAATCATCGGTCTACGCACACGGATTTCATCGATGGTGAAAGTTGCTCGACGAGAAAGTGTGCCTTCCTTCCATTCACTGATTCATCACCAAGCTCGTGCTACACTCTCCTACGATAACACAACCGAGAGAAGAGTTGATCATCCAAGATCGCTGATCATCGTCGTTACTTTCTTCTTATCTCATTAAATATTACACCGTCCTTTTTTCAATTTTATAGTCAACGATACCTTTATCTTCATCGACGAGTACAAAACATCGTAGTGTCATGCATGTATCGATTTTCTATTTAATTTAACATATTACATCGCACGGTATCGTAAAACATTTCCTTGCATATTGTGGCGACGCACGTTATTTTACGCGCCCCTTTTGTTCACATCGTACGAATTGCTCAATAGGAACAGACCTCGATCACTAGCAAATGAGAATTAATGATCCCTGATATAATTTCTAATTTAACACAAGTATCGCGTAGCGTCGTCATCAAACACTGTGTAACTGGGACACGTGAAAATAATTTCAAATTTGTTAGCGTATGAAGAGTCGAGAAGAAAAGTTTAAATTTTGAATAAAGTGGTTTAAAAGTTTTCGCGCGTAAACGTAACGCGATAAAATACGTATCGATGGTCGTGATTTTACCATGCGAATACATATCGTGAAATTCTCGAATGAAGTTCGATCTTTTGCTTTCCAACGTTTTTCTATCGATGATCGGGACATCGTTCGATGTTCGATAAGGAATAAGTATCGTTCAGAAAGTTGAATGACAGCGGGCGCCTACTCCCCCGTTATCATGTTTGAACCACGTACTTAAAGACAGAAAACTTACTCAAAACGGTGGACGACGACATCCTGATCCAGAGAAAACATTCAACCAATCCTTTTTACAGACATTCCACGCCTTTTTATCGTTACCACACTCAACACCCGCGATCGGAAACGCACGTTTAGCTATTTTAACAAAGTTATCGCGTTCGCGAGACTACCGGCGGATTGTTCATCGTCTATCGAGCTCCACCGAGGGGGTTGGAGGGGGACGTGAAAGAGGGGGAGCGGAAATAAGGTAGCGAAAACAAGGAGGGAAAGGATGACATGGTGAAGGAGGAGGTGGCGATGGAGGGGGTGAAGAAGGATCGAAAAAAGGGGGAAGAGGGGCCAACTGAAAAAATTCAAGCAGAGGAAGGAAACCATCGAATCGCACAATCACGATTATACACGATAAACCTTGTTCACGATGACTGACCGTGAAAAGACCTCGACACACTTCGTTCCCGATGGAATTATTCCCTCACTCTCTCCCATTCTCTCGGTCTTTTCTCTTTTCTTCTTTCATGGGAACCGCCATCCATGACTTGTTCGACCGAGGGAAAGTGTTCTTCTCTGTCGTGTATTTTTACTCGTTCTCCTTTTGCTATCTCTCACAATGCAATGACTACACACCAAATACCACCGTATAACGTGAGCAACTCGTTTCAGTTCCGATAAACTGTCCATTTCATGACTTACAGTACGACTGCTGTCATTTTGATTGACATTTCGAAAGTTTCGTGTTTCGAATGCAAGCCGCCGATCAAAAAAAAGTCTCGCGTAGGATAATAGATGATACTAACTGATTATTTGTGTTATTTCAAAACAAATAGTTCTAATATACCATAAATTTATTTATATCGTGATAATTGGCGCTATACTGAAACATTGTATGTGTGCTTCACGTAAGAACCTAAATTTCAATGTCGTCAGATACACTGTTGTCTTGTGGAATTCAATATACAAATTGTTCAGTCATATTCTTACCAGAATATGTACGTATTTCTACAAGGAATTGATCGAAGGTACACGACGTAATTGTTTATAACACTATATGGTATGTCTTATCACTCTAAAAGAATATGTATCTCCAACGATGTAAATGAATGCGCGTCATTGTTTGAAAGAAGTTGCAAATAACAGTCGATACAATATATCTTATAAATGTAATTACGCTGTAGACAAACGAAAATAGTTCGTCCCACTTCGACCGTCTCTTTCTAGATCTCTAAATCGTGGCTATTAACAAATGTACAAAAATCTTTTAAACTTCGGTATTACTCATACGCCTTATACTATAGCGTATGAGTTATATTGTATGTTTACATTTATCGCAATGAATACCACTCAAGTATTTGCTTGCAGCAATAATAGCATAATAGTAATAACAGTAGTTATAACAGCAGTAGCAATAGCAGTAGTACTAGTACTAATAGCAATAGCAATAGACACAGTAATAGTAGAAATACAATTTCCTTTTTCCACTGAGTCACTAGTTCAGAAATTATTCGAGAAAATGATGCCAAATTTTGCATGGATATAGAGTGAACCGAAGAATTCAGAACTTGTTATTAATGACAGATTAGACGAGTATCGGGAGTGAGACATTCGATTTATAAAAAATTTAACTGAAGAGCAGCGACGCGAAGCATCGAAAATCATTTCTAACACATGTATGTACACGTCACTTATCCATGAGAGGAGTTATTTGCAGCTGCTCTACGAATCACAATCAAATGCACATAACTGCTTGCAACTAAAATTTACGCATACGATTAATTACTGAAATATAATGAAGTTTGATTTAATAATCATATAAATAATAATTTAGTGTGCGTGTGCATACGTGAAAGAGCGAGCGCACGCGTGTGTCCAGCGTCAGAAACAGGTGGATATAAAAATTCACCAATTATTCATTACAATGGTACAGATCAACGATACAAGATCAATATTTTCTCATGCTTGGCATAGACGACTTATATGGATCAAAACGATCGTACGAGGGCGCTGTCCCAGGTGCAGTTAATCCCATAGATTGAATAGGTCCACTTTGATACGTTGGTGGTACTGGATGTCGTAATGTGTTTCCCATGCTACTTGAATTACTCCATCTAACATCAATTCAATTTTGTTATCAAGGTCCTTGCTTAGAAAACGTATGTGAATTTATCAAGAAAAAGAAAAGGGATTTGGTTTGTTATGTACCTGTTTACATTATCGGAGGACCTAGAACTCCAACTGGATGGTTCGTTCCGTGGATCTCGGGTCCCACTACTTGGTACGGAATTAAATGATTTTGTAGACGGAGGTCCAGAGTGCCAGCTACTGGTTGTTCGATTGCTTTCAACGTAGCGACTATCACCTGCGCGTGCGTACAAGTATTGGTATGACGTTAATCTTCAATTTAACAATTTTTTTAAACTGTTTAAATCTTTTTGATATACTAACGTGGAGTACTGGAACCTGTAGGTTTGAAGCTTTCACTATATCGTGTATGACTATCCCTAGAACTCCTATGGGTATCTGTTTCAGAACGTCTCACATCACGGTCACGATTGTAAGTGGTTGTACTTGCACGTTCATATCTATACAAAAACGTTTCTACAGTTTGGAAAATCAAACTGCGCATCATATCAAAACATCAAATAATTCTCTCTCTCTATTTTACCTTTCCTTAACTTGTCGAGGGTCGATAGACGTTGCAGTCGTGCCAAGAGTTTCTCGGCGAACGATCACTTCCCTTCCTCGAGATACATCGGAAAAACTATCGGGACGACTACTGCGTGAAGTAAACTCGCTACCACGTTTAAATTCCTTCTTCAACCCTAAATCTTGTGCGGATCTATAATTTGCGTTACGATTTTTTCATATTTTCTTTGCTTCCATTCTCTTATGTTAAGGCAGGGACATATATTAGGAATGACACGTGTGTCTTACCTACTAGATTCGTAGCGGGTAGGTGGTGACGCGTCTAACCGCCTATCTGAGACACGATCCAAAATTTCACCACGACGATCACTTACACGTTCCGGAATGTGTTTTCGACTATGTTCGGTGGCTATTCGCTTCCTATCTGGCTCGACGTACATGTCTCTAGGATCCCTTCTGTCGCTAGAACATCTCTTGATGGACGGCGGGGGCGGAGCACGCCTGCTCTCTTCTAATCGCATCTGTTGCCTTTTCAGTTCCAATCTTTCTCGCTCTAGCTTTTCCCGCTCCAGTTTCTGACGTTCCCGTTCAAGTCGGAGTAATTCGGCTTTCTCCTGCTCAATTCTTTCTCTTTCCCTTCGCAATTTTTCCCGTTCTCTTTCTAATCGTGCAGCTTCTTCTCTTTGCCTACGTTCTACTTCACGTTGCCGCTCCATATCCTCTCTTCTCCTTCGTTCTTCTTCACGAAGCATCCTCTCCCTTTCCCGTAGCCTTTGTCTTTCTCGCTCCTCCTGAAAATACACGTGGCAAGTATTACTCTCTTCCTCGCTTCGTAATTGATCTTTCAATAGCTAATAGAATAATAATAGCTAATAATAATAGCTAATAGCTGGTAGAAAAATATCTTCCTTATCACCGGTAATATAGACTTTTACCCTGATCTTTGCAAATGTCAGCACATCATCACGTCTACGCCGTTCACGGCTGCGGGATCGACTATGAGATCGATGATGATCCCAGGATCGAATTCTCTTCTCGTCGCGTCTTCCTCTCTCGCTCTCCGGTTTCTTGCTAGTGGACTTGGTTGATCGAGAATCGACATCCTTCGACACTTCGTCTTTCTTTTCCTGCACCTCTATCTTTTTATTTTCGATATTCTCATTGCTTTTCTCATCTGATTTTTTCACTGTTGCAGTACATTTAAACGTTCCTTTTACAACACACGTAATATTATTTTACGTAAATTATTTATTATGAAATCACTTACTTGCTTCCGATCCTTTATCCTCAGTTTCTTTCTTCGTTTCCTTATCCTTCCGATCACTGATTTCGTGATTATCCTTTATTTTTTCCTTCTCTTCCTTCTTCTCAGATTTTCCATTCGTGGTATCTCGTTTACGCATATGACTCTGTTGAGTATCGCCTTTGGCCTTTAAAAACAAAATGAGAGAGCACGCCATGAGGAAATGCATGCCAGAAGCTTTAATGGGACTACGGCTTAAAAAAGCTGGAAACTTTCTTTTTTTTTCTTTCTCTTGTTTCATTTACCTTTTCTACAGATATTACACGCCCATGAAGTTCAGTTCTATGCAAATGTTGTATACATTTTGCAGCATCCTCACTGGTGGACATGGTTACGTATCCGTAGCATCTTGCTCCCGGCGTTCTTGCGTTCGTAACCACTTTTGCACCAATCACTTTTCCATATTTTGAGAATATTTGTTTCAAATCTGTCGCACGGGTACTCGAAGACAATCCGGATACCCACAAGTTTCTACTGCTTGCATTAACAGGGCTGACTTGCGTAGTCTTTTTGTCTGCACAACGAATGAAATAATTACAAATAAAAAGTAAAGAAACGTGCCACGTGCTATCATATGAACTATGATAATATCTCGTTAAATTTAATTTGGAAATTCAATTACAATCCTGTAAACAAAATTTAAGAAATCATTTCATAGTTACCTTTATCATCCCTTTTCTGACTCTTATTGCTAGACTCCACGCTGAAAACAATTATTATTTTCATTATGGCTGGCGATTGAACAATCCTCATTACATATGAAAGATAACATATTAGAAATAATGATTTTGTTTGTTTTTATCGAGGCTTAATTAGGTACCTCTGTAACTATGTTAAGCATATAAATTTGGCTAGCAACTTTTACTTTTATAATGATATCGCTATTATTATGACCATCGTCGTCATCGTCATTGTTATCATGATTATTATTATCATCGTTATTATTATCACCAGCGTCATCATTAGCACCATCATCATTGTTAACAATGATAAAGATAACAATAACAACAGCAGCGGCAGCAACAACAACAATAATGGAAACAACAGTAACAGTAGGAATAATTAGATATTTGTTTTAAAGTTCTCTTGTATGTATCGTTGTGATACAATTTGTTACCAGTTTAAAGAAATTACTATGTTTTCATTGCAGTTGAATCCAGTTTTCATCTTTCGTGAGTAACGAAAGTATGTCCGTGCGGTAAATATATTTGTATTATTGCGTATCCCTCTTACACAAGCTTTCCAAAAATGGGGCATCTCCTTCGTAGTTCTTCCGAGTAGGCTTGGCACTTCTTTGCAACTTGCAACAAGTATCGACACACATGTAATATATAGTAGTAGTGTCTTCGGTGAATGATATGATTGCTTGATGTCGCGTTAAGGCTTAAGCGGGATCAGTCGATTGTATGATTTATCTCGAGATGCTAATATATCTTGCTACCATGCTCGACGAAACTGCTGTTTGTTTAATAAACGAATATCTTCATCAGAGAGGGAAGAGGTAGCATATGAAATCGCTTTCATTGGTAATTGTAGATCGTGTAACACAGCATCGAAAAATATTCGTTTATGATTAGGAGCGGTTTATATAGGACTTGATTTGGTTAAGTTTGCTAGCCAATTTCTCGATTTCTTAACATACTTTCCAGAGTTAAGAATTATAGCCTAAACATACGAGATTGGAAAGGAACTTCGTATGCGATTGAAAAAAAGGGAATAAAGTAATCTTGCGTGCGATTGTGACGAATAATTCAGCTTGGAAATCCATCGTTCGACAGTATATTATCCTGATGGTATTTTATGCGGCGGAAGATCATCGCTAGCATAGAGTTGTGTGACATTTCGTTGTCGTACCACTGTGAACCGTTTAGCAATGAGAGACCAACCTCTTGCTTCCGTCTCCACCACTGTCCTGCTTGCTCTTCGTCCCGATGTTTCCACCCGATGTTGTCCCTTCCTTGTTGTTGGCACCGGCTTCTGCTCTACTGCTCCCTTTAGACTCTCCCTTCTTGTTTTCTTCCACTTTCTTCTTCTCTCCTCCATCTGCAGAGACAATCAAGGTAGCATAGTCACTTTCTGCGAAGCCAGATTTCTTCTCCCTCCCTAACACTCCTGCTGCTTAGTGGCCTGTATTTCCTGCATGGAATTTTCCCGAACCACTAACAGATTGCGGAGCAAATTATGATGAAGATCGCATGATTGCAATATCACAAATTCGCTCTTCAATGGTATAATCCATAGCGACCCTACTTTATCTTTGTTTTCTTTCGATTTTCTAATAACTTAAAGTTACCTTTGTACCTTTACACGAAATGGACTCTGAACCAAAGCCTAAATTAAAAGAAAAATTTCGGGAAACCTAGAGGTAATGCGGGAAAGATGAAAGGAGAGTAGAAGGAAAAGGAGAAAAAAAAAGCTGAAAAGGTTGAAAAATGGAACACATACGCGCGCGTGCGCACGTAAAAGGTTATGTCAATAACTATCATTTTTGCGAGAGCAAAATATCTGCATGTTAAAATAACATGCGATAATTTTAAGTCAATAGTTTCGAGGCATTGATTTTTCCGGCGTGATAAATAACGATGCATCATCAACCACATACTGGGAAGAGTTTTGACTTGACATACTCTTGAGTCTTCTTGTATCCACACAATTCGGAGACCAAACGATCCAACGATGCTCTATGTGGTTAGGTAGAATTAAATGTAACTTTATATCAAACTCTAACTTTAACTAACTTATAGACTAGCACTTATGGGGTAAACTTGTGGAACATAATATCAACATTAACTTTGTTGATATTAAACTGCGCGCAAGAACGTTGGCGGATGTACGTTTCATTTCGGTTGAAACCTTGTTGATCATCGTGCCATGATACATTGCTGGTATATTACTGCTGCCATGTCCACATGACAAATGGGTGTGCATCCATTCCTGCACGTGTGCTTGATTGCAAATATGAAGCTCGAAGATCGGATGTAAAATGAAGCATGAAGAGTAACTTTGTTGACAAATTCAGCGCGCTCGTAATTCTGAATAGGTGAGGGTTTACACGTAGATAAACATGTCCCTTGGTCTTGATGCCATATACTTAAGTAACTTACTCGTGACCATCGACAATAGTAGCGCTATATTTATTACTTGAAATCTTAGACTATTCATACATACATATACATATAAATAGATATGTGTATATGTATGTATATATGTATATACATATATGTACATATATACGTGAAGTTCAATACGTGATAAAACTTACCCTTATGCCTCTCGTGAGATTCTGTCTGAAACATACAACATAAAATACACAATTACTTTCGTTTGTTTCTTCTTTTGTCCTATTCCTACCTCTCCCTTCTTTAAATGTTAAAATCATGACTTAATTAAATTCGTTACCTCCTCCGCAAGGAGATTTTCTTCATCTTCGCCGATAGTTAGATTGATGGAATCTTCATTGTCGATACCATTAGCCTCAACGGTCGAAATTGAATTAGTTGTGGTTTGATTTGCTATAGTAGCTATATCAGATTCTACTTTTTTATCAGTGGTCTGTGTATTTTCAATTGAATTTTTATTCAAATGATTTTTAAGTTCCTGCTTGAGTTCCATTTCCTTATTAACATTATTTTGAACTTCATTTTGTGCTTCCTAGAATAATTGTCCTTTTATTTTATAATTCATAAAATAAACATATTGACTACACTTACTTCTGTCTTTAATGCTGTTGTATCCTCTTCTACAATAGGCTTTGTTTCTACTTTGACCTTTACTTCATTAGTATCCAATATCTCCATACTTTCTTCTTTCTGGTTTTCTAATGTATCAACAGATTCCTCTTGATTTGTTATACCCGTTACTAAAATCGAAAAGGAAATATAGATAGTTTGAACAAATGACATTAAATTTGTTTCTCAGAAGACAAAATAACATACCACTGTTCTTCCTTGGGCTAACTTTGGATAATCCACCGCAAGGTACAATCAAGTATTCATCAGGATCTTGACCTTCATCTGTTATGGCCTTTATATATCAACATAATAATGATATTAACTTAATTATAATAACAATAACAATTTAAAATATACAAGCTTTCTGGATTAAGAATTCTAATTTTATTAGCTAACTGTAATTCGAGGATAAAATTTGTATTTTAAAAAGGTAATATTACAATGGTTATTTAACGAAATTAATTCTTTGTGATCATATACATAGATTACTACTGAAATAAACTATTGCTGATATCAAGAGGGTTAAAATGGCGATAAAATAACGAGTAATACTATTAACGAAATCTTAATAAGCAGTATGAGAGGTAAGAAAATTTACTTTGGAGAGACGCTCGAGAAGTGCAGCTTTATTGCCAGTTTTGTCTAGCCCGCGTCGTTCAAGTTCTGTTTTTAGATCTATAACTCGCAGTTCAGTGAGCTTTTTTCCTTCAACTTCGGCCATTATTCTTATACAAAAAGATCCGACAAAAGGCACGCTTATGCTTTCGATTTTATCGTTCTTGTACGTATAAGTTTATAAACGAATTATTGTACATGAACTCACTAGGATAATAAAAGTACGATAGACAAAAAGAACAATTAATTGATTTCTCAGAATCACGAAGAAGATGTTACGACCACACACTGCGATACGAACTATCCATCGTCGTCGCCATTTAACGGAAATGACCGGAAGTAATTCTCGCATAAAATGAATAGGATGACCAATCTAAAAAATCAAGAATGCGTTTCATACGATTATTACTAGAATAAATTTTACTATACAAAATTTCATGATTCGAATTAGAAATTATGTGACATTGAATATGACAAAAAGAATAATATTTTCTAAATCTACATATGTATGTAGGGTCGATACTTATGAACGAATTGGATAAAGTAGATAGTAAGAACGTTGGTTAGTCTACCAATCAAAGATTCCTTACACTAGTTACAATATTGAAAATGAGAAATATCATAAAGGACCAAATTATACGCAATTATGTTTACATTTATATGTAAAACAAAATTGAATTGATTGAAATGTTAAAAATTCAATTACTTTCTACTTTATACATCAAAAGACCTAGAACTTGTTAGGCGTTGTTAGAATTTCTACGCTCTTGAAGCTGGCTGTATATACTCCGTATTACTCACGTATCTTGTTAACTTTGCTATCTTTAATCAAAAATGTGTATATGATGTATTGATTTGCATGTTATATTTAAGGAGAATACGCTCGTTTGACATTATATATGTGAAAAGTTATAGATTTAAACGGCATATCTTTTACATTCATTCGTCATTATGCCTGTAAGTAACATGTTTTAATGTAATATTGAACATTACACATACGATTGGTAGGATATTTTTACTAACACTTACTTTTACCTTAGATTTTCTATATGTACGTACATTTTATTCTTATCAAATTTATTATAGTATTATAAGGACATGTCAGTTGTTTTCTATTATAGGCATATCATTCAAGTTTTATCGAAAATAATGGAAATGTCGGTAATATGGCACTTTTGCCAGTTAGAACGCATTTTAGGGGCCCTGCACCTCCCTTCAACAATAAAGATCTAGATATAATTGATGAAGCATTGTATTTCTTTAAGGCAAATGTCTTCTTTAGGACATATGAAATTAAGGTATTAATTTTATCTTTATTTGGAGTTAAATTTATATTTGAAAAGCATTAAGAATTGTGTCATTTTAGAGCGAAGCTGATAGAGTGCTAATTTATATTACATTATATATAACAGAGTGCTTGAAAAGATTACAGAAGTGTGCAACTCAAGCTCAAGCAACAAATGAAATGTATTCTCTTGCTATTTCAAAATTTGACATCCCTGGTGATCCTGGTTTTCCTTTGAATTCTGTATATGCAAAACCAAGTAATCCCGTAGAAGCAGGTAATATGCATATTGCATTAATTTTTTTTACCAAAAAGTTTGCAGGTATTAAATTAAAAAAACTGTTTCTTTTTTCACAGATACTATGAGGCAATATTTACAACAGATAAGACAAGAAACAGGTGTTAGGCTTGTAGAAAAGGTATATGGTGAAGATGGTAAACCAAGCAAATGGTGGTTATGTTTTGCAAAGAAAAAGTTCATGGATAAGTCATTGTCTGGTCCTGGACAATAAAATATATTTTTTAACACTATTTTTAGATTATATGTATAATGGATAAATACAGAAATTTATTGCCCAGAATTATATGAGTTTCAATATACCATCAAAATAAAAAAAATTTGAATCTTGTACATATAACTAAATCGAATGTAGGAAAAAAATATAACTGAGTCTCAAGCAGCGCGATCGCACTGTTTAGATTTTATGTCGAAAAGTGTCAGTACATTTGAACGCTACAAACAACTGACGGTTCATTGTTATCTTTTCTATTCAAACGGATAATGTAACATAAAATGACCCATTAGGAAAGAAACATTTATTTCGTACAAGATATACCATAATATTGATACAAATATTTCTAACATATCAATGAAATGATGTATCGTATACACGTGAAGATCATCATTGGAAACATTTAAGAAACTTATCGTTTTCTGCGAAGTGACAAGGAGTTTCTTCTCAACCATGCTGCGCGACGAGAACCACCGATAGTTTGTGAGTAACGATGTCCTTTGCCTAAACCTCGCGAACTTCTGCCCGCTGATGTCTTTCCACGAAGTTCACGATGCTTATGTACAGCATTACATACCCAGTTAACTTTTGGATCATTACGAATTGCCTGAAATATAATCGAATATTAATAATACATTTCTTACAACTGTATTGTAAAATTCTTTTATTGTATTTATTCACTCAGACATCCAAGGAAGATGAAAAATCATAATATTTCAGTAATATATAGCAATATCATCATATTTCATTAAAATATGTGTATAAATTATTCAAATATTATGAAAATTACCTTATGTGCTGGATCAATCAGGATAACTTCATAATATTTATACGAAGAATCCTGAGCTACCCAATAACTGTTTAAAACTCGAAGACCGCCACAACGGCGACCAACACGTTCCTGAAGATAATTGAATCACAAAATTTTATTTGCCTATATGTAAAGTGGCATTTCAATTGTTATGAACTTACCTCAGCAACAGACTGTAATTTTCTAGTAGGTTTCAGCTGATTAACGCCATGACTTTTTGGCTTTCCATAAGTTGCACCTTTGGGAACAGGACGTTTACGACCACCTCTTCTTACACGAATTCTAAATATGACAAAACCTGCGTATTGATAGTAAAATTCTCATGTGCATTATATTACATATATCTAAATTCTATATAGTTTAAATTATAAAGAAAACAATGTCAGTATATACAAATCACCATGTAATTGTAAGAGTGGTGCATGTATATCTCATCATCTGTACTTTTCAAACACCTAATATTTTACATGTAAAAATGAAAATAATGATAAAAAAAAATAATAAATGTAAGAACTAAAATTATACAATTAATGTAGATTAATGTAATGTAACTAGTTTGATTTGAAAATGCTAAAATTTAGTGGAGTTTGTCATTTTATATTTCTTATTAAAAAACTATGATTTATACCTTGTTTAGCTTTGTAACCCAAACGACGTGCTTTATCGGGTCTAGATGGTCTGGGGGCACGATGCATTTTAGTCAACTGACGATATTGCCAACATCTGACACGAAGCAAGAATCGAAGCACATCGCTTTGCTTCTTGCGATACAGCTCTTGCATATATTTATATGCACCCATTGTGGAACCCTGAGAAAAAACAATACAGATATAAATATAATCATAACTGAAAAAGCGTACAATTAAACTTAATCTAAAGAAGCATCAACAATAATTAAAATCAGAATATCTAGAAATAAAAGGAAACGAGGCATGAGGTAAATAAAAAGGTTAATTTCTTTGACACAATAAATATAACATTCTCGTGAGAATAACGAATAAAATCATAAGAACATTTTGTACGAGTACGCTTGACAATAAATCTCTTCCATGAGCGATATAGAAATATGGTTGGATTCTTGAGATATAACACGATTTCAAGCACGTAACACTCACCGTCAACAATGGAAATAGAAGGAAGGAAATATAACCTTTCCAGCGTCGACGTATTAAGCCATTGTATACCAAGTATTGAAGATAGTATGCTCGATGCTACAAGTATCACGGAGACATCTATAGGAGGGAAAAAGCAACAAATTTTTGTTTCATCCACCAATAAAGTAAGAAAAAGATAAAGGAAACCATCAGAATAGTTATCGGACTATACTCGCACAGTGTAGAAAAAACTTAATAATTGAGGCACAAATGCATTCGAAATATTCAAATTGAAGTTAGGAAGTTTAAGGTGATTCTAATGCACATTTAAATATGTAGATAAATTCAGTAAGATGAATAAAACGATCGAATAAAGTAATTAAATTTCGAAAATGACAATTTTTAGCAAATATTTCTCTTTCTTTCTTTTTTAAGCTTTCCTTTCTGTTAAAATGACACTATTGTCAAGAGCATCAGATTGATTTGTTCGAAGTTGAACGTTTAAAAGAAATGAGAAAGATTTGATTTTCGACCTGCGATCAATCGTCAAGATAAATTAAAAGTTACAATGGGAAATGTAGGAGGATGCTCGATGATACGATGAAAGTACAAAACCAGTTATGAAAATATTAGACCGTACAGACAGTTCCATTATCGAGCGACCTGGTGACCTCTTGTCGAGGAATTGATTATTTCAGGAGAGGTAGCACGAATAAGTGGTAGTTAAGGAGACGTAGTCCGCGATGGATAGTCGCTCAGACAGTATAAAAGATCCGATTTATTATCCATCGATGCAAGAAGTCGTAGAAGGAAACGAAACGGCAACGGAAACCGAAACGACCGACAAAAGAAGCAGAAGTTCCGCTGGTAGTCAAGAACTTGGTCTGGAAGAGAATAACGCGTTGAAAGTGCCGCGCAAATTTATCACGAACTGGCGACAAGCTTGTGATCGTACACGCGACAGAACGAAAGATTTGTTGAAGAGATGGCGAACTGTTTCGACTAATGTCGATGAAATCGTTAATGATCCTGTTTCCAATAAACAATTGGAACATCCTAGTTGGAGCGTACACGTTTGGAGTAAGATTTTGTCATTTTTGTTCACGAAGTTTAAAACGTTAGATATAACAATAGAACTTAAAATACGGTAGATCAGATTTGAATGGATAAAATAAAGGCGGTAAAAACATAGAGAAACACAGATAATATTTTTAGTACATACATATGTAGGTATATTACAAGTATCCATACACAAAACATGCACTAGTATATGTGTTTATAGTTAACACTATTATTATCAGAATATCGTTTTATATTAACCAAACATTTTTCCTTTTCTTTTGTTTTCTTCTTTGTTTTCTCTTTGCATTTTCGGTAAAACAGCAACATGGGTGAGTCGATATCCGAGCGACGAAAATTTGATCGCTATAGAAGAAGCCAAGAAGGGAGGAAAGTTAAAGGATTTAGCGCCCATTCAACGCGACAAGTTTTCACATTTTTTCATTTATCTTTTGGATCACGATAGAGATGGTTTCATTAATCGAAAAGATTTTCGAATGCTTTCAGAGGTATATGTATCTACAAATAGACATGTTTGTCTAATATTGTTATATTATCGAAAGATTTATGTTAATATTTCAATATTTTTGAAAGCGACTGAGAAGATTCGCAGATTGGTCATGGAACGGGCCCGAATACTTACGATTAATAGAGGCCGAACAAGGACTAGCGGACTTAATCTTTCAAGAGAAAAAGAAGGAAGGTGACAAAGAAAAGATCAGCCTGGAGGAATGGTTATGTTGGTGGGCGCGCGTTGTCGCACCAGCAGGAGGCGCATCTTACAATGACATTCCATTTTGGTTAAAAATTTTGCCACGAATATTTTTTCTTGCTATCAATAGTTCAGTGAATGGGGTGATTTCGAAGAAAGAGCTTGGCTCGTTTTACGGATCAGTCGTTGGCCTAGACTCGGACAGGATCTCCAAATGTCTGGATATGGCATATAATTCTGTGACGTCGGTAATAAGCTATACTCTATTGTACTATATTATACTATACTGTACTATACTATACTATACTATAAAGAAATGCTACACTATACTACATATATGATAGACATTTTTTTACGGTTGATATTATTGTTAAGATTAGCATACGTGAAAATATAGGAGGATAGAAGGAAATTATGCGTAATAAGAAGAAAAAATGAAGAGTGCATGAGAGAGAGTGGGAAAGGGTTTGATGTTTGATGATGAAGGGAAGGGAATAAAATAGTGAGATTGCAGGCAAGGGCAATATTAAAACAATTAATTTTTGCATTTTCTTTAGAACGGAGACCATCGTCTCGGTTGGCCACAGTACCAACTCGTATTCGCCAACTTTTTATTCGGTCGCGGTCCATTCGGACCAGGAGAACATTTTCTCGGTATGACAGATTCCTGCTTAATTCGGGGCAATAATGTACCATTTCCGATCGATTATTCTGCGATGAATACACCAAAAGATAAGTTGGAAGTATACAGACCGCATTGTAGAAGTGCTCGACGTAGCGTGGTAGTTTGAGAAATAGCCACGCAGGTAAAATAGCCGGTAATCACTATAGAAGTGATAACGAGTGCCAGATACGAACAAGCGTCAGTGACGTGTTTTAACAAGGGTCGCTTAGAAAACTATTTTATGCAAAAATATATTAATATATTCAGAGCATCTGATATTTTATTCCCTAATATACAGATGAATTAGTTCATACATATTGCCTACATATATGGTCAGAAAGTATTTGGCAATCGTTTCATTTGTTTCTTAAACTGTGTGAAAGCATTAATCGATACGTTAATAAAATACGTTAAATGGAATTTGTTGTGAATGAGAAAAATATATATAACGATGCAAAGGAAATAACGATGAATCGAACATGAATCGATTTCGCATATTGATAGAAATAAAGTGTAACGCAACGCAACGCAATATACGATCCGATATATAAATGCAGCATTTCCTGATTCTTGCACCTTTCCTTAAATAGTTTTCGCCCATACTGCTACTACAAACGACTCGATATCACACTCATTAGTTCCTCTTTGAATTCGAAACAAACCGGTCTCGCCCCATTGCTGACCCCAAGAGTTAACGACCAACTGGAGGGAAAAATTCGTTACGTATTATTTATCAGTACGTAATCGTGAATCGCTTCAATGTATGAATAGATAAATAGATAGAAGAATTAGAGAAACCTTACCCAATATTTGATTGGCAAGTTGTAATGACGATGCGCGGACGTATCTTCTCCCCATCCGATAATCCTAACCGAATGATAGCCAAATGCATAGTGCTCGGATGTTGCTGTGTGTTTATATATCCCAGATTCGTAAGAGAAAAAGTCTTGATAAACTTTCATGGTAGCTAAAAGTATTGCCGTCGTTAGATTTCATAGACCTCTTTGTTAGGTGTTTGCGAATAAAGAAAAAGTGTCGGATTGACAAGAAATCACTTACCTTGCACTGGTCCAGATGTTAAAATTTCGTACATGATATCGGTTTCGTTGCCTAACCGATAAGCCGGCCCGACTTTATATAATTCTGTTCGAAGTGGATTTATCGGAGGACGACAACCAGCAGTCTTCAAGTCTGTTCTCTTTCGCAACTTGCATTGCACGTTCGTCCCTTCCCATGGATAACAGTCTTCGTCGACTAGGCTAAAAAGTGAAATCACAGAAGAAAAAAAAAAGATAAAAATCAGGTAGCCGAGTAGCTATAGCATTATCATCACAGGCTGAATCGAAAGCGAATTGAACGTAGTATGTGTAGGTAGAATTGCAAAAAGATTGATGCATAAAAAACATAGCGTAACGATGATTTAACCAAGAATTACCCGAATTTTCGCATGTACTGCCAGGCTCTGTCCAAATAGCCGCCGCTGCAAGCATGCTGTCCTCTGTTGTTACACGAGAGTAAATGCTGTGCGCTGAGGAGAACGCTATCGGCTCCCTTACTCATCAAGGCAAATCTGTCTGAAGCGACGCGTGCGGCAGAAATCGCCCAGGATGCGCCGCACCAACCTTGATCGTCTATGTCCGAGATCTCTCTAGGCCAACGAGTCCTGGCGTCGAACTCTCGTGGTAGGGACTCCGGATCGTAAATTCGTCGTACGGAATTCATTCTGTAAACCTTGATTGTCCGATGGACGCAACGGTTGATCAAAATTGCTTAAATTGAGAGGATTCGGAATCGAATCGAATCGAAATTGCCGAAGTAAATATCTGAGAAATTTACGCTTCTTACCGATCGTGACGGATTTAAAGTACCCAAGCGTAGTTTCACACCTTCGTCTAACGTTCTACCCCAAAACTCGGAGTAATTTCGTGCCCTCCAACTCAAATCCTGTGAGTTGATCTCGTCTATTAGTTCTGGGTTTTGCAAGCATCGATGTTGTTCGCAAAATACTTCAGTGTCTCTACCCATTACTGTACATTTGCTGAAAGATCGTACATGTATCGTTGATAAGTTTACCGAAAGCAAGCATGTAAATCTATTGAGCGTTTGCGATATATAAAATAAATATACCATATATTGCAATTGATTGTAAATGTTTGATCTTGGTTGTAATATTTCCCCTGGAAATAGCAACCTGAAACAAGCGATTGTCTATGAATAGATTTGTCTCGCTGGAAAGGATCTTCGAGTAGACTTTTGTCAGTTACGAACGTCTTGTTTCTTGCGGTGGTGGTTGAGTGATGTTGGGTTCGATTCCTTTGCAGTGACTCCAATAATCTGGACAGCAATCTTCTTGCCCCTCTCGGTTGCAAAAATCATCGCAGTAACAAACGGTACTGAGAATCGGAGTACTACACTCGTCCTGACGACCTAGACAACAATCGCCTAGTGGATACCATTTGGCGCAATACGGACCTGCCGGCAAGTCAAAAAAATCGGGTATCCCGTTCACGATCGACACCACAGCCAGAAGAAAAGTACCGCACGCTAAGCCTTCCCAGGATCGCATCTTCCACGCGTTCGTCGTTTCCTGCAATCGATTCAACGTTCACATCTGTAGCGGCATTTCTGTGCTGGTCTTATCTATCCTTATGACTACTTTTCATCCTCGATGACAAAAAAAAACGACTTACTTAAACGGAAAATAATGATCGATATTTTGATCGATTTCGATCTCAACGGTACTAAATTGTGTAAAATACAAGTAGGAATCTCTCGTTCTCGTTATCTTTCTTGTTTTCGTTTTCGTACGTAGCCTTCTGCATTATTGGGTCAGGTCCATGGGACTAGACAGCAATTGGCAGTGATTAACGATTGCAATACCAACTATACGCAAAACCATCGGATCTCTTTTTGGAACCGTTTCAAACGTTCTCTCTTCCTTCCTCGTTAAATGTCATGCGCGAGTATTCTCTGTTTCACGAACGGGATAGAAGTGGGCCGCGATTTGACCGTGAAACAGTGAAACGAAAAATCGCGCGATTTGGTCGCATTTATTAGATAACGATGACAATAGTTGACGGCAATAAGACGGATCGTCAAACGCATGCAACGATCAAGCGTTTGTGGACGCTTGTTATCGAACGCAGTTTATTGCATTATAATATTAATGGAATTTACCAGACTGGAACGTGTCATGTTTTACGTTTATTTCCTTTCATATACATAGGCATATCATCATTAGCGATTGTTCGAGCGTTCGAAATTTTCGGAGCACAAAATAATACACATTTCGCGTAAAAAAGTTTCGAGCCTTCGAAGCGAATTCTACTTATAACTTCTACTTTACGTTGTATATCGAATAGATACGCACGAGTCGACCATCGCATCGTCGATCTTGACCCGTTTTTAGTTTCATTAGAAACAGACTGAGAATGACAAGTATCTGACCGAGAATAAGCGGTTCACGTAATTTGAAAATTAAGGGCAATTCTACTTGAATATCGCGATTTCAGCTTTGCACTCGAAAAGATGTCGCTTTTCGCTCTTCGATTTAATAATATTCGATATGTAAACATAAACGTATACCGTCATGACCGATCTCATATGTAACTATGAAAACGTGCGTGACGCATAATAGTACGCCTAACGTTTTATCGGACGTACCATACGCTCGCGTTGAACATTCTATTATTCAATGAATGCAGTCAATGGAAAAGTATGCAACCTCTCATGGATGACAACAACGATGACGACTAAAACGAACGCATTGACAAAAAATTCGTTGTGGTGAATCAAAGAAATGTCCCGATCGTATTCAACTTGATACAGCATACGCGATTCATTCAATTGGGTATTGATTGACATGATAGGTAATCTCATAAACGAAGATGATCTTGTCCATTATTTAGTTTCAAGCGATTATGCATCGTGTTGAACGCAACGTGTCAATGTATGTGTGATCATTCGTTTCCGATAAACCTTGGCTTTTGGTCATATCATATCGGAAACGTGCGTAACGTAACGTTTTATACCTATACATGTACAATATATACACACGTATAATGATACAAAGAAGAAGCAAGATGATACGTATAAGAATTGCTCGAATTATTCGAATATCGCGTAACGCGGGAAAAACGATCGGGAAAAATCGCGCGGAAATGACATGTCACAGCATGTTAATTTTATCAACGGTCGTTAAATTTTCCCACCGAAAAAGATCGAAAGAATTAGAAAAGTAAGCGGTATATAATTATAGTGACTCGTATGCGATCGGAGGCTATTTTAAAAATAACTCAATTGACGAAAATCGAGGTTAAAGAAAGAGGTTAATGGGCACCGTATATTTTTACACGAATTTCAACGTTACAGGGTGCAAAGATTATTTTACCGATAAAACAAACGAACGTAAGTTCCATCGATGTGATCTCATATGTCGGCAAATTTATCATTTGATATTCTTTCAGACATTTATTCGATATTTTCTTCAGGCTTATATGCGCGTATCGCCCTCGATTCAACAGATTTTTCTTTATCGGACGATCAACTTTCCGTTGATTTGGACGCGCAATCCCTTCTTGAAATAATACCTCGTGAAATACGAATCGATTCCCCCTCTTTTTATCTCATCATTTTTCCCCCATCAAAGCACTAGGTTCGCAAGCATTGCGCTTCTTTAAGATTTATATTAAACATGATCCGTTTAACGTTGCTAAAATTAAACCAAGTTTTACTTTCCAAATTATTCTCTTTCCTCCTCTTCCACCTATCCTCCTCCTACCTCTTCCGACCCTCAATCTCAAACGTCTCTTTCTCTCCCGATTATTTTTTCTTTTCCTTTTTTCTCTTCTTCTTCTTCATCATCTTCTTCCTCTTCTCCTTCATTTAATCTGTTTATCGTAAGACGTGCCAATGCTTATACGTGATCTTTCAAATTGTTGACGCTAAAAATAACGCGAACGTCATATTAAAGCGTAGGTATGTGCCCATTGTCCCAAATTCCGATCGTTCTCTTTACGTTATGTATTTGGGGTAAAAGTTGTGTGATCGCAGTTATCGATAATATAGTTTCGGTGCACGATATTATCAGTTTGTCGGAACATCCATGCATATGTCAAGAATTATGTGCAAATCGGTGCTTGCTCCTCTACTGTTGAAAAATAGTAACTCGATTGCTTCTAAATTATTTGAAATTATTCACTTTATATCCATGTATATACACGCATATAAGTACGCACGCAACGTGAATGAGATAATGCTTAAACGTGAATGACAACAGTACAATTTTCGCATTCATGACAGGTACGTTTGTTTAAAAACGTGCGTCGAATCATTAGCGATATAACGTTACGCAATAAGATGTTGGCACATTGTATATACAAGATGTTTCGTTCCACTGATCATTCAAAATCGTTTGACTTTTCATCTATACAAATTTTGTTTGAGCTCAACTGTCCCAATTTTACAATGGAATTGCACACCAAGCAGTCGCTTGGGCGAATATATAATTATAATTTTCCGAAATCACGATGTAAACGATAATTTTCATTAGCACGAACAATTTGAATCCACGATCATGAGTCGAGATAAATGCAATTGAAATATCGATGATAAGATAATCAGCAAAAAGCAAATTACGTTTTACTGATATTTGGGTAATTACACGACGATCGTCAAATGTTTTGTAGCAAAGTTTCACTTACTCGTGGTCAGAAGAGATTTTCTGATCCGAAGGAACAGCAAACTTCTTGGACTTGTTTTTGCAATATCAACAAGCATCTGCTTTGTGGTACTCAGCAGTAGTAGACGCCTGTGAGAAACGGTCCCGATACACGTTTAAAAATTTTTTATCGTTTTATAGTAAAACCAACGACAGATGTTTGAAAGAAAGAAGGAGCGAAGGAAGGAATAGTAGGAGGGAAATAAGGAAGGAAGGAAAGGAAAAAGGAAGGGAAGAAGGAAGGAAGGTAGGAAGAAAGGACGATTAGAGGAATGAGAGTAAGGAAACTATGGAGAAATTAGAATGATACAAAAATTGGCTGTTTTCAAAGGAGAAAGGTAAAGTAGGTTTGGATGTCGGTGCAAATCTGGCGAACGCGAGTCGTAAGCCGAATTCAAAGTTACGCGGACTTGCGATTGGAAACAATTGGAGAAGATCGGTCGGTGCTGGCGGCTCGAAAGCGAGAGCTTAACTGGCCCGCGAATACGCTAGGTAAACGCGAACTAAATGCCTAGTCAGCCCGTGACTGCGTACCACGGTATATCGCGATTCGGTTTCCTCTTGATCATTTACTGGATCTCCTTGTGACTTCTTCCCCGAAGATTCGTCATTGCTTGAATATTCAAAGGTCTCCGATTAAACTCATTGGTGAACAACACTCGTACGTGATCGTCGTAAATATCACGCGACTCTATTTTATTCGATTAGATTCAATAATTCGATTCGCTATGAGTACATCCAAGTCAAACAGTTTCTTAAACGAATAACATTCAAGTTCAAAATATACAGCTACGCTTCTAATATGCGAAATTATCCTCTTTTTCGGACCGATCAATTTCTTATTCTTAATTATTTTTAGAGGAAAAGTCGTATCTAACTTTTTACAGAAGATACACAAAATAAAAGAAATACCACGATTCTTAATCGTGTGCATAAAACAACAAGAACCAAAAAAAAAAAAGAAACGAACACCAATTCAGGGCTCGTCCGGGATTTGAACCCGGGACCTCTCGCACCCTAAGCGAGAATCATACCCCTAGACCAACGAGCCACTTGTACACCTATACTTAAACCTCTGTAATATTTTACATAAAATTACACGATCGTATATAAAAATATAAATATAATACGCGACATTAGCTTTATAACGTGATAATAAATCATTATATATATAACAATTTATATACATGTAAAATGTCTATGAGCTTTAATTACGATGTGGAATGTCGTAATACATTTTAAGGAATTAAAATACTTAATTGTCATTAATAATATTAAATATATTAAATTATATTATTTTGATTTGTTTAAATAGTATTTTTTAAATACGTAGGGATCAATTGGGCGCCGTGGCTTAGTTGGTTAAAGCGCCTGTCTAGTAAACAGGAGATCGAGGGTTCGAATCCCTCCGGGGCCTTTGGTGTTCCTTAGATATCATTTTTTTTTAATATACACCGTATTTTAATAATATTATTTATGATACGATGGTATGTTTGTGTCGTTTTCTTTCCTACTATCTAGTTTTTTTCTATTTATAGATTTACATATACATGGTCGTTGTATCTATAAACAAGAGTTCGATTCCATGTGCAATGCCATTTAAAAATCGAAAAAGTAAATATTATTCCGTGAAATAAATCGATCGTCGATTTCCTTACATTTTGTTACATTTTTCGATACATTTTTGGTCACACTTTGGTTTATGAAGTACCGGTTTCTGGTTTCCGATTACGAAGGATTATCTACCCTTTGATAGACTACCGGTATTTCGCCATACGAAGATTGAGTGATCGATATCGAGAAAGTGTTCCATGGCAACGTAATACATATGTATGTAGTAAGCGGATGAGAGGACAGTGTATGATCGGCTATCAGTAGCTCTCGTCGTGGTGCCTGTAGCAATGATCGCGTGCCGTGTGCGTTTTAGTAAGAAAATAGAATAAGATGGGAAATACAGAGAGCAATGTAGCTAGCGGAGTAAAGAAACAAACGGACGCATCTTCCATCTTGCTTTACAAATTAGTCGACATGAAAGGTAAGTTGAATCATAAACAAGAACGATGAAAGCGAAACAAACGTCTTTTTAATCTTGTGTAGGAGGTGGTTTATTGGTAGATATGATGAAAAGGGCAACGCAAACTAAACAGTACGCGGAATTGGACCATGCTCTAAGAACGAAAGTAGAACCGTATTTATACAATAAGGGTAGAGGTAAATGGATTCCAATCGAAAAGTTGGTTTTGCTGCGAAACAAGGATCGTCCGAAGCACAAAATGGTAGAACGATGTACATTTAGATATCAAACGATATAGATGAGTAATTAGCTTGAACGTCTTTTTATGAAAGTTTTTTTATTATAATCGATCGATTACGTAACAGCTTCCACCTTTGAGATCTATGGAGAATCCTGCCGATTACGATATAGACAAAGATATGCAAAATGAGGATGAATTGGACGAGACAAAAATAGGTAAACGATCGATAAAGACAATAGAGATATAAGATTTTAATGCATGTAACTATCTCTTTCGATTTAATAGATAAAAGCAAGTACAGACTAGTATGCTGGAGCTTAGGCGAAAGAGGAGCAGTCGGCGAAACGATTTTACACTTATGTATGTTACACTCGACTGCTATTCACATTGATCTAGCTAAACGTTTGTTACGTTTTTATCCTAAGCTTATCAACGACGTGTATATCAGTGATGAATATTACGGTTAGTAAGTATAATAAACGCGGTGAACACGATGTAAACGAATAAATTCATTTCTTTTTCTTCAGAACGCATCGTAAATTCATCTGCTCGGTTGTTCTTGATAGGTGAGACCGCATTACACATCGCGATAGTAAATGAAGATCCAGCATTGGTAAAATTCCTTTTGGACAGCGGTGCGGACGTACACGAAAGATGCGTGGGGAACTTTATGTGTCCGGAGGATCAAAAAGCGTCGAGATCGGACAGCCTAGATCACGAATGGGTTTGCGTAACTCTGGAAACGAATTATAGCGGGTAAAGTAGATTTACTCGAGTGGAATACAAATGTCGAGTGACTTTCGTTCTATTTGCGTAGATACGTTTACTGGGGCGAGTATCCTTTAAGTTTCGCCGCATGTTTAGGACAGGAAGAATGTTACAGATTAATACTCGCCAGGGGAGCGGATCCCGACAAGCAAGACACAAATGGGAATACTGTTTTACATATGTTGGTTATCTATGAAAAACCGGTAAGCGTCTGCCACAGGACCAAACCGAAAACGATAAAACCAGCAATAAGTATATTCGATCGATTTTTTTTTCCGAGCAAGACTATGTTCGATATGGCATATGAAGTGGGTGCGTCGTTAGCGATCAGAAATGCTCAACATTTAACACCTTTGACGTTGTCGGCGAAATTAGCTAGAATCGAACTGTTTTTTCATATATTGAACATCGAGCGAGAAATTTATTGGCAAATCGGGAGTATTACGTGTGCGGCTTATCCTTTATCGCAAGTCGACACGATTGATGTTACTACAGGAAGCATCAGTCATAATTCCGCTTTGAATCTGGTGGTATTTGGCGTGAGTCACAAATCTAAATTACGTAACAGTTTACTTTCTATTTGTCATCTTTTATCGACATACGACATTTCTCATATATGTAGGAAAAGGACGAACACTTGGAATTGATGGACGGTGTCCTGGTCGATCTACTAAATGCCAAGTGGAACACTTTCGTCAAATCTCGGTTCTATCGTCAATTTTTTCTTTTTTGTTTTTACTTTGTTCTGTCATTGATCAGCTTTACTCTTCGACCCGGTCCAACGATAGCATCGTCCACTTCCTCACTCGCTGTCACCCCTCATGTCTCTGTTCCATCCATCGAAATGCCCTTAACAACTCTAAAACCGGAGCAACTCCTCCCAAACGTTACCAAAACTTCTCAAAATTTAAATCTATCCCTTCTTCTCGACAAAGCTGTTACCGCTGCTTTTACCTCGATCATAAAATATCCTTCGAATGTAACAATGGCAAGCTTTGATAAACTGAAGCTTGATATCGTCACCGATCTAACGTCTATCTTGAACATTTTCTCGACAGATCGATCTCAAAACGAGATCGAATTGTTCAACGATTCTTACAGGATAGATATTCGACCACCGACGGATTATCTCAAAATTACGACGATCAACGACAATGTCGTCTCTGTAAATTCAACGATGCTTTTCGATAATAATACATTTTCTCCTGGCAGTAACAAACACAGCTGGTACGTTGTATAATATGTGAATAATCCCAGATCAAATCCGATTAATAGAAAAATACAAATTTCAAAATGCTTATTAGCGACCACGTATACGTCCAAGATGACTCCTAATGCATATTTTCGATATTAGGTGGAACAATCTCACAGAAAAGTGTAGACTAATGCATCTAACCACGTTATCGGCCAAGATTCGACTAATCGCCGAAATATTAATGGAGATTGCAGCTATTCTTTATATTATTGCGGCACTACGCGAAGCCAGATTTCTCGGTCTTAACATGTTCATTGAGAATCTAGTAAGAGGATGATATCATCTGTACCTTTATCAAGTGCTTTTATCTGAAAAAGAAAACGTTCAGTAAATAATGGATCTAATATTAGTTCCTTATCAATGAAATTATCAGTTTCGATATGCTTGTGTGCGAAACTTGAGAACATAGAGAAGAAAGGAAAAGGACGGTGTTTCGTTGATAAACCGATAGACCGCACAAATTTCAGTACGCGGTTACAAATTAAAATATCGTACTAACGAAAGAAATTAATTTCTAGATGACTGCGCCGTCGCGAGTAATGTTCCTCTTCTCCTGTTGTATATTACTGTCCTTTCCACTGCTGAGGTTGGCTTGCGCCGACCAAGTCGAAGATATGTTGGCAGTTGTCGTGATGTTAACGACGGCACCGTACTTTTTATTTTTCTGCAGAGGTTTCAAAACGGTCGGTCCGTTTGTTGTGATGATTTACAGAATGATCATGGGTGATTTGCTCCGTTTCGTCTCCATTTATTTGGTCTTTGTAATGGGATTTTCTCAAGGTAACTTGAAAACAAAGTTCTTCTCGATGGAAGAATTTTTCCATTATACATTCTGTCCCCTTCGCACCTCTACTTTGGCCAGAAGCTTTTAACATAAATACGATAATAGATACATCGTACCTCGTATCTCTCGTATGTTTTGAACGTAGATCACGGACAGAAATAAACTTACGATCGATTCGTAAGAATCAACCGGTCGATTAGATCGAAACGTGCGAGTAAATATGCCAATGAGGCTTCTTCCTCTTCCCTTACAGTCGTTAATCAAAGTGTAACGATTTCGAGCAGATTACGAGTTTGCCTTCACGATATGATTTAATCTCTCGTCTGGGAATTTCTACATCGCAAGTGACATTGACACATATTATTACATTGGCATATCCTACATTCTGAAACGTAACAAATTTACATATTGTAGGCATCGAGCCAACTTTATACATACTTACCAACTTGTGACACTTATACTGTGGTACATAATTACGCAGTTTAAGTGTATCGAGCTCCATATTCATTTCCTTTCGAGCATTATCTCTTATTTTCTTCTAATATTACATATATACATACTATAATATAATACAATGTAAATCTATATTTTTCATATTTCTCTTTTCTAATTTATTTTACAACGCCTATCGAAAGATTGTCTTTTCTTTTCTTGCCTTTCCTTTCTTCAGCGTATTACATCATATTTCTATCTTTCGATAATCCAAATACACCAGAGGGAGTAGATGATTCGGTGAGTAACCCAATGCCATCGCCGGTAGAAAGTATAATGGCAATGTTCCTTATGAGCATGACGAACTTTGGAGATTACTATGGCGCGTTTGAGAGAACGCAACACGAGATGGAAGCTAAGGTAATTATCTCCCATTTACCCTTCTAGCGAATATATGACTACAATAGAAAAATTCATTTTGTCGTAGTTCTTATTTGTGGTATATATGGCAATCGTTGCCATATTATTGGTAAATATGTTAATTGCTATGATGGGAAATACATATCAGAAAATCGCGGAAACAAGAAACGAATGGCAAAGACAAGTAGGTTTTTCTTTCTCCCTCTACTTTTTCCATTTATAGGAATATTTATTAACTATTATTCAGTTATTAATACTGGAATTAATATCAACAGTGGGCACGTATAGTTTTGGTAGTAGAAAGAGGAGTAAGTCCACAGGAAAGGCTTAAAAAATTAATGGATTATTCGCAACCAATGTCCGATGGTCGAAGGGCATTAGTACTCCGATTAAGTCAATCGGTAAAAAATATGTGTGTATATATATACATGTGTGTGTGTGTGTGTGTGTGTGTGTGTGTGTGTGTGTGTGTGTGTGTGTGTGTGTGTGTGTGTGTGTGTGTGTGTGTGTGTGTGTGTGTGTGTGTGTGTGTGTGTGTGTGTGTGTGTGTGTGTGTGTAAGTATATACTATGTAAATACACATGTATAACGAATGATTCTAATTGTAAAAAGTGAACGATTTTTAGGNAGGAAGACAAGGAAGAAATGAAGGAAATTTTAGAAATGAAAAGAACTCATGATAGATTGTATAAAAAAAGACAAAGCAACGTAGCAAAAAAGATCGTAACGTCAGAAGATAATATTATTTTGTAATATTATCACAGATGTCTCGTCTGTAATATTACATATGTTCGCAGTCGCTTAATATTTTGGGACACTTTGTTGATATAAAAACTGCATCTTACATACAGTATACATAATAAACTCTTATGATTATGATCTTTCTTGCAATTCTTTTATATAAATTTACTCTGATACTCAAGAAAGATACCTGCATATGTATGTATACGTACCTATTGATAAAGCATAATTGTATCCATAGCAAGTTACTATAACAACTATTTACTATGACTAATAATAAATATTTGTTAGCTCCTTGTGTTGTCTATCGTGTTATCTAAAGGACGGAATATTTTTAAAGTTTCCTACTCTGTACAAATGAGCAAATTAAGATCACCCATAAATCATAAAAATATGGAATTAAAACTTCTGGAGGCTCTTAGTGCGGATAAGCTATACAAATTACAGAATGATGCTAAACTCAGAGCAATAGAACAGAATGTACCTACGTATGAAGATTTTAGACAACTGGTATAAGAGCATATTTTTATCGAAAATATCCTTATCTATCTATCTAATATAAAATAATTTCTCCCATATCGAATCTGTTACCAGGTGAATGCTGCTCATCTAAAACCTTTAAAATCTGACGATGTAAAATCTAAAATAAAAAGATGCTGGAATCCCATTGTTCATATTGATAATTCAAATGTGGTAATGACCACCAATGAAAAACCAAAAATACAACAACAACAATCCGAAGATTGTTTAAAATTATGGAGTAAGAGTGATAATACTTCTGCAAATGAAATACCAACCACATATGTAAAATTCATACAAGTTTGGAAAACTATTAAAGGGCATAAAGAAAAATTTCATTATCTCAAAATGTCCAGGTAAGGTATTCTTTTTTAAATTGAACAAGAACAGAAAATGAATATATCTAATTTGTTATTTCAGATATACTCTACGGGAGAAAATTTTTTGTACAGAAATTTCTCCATCGTTGTTTGTCGAAATAATCGACATATGCTTTCGAAATATTTCGATTACGGATAACATAGAGTTTGTTGTTGACATTTTATGCACTTTGAGTAAATGTAATAGATTTCATTTAACAATAAGTTTTATGGGACAAAATAAAAAAGAAATGTGTACGCAGCTCTTTCGAAATCTACTTATCAACGCGGTATATCAAGACGAGATTTTTAAGGATACGATCAAATCATTAGCATTGCTTTACGAAGTCGTACTCGAGTAACAAATTATAACGAGAGAGATTAATAAGGTTTACAATAAAAATATTTTACGAGTCATAATACGCATGTACAAAATAAACTTATGAAATTGAGCTTATGATTTCTTATATGTATATAAATTCTAAAAATGTTGAAAATTTATTTCAAACGGTATAAGGTATAATATAAGCATGCGTCTAGAAAACGAAGCGAATCACGTGATCATAGAGTACTTAACATGGCCGCACGCACTGTAATACCAATTAGAGGTATCGCGATCATAGTTGATTGACAATTAGTTTGAAGATCAATCGAAATTCCTAAAAATTTGAATTTATTATTGTCTTGAACTGAAATGCCTCGAAAGTTTCATACTCGATATTACTGTTGTCGTTTGAATAATATTTCGCGATGCGTACACGTACGTACGTGGGAAAAAGAACATTGTGCATGTATGCATGAATATCGCATGTATGCACGCATTTCGTAAATAAATAAAACGATTAAATCATTCGATAGAATGTCAATTGACGGTGCTATTTTAAATGTTGTTAGTTAAACAAATAAATACAAAATGTTAACCTATCGAAAATCACGATTCTATTTAAGCAAGGTCTGAAGCAAGGTACAAAATACACGTATGAACCTGATGTGTACAGGTATATTTAGATGGTGTAACACTTTGATATCATGTGATATATATAATGCAATGGTTAAAAAAAGCCAGTGAGAATTATCATTAGCATGTTTTGTCACTGAAAAAATATAAATGGAGCTATATTTATGTGTGTGTATGTTTATACGTATGTTTCTATGTATATGATGTACATATATGTAAAGAATATACATGACACGCGTGGTGCATATATAGCATACCATAAAGATAGATATACATAATACATAATAGTAATAGTTGTGTATTCGTGGTAAATGGGAAGAAAAATTTATCGAGTGATTCGTGAAAAAAATATGCGGTTAGAAGAAATGCCATTACGTTTGAGCTCTGATGAGCGGGATTTTGAAATGGATGAAGAAACTGACTATCTTCTTCAACCTTCTGAAGATAGTATACGACTTTTAACTTCACGAAGACGGCGAATAAATGATTTTTCTATATTCCTCAAGAACTGTCTTTGTGGGTAAGTTATAGATTCGATAACCCATCATTAACTTGAACAAAAAATCGAATAGAAACAAATGTGATACTCGATCAACGAATTACTAGCTGTGTATTAATTTTACTGGTAGCCAACGTAAGAAATGATAAAAATCTATCGAAATTACGTAAATAAATGTGTAAGTAAATCTTTAAAAAAATGGAAAATATGAGAAAAGAAAAAGGAAACGAATAGGATATCACGTGAAAATTTCCCATCAAAATATATCTTATCTACTCATCGATAAGCGATATCGTAGTAGAAAGTTTGAAAATGTTTGCATTTTCAAATATACGTATTTAATAGTGTTTTTCTATATTTAATAACGTACAGTTCGAAAATACATCATATAATTGTATTAATGTATGTATATTCATACAATACACTTCTCAAATCATTATTTGTGAAGAGTACGTATTACAACAACAATTTTTTTTAAAAAGTCAATCTACCGAGGGTTACTAAAAATACATACATACAGAATTGATAGAGAAGGAAAAGGAAGTGAGTAAATTAAACATATTTGGACATAGTATATGTAAATAAATTTCGCACGATTTTACTCACAATGAGAAATAATAAAAAGAATGGGAAAAATGTAATAAATGGAATAATCGGTATAGTAGGTTTATAGATTGGCGAATTCATCTTGTAAACTCATACTTCGTGGATGTTATGATGTCATAACAGATCTGTGTTGAATATCGAAAGATACATTTTGACAGTGTTTTTTAGCAAGAGACTAAATAAAAGTGTTTCTTTACATAATTTGTGATTACAAATGTGTCTGTTGTGTCTACAAAGAAATATCTAAATGGAGACACAAAGCAATGTTATAAGGCTATCGAAAGAGGATATTCCTCTAATATCTAGACCGCGAAATGACAATTCGTGGACAAGGTGACGTACATTTTACTTCCTCTAAGAAACTTCGATTTCTATGCACCTTTTTCTATTTTTCTTTAAATTCTTGCTAAATAATTAAATAAATATTGCTAACTATTTCCAAAATGTTCGATTTCAACACAGTAATTACGTTAAATTTATGTTCATATTTCATACTACAATAAACACATATCTCTTCATTGACATTGTTGTATCCAAAGTTTGAATATTCTTTTTATAATTTTACTTAGTAATTTAATAACAATATGGTTGTACATGCAATAAAGAGGTAAAGTAAAAAATTGGTGATATATTTTACACTTTTATTTTTCTACTTATTTATTATTGTATCTTTATAGATGTTGTACCTGGATGTGGAGAAGATGTTGCAGAGAACGTGAATTAAGAGCTAGAGTCATTCACATTGGTCAACCGATGCATGAAAAATTTCCTACTAATGTCATAAGAAATCAAAAATATAATATTGTGACTTTTTTACCTCTGGTGAAGAACATTGCTAACTATGTCATTTCCTGTCATTATGTAGAAAAAAAAAAAATGTAATATTTGTTATTTTATCTTTTTAGGTTTTATTCCAACAATTTAAATTTTTCTTAAATCTATATTTTTTGCTTATGGCCATATCTCAATTCATACCAGACATTCGAATAGGATATTTATATACATATTGGGGACCTTTATGTTTTGTGTTAACTGTTACGATTTGTCGAGAAGCAATCGATGACTTCAGACGATATAAAAGGGACAAAGAGGTCAATGCCCAAAAGTATTATAGATTAGTAAAAGGTTTTGATACTCCGGAATTAGTACCAAGTTCTAAATTGAGAGTGGGCGATTTGGTAAGAAAGTAGAAATATAAGATAATCAAACAGAAACATGAATAGAAGTATTCATTTATGTAATTCATTTTCCAAGGTTATAGTAGAAAAAGGTCAAAGAGTACCAGCTGACTTAGTCTTATTGAGAACCACAGAAAGATCGGGTGCATGCTTTGTGAGAACAGATCAATTGGATGGAGAAACAGATTGGAAACTGCGACTGGCTGTTCCAGCTACTCAAAAATTGGAAAATAACTCTCAATTGTTTGATATTAAAGCAAGCATATATGTTGAGAAACCACAAAAAGATATTCATAGCTTTATTGGAACATTTACCAGAGTAAATTTCTAAATATCTAACTTGTTCTTAATATTTACATATGTAATGCAGTTATGAATAAATGATTGTATTACAATTTGTAGTATGATGGATACAGCAGTGAAGAAAGTTTAGGGGTGGATAATACTTTATGGGCAAATACGGCAATAGCATCAGGTTCAGCTCTTGGTGTTGTAGTGTATACAGGGCAAGAAACTAGATCTCTTATGAATCATTCTGCACCACGATCGAAAGTTGGTTTATTAGATCAGGAAATAAATCAGCTGACAAAGGTGTTGTATCATAGTATGAAAATATCTGGTCAATCTGCAATTTCACTTACTAAATGTTGAATGAATTTTAATTTTGTAGGTTTTATTTTGTGCTGTGATTGGATTAGCATTGGTAATGATGTCTTTAAAAGGGTTCAATGGGCCATGGTATCGTTATATGTTTCGCTTCGTTTTGTTATTTTCTTACATTATACCAATCAGTTTAAGAGTGAATTTAGATATGGGAAAAGCTTTTTATGCTTGGTGCATACAAAGAGACAAAGAAATTGCTGGAACGGTTGTAAGAACTACTACTATTCCGGAAGAACTTGGTCGTATTTCATATTTATTAAGTGACAAGACTGGCACATTGACACAAAATAAAATGGTTTTCAAGAAATTACATTTGGGCATGATATCTTATGGGCAAGAAACATTTGATGAAATTATGACCGTACTAAAAACATGTTATTCTACAAATTCCGAAACTTCACCGGTAAAACCATCAGCATCTGTACATAGTGGGAAAGTAAGAAGATCTGAAAGTACTAGAATATATGATGCAGTGCATGCTCTAGCATTATGTCATAACGTAACACCAGTTTACGATGAAGTACCTAAATCAACTAATTTAGATACAATGAGCATACAAACAGGAGAAACAGGAGATTCTGGTTCTATTCAAAGGTAACTTTCATAAAAAAATGCCATGTAAAATTGTACGAAGTGTACCTTTACTTTATTTCTGCTTTTAGTCAAACAGAAGCAGACCAACATTACTATTTGCCAGAACAGAAACGTAATTACCAGGCTTCTAGTCCGGATGAAGTAGCATTGGTCAAGTGGACAGAGGAAATGGGATTAGCTTTAGTAAAACGCGATTTGAATTTTATGCAACTGAAAGCTCCAAATGGCAAAATTTTGAACTATACGATTTTACAAATATTTCCATTTACATCAGAGACTAAACGAATGGGGATAATAGTAAAGGAAGAATCTAGTTCTGAAATAGTATTTTATCTGAAAGGTGCGGACGTAGTAATGTCTGGAATAGTACAATATAACGATTGGCTTGAGGAGGAATGTGGCAACATGGCTCGAGAAGGTTTAAGAACGTTAGTTGTTGCAAAAAAGAATTTGACGGAAGAGCAGTATCTCGATTTTGAAGCAAGGTATTGGCAAATTGCTATGTGCTAAATGGCAAAATGAATATAATAATTCAACTTCATTGAAGATGTTTTTTTTAGATATAATTCAGCAAGAATGAGCGTTAGTGATCGCGTTTCAAGAGTTGCAGCAGTTGTCGAAAGTTTAGAGAGGGAGATGGAATTATTGTGTGTAACCGGTGTCGAAGATAGATTACAGGACAGAGTAAGGCCTACATTGGAGCTATTAAGAAATGCTGGAATTAAGGTACATCACATCTTTCCCACTTATTACGCGAGAATAAACACTTTTGATTGTTTTGATAATAGTTTTTCTTGCAATATCTTTTCCTATGATCTTTAGATTTGGATGTTAACGGGTGATAAGCTGGAAACAGCAACTTGTATAGCAAAATCTTCGCGTTTGGTTTCAAGAACGCAAAGTCTTCATGTTTTCAAATCGGTGGTAACTCGCACGGATGCGCATTTGGAATTAAATACCTTCCGTAAAAAACAAGACTGTGCCTTAGTTATCAGCGGAGATTCTTTAGAGGTATGTTTGCAATATTACGAACAAGAATTCTTGGAACTAGCATGCGGTTCACCAGCTGTTGTTTGCTGTCGATGTTCACCCACGCAAAAAGCCGAAGTTGTTAGTCTTATTCAAAGACATACTGGCAAGAGAACCGCAGCTGTCGGAGACGGGGGCAATGATGTATCAATGATACAAGCAGCAGATGCTGGTAAGTATATTTCTTATTTAAGTGAATCGTAGTATAGATGTCAACAAACTGGTGATGTTCATTTCTCTTTTTAGGTATAGGTCTTGAAGGGCTTGAAGGAAGACAAGCTTCTCTGGCTGCAGATTTTTCCATTTCTCAATTCAGTCATTTAGCTAACCTTTTATTAGTTCACGGTCGTAGAAGTTACAAACGCTCCGCTGCTTTAAGTCAATTCGTTATTCATCGAGGTTTAATTATTTCCACCATGCAAGCCGTGTTTTCTGCAGTCTTTTATTTATCGTCTGTATCCTTGTATCAGGGATTTTTAATGGTTGGGTAAGAAAGAATTAAACGATTTCAGAACACATATATACGTATACACGTGTATATATATAATATATATATAATTGAATATGATATAATAATGTTAACATGTCAAATAATAATATTAAATTTGTAGTTATGGAACAATATATACGATGTTTCCCGTATTTTCTTTGGTATTAGACAAAGATGTATCAGGAAAAATTGCACTTACTTACCCAGAACTTTATAAAGAACTCAGTAAGGGTCGATCGTTGTCCTATAAGACATTCTTCATGTGGATTTTAATAAGCATATACCAAGGTATAAGTTTTTTGTTATTGTCATTGACTATGTACCATCCAACAACATATTAATTGTTTAAATCATCTTGCAGGTGGAGTTATAATGTACGGCGCACTTATAATGTTTGAAGATGAATTCATTCATATAGTGGCCATAAGTTTTACAGCTCTTGTCTTGACAGAGTTAATAATGGTAGCTTTAACTATTAGAACATGGCATCATATTATGATACTTGCGGAGATTTTCTCATTGGCGCTTTATTTATTATCTTTAGTCGTTCTCAAAGATTATTTTGGTATGTACAATTAATATATTATATATTTCAAAAAAAGAAAGATACATTTATCCAAAAAAATTTAATCACTTATTTTTATTTGTAACACAGATGCCGAGTTTATCAAGACTACTGACTTTTTGTGGAAAGTATTGCTAATAACTTTAATTTCTTGCATGCCATTGTATATCTTAAAATTTTTACGAAAAAAGTTTTCTCCTCCAAGTTACACCAAATTATCTTAAATTTCGTACGTAACAGTGTCACTTTATAAAAGTAACTTACATGGAGAATTGAGAAAATTCTTATCTGTATTGAAAAAGTGCTATGAAAAAACTGTTTTTAAGATTAATTATCATTAGTCTCTGATTTACGCTCTTTGCTAAGTGCGTTTGCATTTTATAAAGCTCTTGAATATTCTTCTAAATATTCTGGAAATATCGAAGTGATAGAACGTTGCAACTTGACATCAAAATGTAATTGTTAACGAAAATTACAATTGCTTTTGTTCTAAATATATTATACTAAATGCTTTACTATGTAGAATAGATCAGATGTAATATTTCTTTAAATTCTAAATTAATGATAAATTCCATGAATAACTCGTTACTGTTATCATTATTAATATTATGATACATAGAAAGTCATAATAATAAAAACTTAATTTTTCATACTGTAAATTGAAACGAATTGAAATTGTGATAATTGAAAAGAATGATCTAAATCTGCTTTTGTTTATCTTTATTTATTCTAGCAACCAATAAGATATTTTCTTTCGTAAAATGTATTCGCGTAATATGCAATAGCATTTTATTCAATTTCGTCCCATATCTATCGTGTATATTCAATTGCATACTATTTGTAGCATTTTAATATATATATATTGAGTTTATAGGACATAAATAATCAGCTGATCAAAAGCATATAATGCTTTAAAGTCTTCTTAATGTATTTAATAAATACGTAAAAGTACGCAAAGTTAAATTCTTATTTTTATAAATTAAATACCACGATTCCTGTTCGTTATCGTTGTACTTTAATATAGAATATTTTCCTTTTATATTTTAAGTAGAATTTATTAATTTCAATTTTAATATAATATAATACAATGTAATGTAATTACTTGTCGCGTATGTACAATGCTAAAATGAAAGAAATCGATTTTTATATTTATGCATATATTAAGATTGTAGATCTAGAAATAATTGTTGTTAGCTACGACGTTGATGAGATGTATCATATATGTAGAATATATACTTATTCCTGCGTAAGGTATTTGACCTAATGACACATTTATAATTAATTTATGTGAAAAATATAATAATAATACATTCATTTGAACATTATGCCGATTTTCTTTTTAATCCTATAAGCGCACTAAAATATTATCAATAGATTGTTTATCAGTTTATTCATAACTATTTAATAATATTTATATTCTAATAGTACTGATATAATAAATGTAAATAATATAGTACCGAGATACCATTTCTTTCGTTTGCCCATAAAAAAATGGATCTAGTTATGAAAGAAACACAGCAAATAATACACAAATAGTTTACTTCCTTAATAAATTAATTTTTTTTATTTATCTAAGTGTAACATGTAATTTTTTAGCTGCAAGTTTTGCTATTTGATCGTGAATATTGTTTACTTCTCGTTTTGATAATGTACGTTCCATGTGTCTATATATTATAGTGTAGCAGTGTGACAATTTCTTGGTTTCAGGATGAGTAAATTCATCTTTTAATATAACTTGTTCTATTCTATCACCACCAATATCTCTTACTATATCGTAAAAATCGTTCGATGAGTAACTTTTATTTTCAGGCAACCAAAAACTCATATCATTTTTACACTGGGGATAAATGCTAATTGCCTGTAATAGAGAAATTTAACTAAAAATTTTTCTTTTAATGCAATATTTATTAGTTTACTAATTTCTGTACCTTATATTTTATTGTTATATTAGGATCTTCAAATTTGAATTGATTTAAGAAACCAATGTCTTTACTCCAAAACAATCTAATATTTGGGATATCATATAAACACATAGCTAGTCTTTCCAAACCTAATCCAAATGCCCATCCAATGCGTTCTCCTGCACCTGAATTCTGTAAAATCTCCTGACGCATAATACCACATCCCAATACTTCAATCCATTGATCTTTATAGTAGACTTCTAGTTCCCATGAAGGATGAGTGAAGGGAAAATATTGCTCAACCCATTTGCATTCAATTTCTACAATTAAAAATTCACATTTTACATCTCATACTAATTAACATCAAAGATTTTTCTTCTTTCTAAAATTACCTAATCCAAAGAGCATTTGTGCTAAACCCATTAAAGTATTTTTTAATTCATATTCCATTACTTTTACAGATTCCAAAGTATGACATGCTTGTTTTTCATTCGTTTCTATACCTCTATGTTCAAATAGCCTTAACGAATCGGAATCATTCACATTTTGAAATACTTCCTCCGTTGTACATAATCTGACAGCATCTACTTGATGAAAGACAGGATAATGCGTAGAATCTATTTCATCTCTACGATAAACATCTCCTACTACAATGAAATTATTCAAACCCATTGAAATAAACTCTGACTGATGAGCTGTTGTATGAGATCTGAGCACAATATTTTGATTGACATAATAACAATCACTTTGTTTTCTAGACGGATGATTCTTTGGTATAAGAAGGGAATCAAAATTTTGAGTTACTGTAACTATAGGAGATAGATTATCATACACACTAAATAAAGGATTCCCGATACGGTTATGAAATTGCATATAAAAATAGTTAATAATACGTTGACGAATATGAGATAAAGGATGATATGGAGAAATGTGTAAATTTCTTCCCAATTTGGAAAAAATATTTTCACTGATATTTGTCAAGTTATCTTTTGGAAATTTGTGACCCAATAGCGTTATTTCGTTGCTTATTACATTTTGACTTGCTGTAGAAAAGGTTCTACCAAATAATATTTTTTTACTATAACGCCCAAAGTGTATATGCATCCTGCAACTGTGAAAATATATTTTAATCATTATTTATAGAAGCAGTGAAATAGTTGAAGCAAAACAATACATTTGCAATAAATAATCTGACCGTTGCAGAATCATTATGACTTTATATTAAATTTTAAACATTTTAGATTGTCGGAATTATATTACTTTTCAATACAATTAATAGAAATAGTTACGTACACTAATTTATAACGGAAATTATTCTACTTTCAAATTCTTGAATCGCAATGCTTATAACAATCACAATAAAATTTAAGGACAATTTACAATATTAATATTTATTGAAGCATGAGTTTTCTATTTTCCAAAAGAAAACATTAAACTTACGAAATCACTGAAGCATAAAACCTTCTTCTTGATGTAATTATTGATCATGAGAACGCATTGCTCAGAAATGTAATAATGAGTAAGTGGCGAGAAACGAATTTAAAATAAAATGNAGGAATCAATGCATAACGTAAAATTTGTTTAGATTAATCATATTCAGAATTGGAGTACATATGTATACTTCTTTACACGTGAGATATCTATCTATGATGTATTTGATCTATGATGTATCGTAAATGATGGCTAGTAGTCGGAGGGTTATTCTGCGTCTTTATCGAAATCTAATTCGAGAAAGCAAAAAATGGAATTCATACAATTATCGGCAAGTAAAAATTGTTAAGTTAATTATTATTAATTATAATTTTGCAATTCGACATACTAAATTTAATTATTACCAAAATTAATTAAACACTAATTATTTTAAAAAATTGTCAACAACAGAATAAAAGATATTATTTTCACAAATGTTATTAACGTTTAAGTTATAAATTATATCCTTATTTGTTTTGTAACAATCTAATCTTATATTTATTATAGGATGTATGCTTTACGTAAAATTCGACATGACTTTGAACAAAACAAGACAATACAGGATAAAGACAAGATCAATGAATGTTATAACAGAGGACTGGAAAGCCTTCAAGTTATTAAGAGACAAGTAACAATAGGAAATCTTTATAGTACTAGGCCATTAATTATTGAAAGTAATGAAAATAAAGCTAATTTGAATTAAGAAGAAAAATAAAATATTTGCATTAAGATAGTGTGTTTAAGTACATTTCCTAGTAAATAGGAAGAGTGACAAAGTTTTAAAACTTGAATGATTATAAACTGAATCGATGTACTCACTGTTAGTTACATGTATTTAAGATTTATGTATCAATGTAACAAGTGTGTGAACCTATATGTAATGACAGTCTATCCATAACATTCTACTAAGGTAATTTAATAAAAAATATATATTATTCATGTCATAAAATGTTTTTTTATATGATGAACGATAAATAATTGCAAATGATTACCCATAACGAAAACACACACAGAACCAAGTTAAATTTCCAAACTTAATGTAACTTAGTTCAGAACAATGTTGGGTGAATAGATCGATATTTTATGACAGAATAGGGACGCGTATGGTGTAGCGGATAATATTTTGCATGAACCTTTTTATTATTCGAATTTCCGAGCTAATACGTGACATATGTATATCTTATATACAGGGTGATATGCATAAATATCTTATTTATTGTTGTACGTTGTACGAAATGATTTCTTAGGACAAAGTTACATTATTTCAAGGGTAACATGTAACAGTGGAATGGCTTTTGCTCATGATTATTCTTTTTTTTTGCGGAATTTGAGGTCATCAAAATTTTTTAAATAGGACCCTATATTTGTCTGATATCTTTCTAGAACGTGAAAAACTAATTCGACGGTCTTTATAATTATACCGTTCCCATCGTTTAACCTTAAGATATTTATGTTTGAATTATATAATATATATTTATGTCCTACATATTATACCCCATCATTGAACCTTAAAATATTTACGGTGGAAGTATATAATACATATATATGTACTACATATTTAATTACATCAAATCGATAGGTGGCAAAATTAAAAAATGCAAATTTTTCGGCAGCTAAGCTGTATTTTTTAAGTACGAGGGCTGAAATGACGGTTTTAGCAAGATATACACGTAAGACTTATTTAATAATTTTAGTTGATCAACTGTTTCAATTGTTTCGCGGTGACAGATGGAGCATATTGTGAAGGTAGAGTTGGTATACGTAAAAAGGAGTGTGACAAGTAGCGAACTGTTATAAATCATTTAGCGAATTAATAAAGAGTTTGAACAAAATGGCTATGCGAAACTTAACAGAACCATTCATTTTAATGCGAAATAACGCTTTACAAAGCAAGCACATATATTTCGAAAAGGTATGATATATATAACCTGTAATTTACGAAAAATCGGCGACGTTAATCTTTTCAAGGGGAATTTAAAGGTTAAATAATGTAATTTTAGATTTTGTCTAACCAAATGGCACTAATGGCTTCGGATTCTGATAGCTCAGACGACGTCGAATTAAAAGATGTTAATTTGGGACGTAATGCACCACCTGCATGGACAGATGCCTTGGAGGAGACACAATATATTTTAAGTAGATTACGTGTCAAAATAGACAGCTTAATAGAGTTACATGCTAAACAATTAACTAGGCCGACATTAGACGATACATCACAGGTTTGTCATTAACCACAATGATTGTTATGCTAAAACAAAAGTATTCATATACTTTTACCAGAAGATCAAACAATAGTTCTGATTTACTTTGATTACTTAATTGTTAGATAGCAAATCGTTAAAAACATGTCTACAGGAAGAGAGACAAATGGAACAACTGACACGAGAAATAGGACGTGCATTTTCTAGTGGTTATCATCAAGTACAAGCAATAAAAGCTGCAGCAAAGGATGCTACTGCATCTGTGGAACGTCAGTTAGCCACAAGCGCGGTTATGGCACTGTCAACAGCTTTACAAGAGCTGGGTCTTCGATACAGATCAGCTCAGCATCACTATTTAACACGTATGATTTATAGACATGTCTGATTTTCCTGTAGGCTGTATATTTATAGAAAAAAATGTTTGACTTTGCTTAATTGTTTTAGAGGTAAAGTCAAGAGAAGAGAGAAGTAACCAATTTTTTACAAAAGATCAGTCAATATTTTTAAATAATGCTACAACAGACACATGGTTAATGGAGTCAAACGAAACAAATTCAGATTCTTGGGATAATATGGAACAACAACAACAACAAAATTCTGTACTTTTACAATTGGAGGATCCTGAAGATAGAATGAAGTTAGCCATAGAAAGAGAAGAACAGATTGGCAACATAGTTCAAAGTATAGCAGATCTCAAGCATATATTCAAAGTAAGAAGTCTTGAAGATTGATATATTGGATGAATGTTCGGGATTTCGACCTGCCATTCTTTCTAACCCGAACAACATATGGTCTGGCCCAGAGAGCTTGTTATCTTTTACCTACTATGCCGTAAATGTATAGAATGTTGCGGGACGTATTCGATGTTGCATTTTGATACAATTCGTTACTTCTGGAGAGGCCTAATAAGTCATAGGTATTCCTCGATCCTGGGTCAAACGATGGCCTACGTGATTAAGACTACGAACGGTTAGGAAATGCATGCATGACGGGGACGAACAAAAGACAGAGGAACCAAATTGGCAGTTTCCAATAGTTCTTTTCGAGCGGTCACACAGCAAACGTCGAGATACTCTCATTATATTCTCAATCACTCAGTCGCAGTCTTAATCCATCAGGTCGAACGTCATACAAGTCATACTTGCGTAATTCGTACGTGTACAGCCCTACACTAACCGTCGACTCTACCATTTCTCACACAGACCACAATCAGGCTACCCGCAGCCTACATTCATTCTACCTAAGTGTTCTCTAGTGTACCGCATACATATATGTTCCCTGTGAGCACCTCAATAGAGCAAATAAATAACATAATCATAATATGTGTTTTTATCATTACTATACTTCCACCCTGAACGCTAATGCCGTTCATGGTTGGCAATGTAATCCGATCTGTTGCAACTGACTGGTCGTCATAGAGTTGAAGATCGGATCACAATATGCTGCGATTTAACTTTCTAATGATAAAAACACATATTATGATTATGTTATTTATTCACTCTATTGTGGTGCTCACAGCGAACATATATGTATGTGGTACACTTGAGAACACTTAGGTAGAATGAATGTAGGCTGCGGGTAGCCTGATTGTGGTCTGTGTGAGAACTGGTTGAGTCGACGGTTGGTGTAAGGCTGGACACGTACGAATTACGCAAGTATGACTCGTATGACGTTCGACCTGATGAATTAAGACTGTGACTGATTGATTGAAAATATGATGCCAGTGTCTCGACGTTTGATGTGTAACTGCTCAAAGAGAACTATTGGAAACTGCCACTCTTGGTTCCTCTGTTTTCGTTTGTTCCTCCCCATCATGCATGGATTTCCTAACCGTTCGTGGTCCTGATCACTTAGGCCATCGTTCGTGCCAGGATCGAAGAATACCTATGACTCATTAGGCCTCTCTAGAAGTAACGAATTGTTTCGAAATGCAACATCGGAAATGTCCCGCAACATTCTATATACAATTACGACATAGTAGGTAAAAGATAACAAGGTCTCTAGGCCAGGCCATGTGCTGTTCGGTTCGAAAAGAATGGCAGGCCGAAATCCCGAACAATGAGTTTATGAGCAATATTGAAATTGCCGTAGAAAATAATAAATAAAAAATTTATCTTGAACAGGATTTAGCTAATATGGTGCAGTATCAAGGTACCATTTTGGATAGGATCGATTATAATATTGAACAGACAGAGGTGCAAGTACAGGAGGGTTATGAACAATTGAGAAAGGCAGACTCTTATCAAAGAGCCAATAAAAGATTGTATTGTATAGTTGTGCTTGCAGGCGCCATTATTCTAGTCAGTTTTCTTTTGGTCGTATTTAAAACATAAAATTTCTATCTCAATCTGCACCATTGCATTTTAGTATATAATTTGTTATTAATTATTCTTGTAAGAAATGAAAAGCGTGTTTACATAATGTATGATTTGGGCAAAAAATATTTTTCGATAAAATGCTTTGGGGAATTTCTGATCCAATGTAGCAGGAAAATAATGTGGAATATAATTAAGCAGGTATAAATTTTAATCTTGTGACCGTATCAATTATTCTTTTGTTTTAATGCTCGAAATCATTCCATAGTATTGACTTATTTCCAGTTGTTTATTCCATATTGTTTATTGTATACATGATTACATGTGACTGGGATCTTAAGACTTATATATAATATAAATGTAAATATTAATAACCATTATTTTTAATTGTATTTTTAATTTAAATTAACTGTAACATATATTTACGTTGTGATTACAGCTGTAAATTTTTAATAAAACAGAGAGTAGCTGAAACGAACGAAAATCAAATGCGTTCACAAACAAAATGAACCGTATAAAAATATGAAAAGTATCCAATGGCAGATTGTCGCCTTTTGGCTGATTCACTATCTTAGTAGTCTAGTCTGGCCTGATGTAGTAAAGTATACAAGAGAAGAAATATCAGAGGCGAACTAACTATTGTATATGTAGTGAATTGCACCTGTTTCCTTTCCTTTTTTGAAATAAATTAATATTTTACGATCGCATGCTATGATTGTTATATCATTTAACATTGGTTTGAATATCATAAATAAATATTTTTCATATCGTTTAATAGACATCAATATAAATAATAACATTAGTTAACAATATTGAATTTTCATTTTTATGAACACTAAATAAAGTTTCTTCGAATATTGCGCTTTTTTTTATCACAGACTAAGCGATACATATAATATTATATATATGTCCTTTATATATTTATGTATATATATCTATCTATATATATATATGGATTGTATTTTTTTAAAAATATTACTGTTACGAGAGTTTGAACGAATTTGCACGTACTTGTATACTTGTAAAGATAATTACGCATATAAATTATAGTATCTGCATATTCTTCGTTTGTTTCACGAGGTATGTGCGTACTCATGAATGTATGCAAACATATGTTACATAAACTCCTAGTGTGGTATAATTATTTATTAAGTTTCAAAAAAATCTTACGTTATACAAATTAGAAACGATTTGTTAACCAAGGAATAGTAGAAATTCGTAAAATACACTTTCTTCTAACATTTATTAAGTCGAAGAAAATTCAACCTATGGAATAGTACCTACCTATGAAGAAGTAGCTTAACCTTTAACGTTTGATTCGCAATAAAGCAATTCTGTAACAAAAACTTTATATTTTGATTGATATAATATCAATCACTTTGTTTTCTAGACGGATGATTTTTTCATACAAGAAGGGAAACAAAATTTTGAGTTACTGTAACTATAGGAGATAGATTATCATACACACTAAATATAGGATTCCCGATAAGGTTATGAAATTGCATATGAAAATAGTTAATAATACGTTGACGAATATGAGATAAAGGATGATATGGAGAAATGTGTAAATTTCTTCACAATTTGGAAAAAATATTTTCACCGATATTTGTCAAGTTATCTTTTGGAAATCTGTGACCCAATAGTGTTATTTCGTTGCTTTTTACAGTTTGATTTGCTGTAGAAAAGGTTCTACCAAATAATATTTTTTTACTATAACGCCCAAAGTGTACATGCATCCTGCAACTGTGAAAATATATTTTAATCATTATTTATAGAAGCAGTGAAATAGTTGAAGCAAAACAATACATTTGCAATAAATAATCTGACCGTTGCAGAATCATTGTGACTTTATATTAAATTTTAAACATTTTAGATTGTCGGAATTACATTACTTTTCAATACAATTAATAGAAATAGTTAAGTACACTAATTTATAACGGAAATTATTCCACTTTCAAATTCTTGAATCGCAATGCTTATAACAGTCACAATAAAATTTAAGGACAATTTACAATATTAATATTTATTGAAGCATGAGTTTTCTATTTTCCAAAAGAAAACATTAAACTTACGAA